>JARFJB010001355.1:1520000-1590000 GCA_036346205.1 Vesta saturnalis | reverse complement strand
CGGCAATGTTGGAATGAGGGATGGTCTCACCTTTTATTGTGACAGTACCCTTTTTATCCCAAAATACATCACCGTCCGTATTCAGTATACCCAAGAAATCAGTACCCTTCTTCCTGTATGAAACAGGCAGTGTTGACACTATTTCTGCTACACTCTTGCGTTTCGGCGAATCTCTAATATCATTATCATCATCACCGCTGATTGTTATGCCAGCAGGTTGACGTAACTGATTGCAGAAGTGTAGATATTTCGACCGGTGCAAATAGTAACATCGTATCTCAAAATCACAGACTTTTCGGTAGAGCGGTTTAAAGTTTTTTGTTGATTTTGTGGAAAAATGTAAACAGATTTTCCTGTAATTTTACACTGACGTTATATTAAGTTTTACAAAATATATTGTAATGTTTTTTTTAAAGTCATGTAATATAAAAAAAGTGCAAATTTTATACTAGTTACAATCTTATGCATTCAATATTTAAGATGTTTAGAATTGTATCTCAGTTACGATAAATGCATTACATTGTTTTGGAAGCATATAATCGTATCTACTTATATTCAATCGCTAACATTTTAGGAACCTACTTCAATAACGCTTCAATGCTGTTATGGGGATAATTTTTTAGTGTCAAAAGAACCGATTCTCAAACTGTTATTATTATTACTTATTATTGATTAAAGTTCTTTGTTTTAACATTTTAGTTAAAAAGCTTTGGTAATAGTGTAGTTACCGAAACATTTTTTATTTAAAAAAAAGTGTTACTATAATAATAATTACAATTTATTCCTAGTTAAACAAAAGTAACTACAACTAAAAATAGTATAATATAGGTTGCTATTTAGTCTTCCTCGTGGCTCTCCACTAAGTAGTCTCTACTATTACTGGTATGTGGCAGCGAATTGTAAAAAGGATGATACATTTCTGGTATGCCATGTTTACAGAGGCGTTGTAGATGGCGGAACTTTTTTAGAGTAATTGGTATTGGAGTAGAATATGCAGGTTTTAGTATGATTATGTTCTGTTTGTGTCCATTAGAGTTTTTAATCAGATTTGCAGTATGAATCTCTTCCTCAGCAAAATCGTACTTTAAATTTATCCACTTCTATTTCCTTGACCTCCTTCCATTTAATATTTCCTACACTTTCCTTTTTTACCCAATTGTCTCTTGTATTAACGAGACACTTCAAATGGTACATATCCTTTTGGCATACTTCATATACGGAATATGGAGGATCTGATACTTTGGCTGAGCGGATCAGCATAACCCATTGTTCCGGCGTGTATATCACCTTGCCTTTCTTGCACCTTTCGATTAAAGCATGCATGCTATCACCTTCTGACTCTGTGTGGCCTTTCTCTAAGAAGCAGTGAGTAATTGTACAGCTGTATTTTAGTGAGGTATATGAATACATTGCAAAGATAAAGCAATTTCAGTTTTGCCCTGTGCAGTTCTTACTGTAGAAAACAACTTCCTTGGTTCCACTGGCACACTTTTCTTCAATGAATTTTAAAACACAACTTCCGATCTCATTTGCTCCTCATTTGCCTACTGTCTCATGCCATACGTAGCAGCTGCCTTGGGATTTCCCAATATCAAACACTGTGAAGTTGAAGATTGAGTATTTTAATTTGTAAAAGAAAATGCTAAACGTCTTTGTAAGGTGTTATTAATATTTTTTGTAGATCATATCATGCGACTGTAAATTCTTTATGTTCCTTGGCTCTTTCCTGATCGGCTTCCTTTAATTTTCGGACTGCATCTTTGTTCTTCTTATGTTTATTTATAACATCAGTCAGATTCCTTTCTTCTATTTCCTCCTCATGTTTATCACACACTTCAGGCCGGTCTTTCTTAGGTAAAAAGAACCCAATATCTTGAAGATACCCTTTAGCAGAATCTTTACGAATGTAGTGGGATTCCATACGAGGAAAACTATCAATATGCTGGCGTATAACTTTTATTATTTGATTTGGGAGCTTCTTCCTACCATTCAGTCCTCTATTATCAGGACTTTCGACACCTATACCAGAATTTGATAATTTTCCCATGGTTGTACGCACCCACATATCGGTAATATCAAACGTATTAAAAAAGTTTTACACACTCTAATCACATTTTGGTTTAATCTCTCTTACCTTCATCACTTTATTTGTATTTCGTGGCACGTATTCCTTTCCCTGATTCCTTTTTTGTTTTGCTACATTGCATTTCCAATTCTTTTCATCACGAAATTTTTTTTTCCTGGCGTTGCTTTAAGTGGATAAAACTTTTTATTGGTACTGTTTTCAGCATAGTTCTTAGCATCTGCTACCTCAATCTCTCCATTTTTGTTGGTACTAATATTTAATTCTTGTGGAGGTTCTGTGTCAATAAATGACATCTCTAACGGCTCAACAAGAATATTTTACAATGGCGACACAGACACATCTAAATTTCGGGTTTCTGGGCTTTTATCTCCATATGGAACAGTGTCCTTCCTGTGATCCAAACAACAACCTTCAGCGTTTGTTGAGTCATTGAACGTAATACCAGAAGGGTAACAAATTTCTGAACATTGAGCTAAAATTAAAAATGCGTGCGAAAGTGATTATAAAAACTAAAAGAAAATAAATGTACTTGCAGTAATTATTATGAGTAAGAAGATTTGGTGAACAATTTTGTAATTCTGTCAAAGTATGGTTTGATTCTTCCGCATCAGAAGTTTCAGAGGCATTTTGATAATTAGGATAATTATTATTACTCAATAATTCAGAACAATCTACTTCTAAATACCCAGCATGAGCGCCAGGAATGTCAGGACCAAGATTTCTTGCAGATTCGTAGTTAAACGACGAACTATTAGCCTCATCATCTTGCAACTCGTCTTCACATTCAATGTCCTCAGAAAACACATCCTCGTTATTAAAAGCTTTTTCTGCAATAAATTGTAAAAATATTAGCAAATCTTAACCATAAAAATAAACTAAAGCAGACACGCCAGACAAAAAGGATTTTTACTTACCAGCAAGCTTCATTCATATTCTTAAACTGATATTGCATTTGCATATTGCACGCAGCGATAATAAAAATAAAATTCAAGAGATATTAATCACCGGTGTTTTCTGTTTGCTTTGCTGTCAGTTTTTAAGGTTAGAATTAATAAATTTGACACTTAAAATCATCGTAGCTGAGGAGGCAGTGCAGTAGCACAACATCGTATTTGCAAATACGATGATACGCTTGTCAAAACAATTCCATCATTTATTGTATATACAGATACGATGTTATGATTCGTTTGAATGTTAAATTACAATAAAATAGCAATCGTATGTAAAGTTACGATTTTGTGATTTCCAAAATTCAGTTACAATGTAAAGTTTTTTTTAAATAAAAATTTTATTTTTTGAAATATGAACCTGAGACCACTTCTATTCAAAAGAGCACAGTTCGCTTTACCAGAATGGTTGAAAATCCAAAATTCGTTAAAAATCGAGTTACGATGTTACTATCTGCACACGTCGATTTTTGAACTTGATTGTGCTGTTGCCATTTATTGGTCGGTCATTTCGGTTTTTAAAACTTTATCCATATCGTTACCCAATTGCGTTAATATGTAGTTTTGTGTGACATCTGACGCTTGCAGACGCTGTATAAATTCCAGCGGTAGAATAATCATCTTCTTCAGATTGTGGTCCATAGTTATTGAAACAAATTACCTATAATTCCACCAAGTAATGGTCCTAACAGGAGTGGTAGAAATGCGCCGCCCTTCTGTACGAGAAACTGTTTCTGCTTTTTTATAGATTCGCCCTTCTGTGCCAGCCGTCTTAAAGTGTACTTATATTGAGAGATTCGCTGCTTCTGATCAGCTGACAGAGGTACACGACCTTATAAAATGTTATGTGCACACTCGCAGATACATTCCACCTGATTACTATCCAGACATTTCAATAAAGCGTCACGTAGACTCTTACTTAATCTGGCTAATGTGCGCAGGATATTGGTGTTTTCGATTAAAGCGTCAACCATCATATATGATGTAATCTTTATGACTGTGAGGTCTTAAACCCTTTGTTCGCTATATATATATATATATATATATATATATATATATATATATATATATATATATATATATATATATATATATATATATATATATATATATGTAATATACCTTGAGCCCCGAATATTTTTGTTCTATGGCGTAGCACATCAAGTGTATTCTGTTTTAAATCGAACAATAAATATCGGGTTGTCAGGTAAAATCTGCCTTGCTAAATGCTATATCTGAGTTCTGTCACGCGGATTCTGAACAAGATTATGTAATGAGCGTTTAGAGAGATATCTCACTGTCCACGCGCTTGATGAAATTTGTTTTGCGTTAAGAAAAACACACTTAGGTTTCTATGATGACAACCCTTTTGAAAAATATCAATCACTGAACTGTCAGTTTCGCGAATTAGATCGTTAATTATTATTAAGACCGGTTTTTCACCGTCAAACTGCTCCATATCAGGTAATCCCTTTTGAAACCCCACCGAGAGATCTTTGAATAATGATTGTCATTCGCTGTAAAACCAGATAATTTTTTCAAAAGCTGTATCGCAGACAGTTTCGATATTTTTCAGAAAATCAACGAACTGACCCTCCATCTCGAAACGCTAAACGATACTAAAGACTACTCTGTTATCATCGCGACGGAAATGCTAGATGAAAAAATCTGCGATCACAGATATATTCTACCTTTTATCGTGCTTATCTTTTATTTTCAGATAATCCTATTTTTTCTTTTACATATTTACTAAAAGCCAACACGGTTTTTTTTTAAATAATGCATTAACAATAATAGTTTGATGTATATCTTATTTATAACACCTAATTACTTACTTACTTAATTACTACACATTTATTTATTTTAAAAGTAATGTGTGTGTGTGTGTGTGTGTGTGTGTGTGTGTATATACAAAAATCTGTTGAAGGTTGAAGACTGGCTGGCTTTACACGCTCAAGATAAAAATCATTTCAAATGTATGTTGTAAATAATAAACATCGTTTTATATAAATTCGTATATGTAAAGTCGCTCTAAGAAGTCTGCGAAAGGGAAAGGTAAATATACGAATTGCAGTAAGTGTGATAGAGATAATTAGGTTTGTTTGTATATTTAAGCAATAGCCAGTTTTATATCAACAATTCATAAGTAAAAACACAAAACGGGTTTAGTGAGACTAATACATTTCGATATTTAGTTCAGTCAAGTTCTCCAACACAGTATTATTAGAACGGCCGAAAGAAAAATACATCTGAAGGTATGCGTATTATTTTTAATATACATTTTACTTGATATTGTTCACAAAAATGCCAATAAAGATTTTAATGTATTATTATCCTTATAGGAGGAGGATGCCACAAAACCAACTCTGCAATAGCGTCAACTGTTATTCTATAGACTCGATCTCAACTCATTTGTTTAGTTAATTAGGTAAAGGTATGTGTTACGCTATTTTTTAATTAATAATATTATGCGAGTACGAATTTGTGGGTTTTAAACTTTGTAGTTATTGACTCGCATATAATAATAAACTATTAAAACATTTTGTCTTTTTATTTCCGTTATACCAATTTGGTATTTTGAACTGTTGCTGATTTTGAGCAAGCAAGCTGTAATTAATTAAACTAAATCAGTATTTTTGAGCTGTAAGCTGGTTTTCGCAAAGTGTAATTTATAATCTGATTTTATTGAGATTGATTTGGTTGAATGAGATTGATCTGATTGATTGATTTGATCAAGCATGATTTGTTTGAGATTGATATGAGTAATTTGATTTGATTTGATTAACTGATTTGTTTTTTTGAGAAGGAGCCGAGAGAGAGAGAGAGAGAGAGAGAGAGAGAGAGAGAGAGAGAGAGACAGATAAACGAGAGAGGCGTGCAATATCAACATATATTACATAAAACACTCGCTACTTTAAAAATACACCACTATATGGCGCCACAAACAAAACCCTAATTAGACCATACACCACTAGATGACGCTACAAACAGATTCAAATTTCGCAACATGGAGGTAATGATAAGAGGGCGCAGGCCCTAACATAAGTTATAATACCTGTCTTAACCTGTCTTAATAGATAGCATTAGGGCCCCCTTATTATAATACTATTTCCAGCCAAGGGGACCACGGCAAGAGGGCGCAGACACTAACACAAGTTCTTATTACTGTCTTACAAGTTAGCATTAGAGCCCCTTATTAGAAAATTTCAAATTCCGGCTGAACAGATTTTTGATTCGGACCTTGGGTAGGTAGTCCAAGGCCAATTCCAATGCCAGGTCCCAAGACCAGTGTCAAGGTCAATTATAGGTCAGCCGCGATGTCAGCCTCAAGGTCAAAATCAATTTCAAGGTCAAAAATACGACCCCCACGTGGGCATGTATAAAAAGTGGATGGGGAGGTGTCCCAGGGGGCGGGGCTTGTGACCTCACAAAAAAGTGAAGGTAGTGTCCCTCTTATACTCTTTTAAGTTCTTAAGTTCTTAAGTTCTTTTAAGTCGAACAGTGCGCCTGTGCGGACTTATTGCTTGTACTATTTCAACAACTCTTCAGGCTTTTTCTCTGCATGCTGTGCTGACAGTCAGCCGACCCTAGTTTGAAAAGGTGTTAGAGAAATGTGGAAATCTCCTTTAGATCATTCGAAACTAAAGTGCTTAAGGCTACAGTTAAAATGTTCGGAGAATCTATATATTTGATGTTGCATGTTAGTGAAGTAATCTTTGTGTCCCTAACGATTACTTTGACGATGCATGCTGAAGAGTTCTTTATCACTTCTTTCAATATAAACACACAATGGTACGACTTGTAGTTATCACCTAATGCCACAATTTGTCTATTCTTCCTCGCTAAGCCGGGAACATAGCGTAAAGGTTCATTCAACGAAGAGTCCCGAAATATGTGCACACGCGATCTGTACACTTTACACGCTATAATACTGTCGCTTTTACACTGGTTACACAACTGTTTACGCGACATACATATTTGGTCCATGTTTAAACGCTGCACGATTGCATTATTGTGGCATATCTTGTCTAAACATTGTAGAACACAAAGACAAAATTCTTTTCTTCCAGTCTGGTTGGTTCTACGCCATAAAGCACTGGTGGTAAATTTTGTCTTTTTTTCGCACACGTGTAACAAGGTTTCACATCGCACATGGGTTCTTGCTCTTCCGTACGTACTCCAGACACCTTCTTTTATTGTTATTGTGATCATTCTGGCAAATTTACAGTGTTTAAGTTCGAACTCATTACATGTAAACGTTGAAGTCAGATTAGTGATGACACTGTAATGTGCATTTTTCCTCATTAGCTTTAAAACCATGATTGGGGTTCTCAAAGTATACAACGCTTGTGTAATTCTCTAAATAATCTTGAAATATTCTAATATATTCAATGGCCCTTGCGTTGGTCACACAGCTCCCTATGTTTTCGGTTAGGCGCCAAACCCTTGCACTGAAACAATTATACTTTGGCGAAAATTATTACCAAACTAATGCTCAAGCGAGACACATCTTGTCATTGTTGACGGTGGTCATACCCTACTTTCTTTTGTCGAACTGTTCAAAACTGACTCCTGTCGTCTTTTGGCTGCCAGAACGATTAAGCATATTTTAAGCTTCAAGGCGTAGTTCGAAAAGAAGGACCAGCTGTTCTGCATTACCTTGTCTAACGTTGCGAGGATCTCGCTCGTGTTTAACAGGTGAATTATTCGGAATGATAGATTACGGCTTGCTGTGACGTATGGTACATGGTTTTAGAAGGATTTCTGTAACAGAAAAAAGTACTTAATACTTACTTTTAGCCAAGCGAGCGACGCCACGTCAAGTGGTCGGTTTTCGCCAGTGACATTGCCATTACATTAATAACTTTTTCTAACAATAATAATAAGTGGAAGATACGGGTTTTCCCCAGACGTAAGTCAAAAGCCTGATACAATCGTGATGAGTCATACTGCAAGGAGTCCATTTTAAGTCATTAAAAACAATTAACGATAATTAAAATGCAATACAAAGTGCCATATTACGTAATAAAGTGATAAGTTATAACTGAAAGGCTCGACTACGGTATTACGCGATAAATGATGTCATACGTGACGGGCGTTAGTAACATTGTGAGTGCGTGACAATTACTGTCGATTTTCCTGCTGATTATTTTTCTACAATAAGTTGCAATGTCCCCTACAATGAAAGACGTGCATAGTGAAAGTAAACGTGCAATGAATACAATACAAAGTAATTAGCAACTGAGGCATGGGTTGTTTCAATATTATTAAAAAGCTATTACAGGCAAAACTCGAAAAACAAGTGGTAAGTGAGCGTCATTAAACAACCAATTAAGGAGAGAACCCAAAGTCATTAAAATGCAATTAGCATGTGTGACATCGGTTGCTATTATCTTGTTAAACAGCTAATAAAGGAAAGCCTAAATAGCAATTACCAGCGGTTGCTTCTACGTCATTATTTGATAAAGTGAAAGGTCGCGTTTAATTTTAGACGGTAAAGCACTGGAATGCTTTCCATAGAGGCTGAAATAGAAGAGTACATCAGATGGTCGCAAATTAATGTAATTGATCATATAAAATTAAACAGTAAAGCAAAATCAAAAACCGGTAATTAATATGATTGTCATCGCAAATTAGTTTGATTTTGAAATCCGCGAATTAAAACTAAAAATCCAGAACTAAATTATGCAATACTGTGGATTAACTCGATGGACCTTGAAATCTGTGAGTTAAGCCGAAAAAAATTTAATTGACCCTGTAATGTCTCGAATTACAATGCCCAAAATCAAAACCAAAAATAGCGAATTATTCAAGTGAAATCCTGAATTACTTTAATTGCGACTGAAATCTATAAATTCCCCTTTGGCCTAAAATTATATTCTAATTAAGAGACCGTCAAGTTGTTTGCCAGTTTACCTTAAGTAATTATGATGACTTTCATGTCACGAGATTCTTAATTATTTACGTACTTAGCGATTTGTTTAAATTTTAAGTAATTTCGTATAATTCAAGGTACTGTTATATCCATTTTTCAAAATTTTACTTAATAATTAATATAATTACAGCGAATTATGATTAGTTTCAAGCAATTTTATAGAATTTTGTTGGATTCTGATTACTTAAGTCAATCAACTTGTTGGTAGTTGATAATACGAGTTATTAATAGTGACAAAAGTTTTTTGAAATTAAATTTACATAATTATCTTAACTCATGGCATATACATAATTACTTAAATTCTTAGCCTAAATTAATTAGCATTGTTGCCAAATTGAATATAAGACTTTATTCAAGAGTAATTAATTAATAAAATGGTATTCTATGACTCAATTAAAGTAATAGGCGCTTAACTTTCCAAATTCAAGCTGAAAGGACAAAACATGACTGTTTAAGTTTATTTTTTAATTATATTTAAATAATCAAGGGTCCTTTCAGAATTAAATCAAATAAAATGGAGGGATGGTCAAGTCGTATAACAGCTTAAATTCACCATTTATAATTACTTACAGTTACTTTGATGTTATGAATGATTCTAATTATTTATGTGCTTAGTAATTCGGCTTAAGTATTAATCGTACGGTTTAAAACAATTTTTTGTAAATATTATAGTTTGAGCAAATTAACAAGCTTTACATAAACTTAATCTCTACGAACTTAAGTAATTTCACGAAATCAAACCTAATGGAAGGTAACCGTTCAATTTCAGATATTTTTGGTACTATTGTAAGTTTAAATAATACTTAACAATACAAAATATTACTTAATTACAATAACAGGTGATTTTTACAATTTAAGATATTTAAACTGATAATTTCAAGTAACTCGTATAAAATTGTAATTAACGAAAAATGGGCTAATATTTAATGTATCAAATCAATATGTAATTTCACATATGCCATCAGATAGTGTGCTAATTGGTGGCGAGGTAAATTTTTCGAGCTTACAATTGGTCTCAGAGGAATTCCTTCCTTATGGATCTTGGTAGCCCGTACAGATGCTAGGCATCATCACCCCCTTATCGGGAAAAACCGAGTCTATGGTCAAGAATACGCATCACTTCGTGGAAACCACCAGAAGCTTCCAACCAAACCACGAAGAAATACTGGTAAGCTTCGATGTCGTGAGCCTATTCACAAATGTGCCCACAGATAAAGCACTAACTATCATAAGGGACAGGTTGGAAAAGGATGAAATGTTAGACGGACACACTGAACTCTCGGTAAACACAATAATGGAACTTCTGAGAATATGCATTAGAACTACATATCTCCAAGTAGAAGACAAATTCTACCAACAAGAGTTTGGGATGGCTCACTCGTAGTGAGCAATATATATATATATATATATATATATATATATATATATATATATATATATGTGTATATATGGAAGACTTGAAGACCAAGCCATATCCGAATTCACGGAAAAACCAAGGATGTGGCTTAGATACGTGGACGATACTTTCGTAGTTTGGCACCACGGTAAGCATAAACTAGATGAATTCCTAGGTGATCTAAAGAGCCGCGCACCCTCCATAAAATTCTCAATGGAATTGGAGTCGTAACAAAAACTGTCATTCCTAGACGTACTTGTACACAGGAATGATGAGAACACTTTCACAAGTGTATACAGGTAACCTACCCACTACACTACACCTCCAATCATCACAAACGCGTGAAATTAGACGAGACGAGATGTTTGTATGATAGAGCGAAAAAGAAAATATCGCTAGAACACTTAAAGCAAATGGCTACCCCGATCTAACACCTGACCTAATCAGGGGAAGGGTAACCGAAAAACAAGAAACTACATACACAGCGATAATACCGTACATACAAGGCACCTCAGACAAAATACGACGGATAGGCAGCAAATACAAGATACGCGCTGCCTTCAAATCGACACGAACGCTCAGGGAAATAACCAAAAACAAACCTCACAATGAAGACCAGAATTCCAAGAATTGTGTATACGACCTACCATGCGAATGCGGCAGAGCTTACATATGAGAGAGCAGTAGACCACTCAAAGTGAGAACTAAAGAACATAAGAACATCCGCAAAGGCGAAACATCAAGAATTGCCGAATATGTCTGGAACGAAGACCACCGCATCCAATAGCATAACATACGGATAGTGGCAAATGACGAGAATACAACTCACCGGAAAAATCAAAGAAGCCACATACATAGCACTAGCAAAAAATCACATAAGTCAAGCTACTGTAGAATGCGATTCCAATAATGCACAAAGAGCTTAAGCGCAATACACCTGCGCAACAGGCTACGGCGCAACATAGGCAATAAACCCCTGCGCAATCACGAAAAAGTTTAATAAATATTATATTAAATAAAAATATTAATAAGATTTAAGTAATTAAATATTAATCATTATTAGAACTTCTTAATTAGTTCAATTAAATTAGATTTAAATAATTGTTAAATTTGAGTATAGTTTGATATTATCATCATTCGCAAGGGCTCTTTCACAATGATAATATAACAATAGTTGCACATTAACAGAGATAAATATTAGTGAGTAGTAAGTTAATTAATTTAATTTGAGCGAATATTGATTCAGTACAATATTTAAAATAAAAAAAATCATTAAAGCATTCCTCAGTATTTGTGATCGGTCCGTTCAAATCATTGACAAATCGACCCTGACTAATATTTATGAATTACATGCAATTATATTCTAATTATGATTAACTCGATTTAATGTTTGTAATGTTGTTTCTTTGCTTCTTGTAGTTGTATTTATCTAGTAATGTTAAATTTCATCACAAAGTGTAGTTGCAAACTGTGTGTTAAACCTAATTATATTGCAAGGTGTCCCTGTAAATTGTACGCAAAAGAGTAAGACATCGAATTCACCCATTAAGAGGGAGAGAGGGCTTTAAATGTCAAAACCTGTTGTAATATGTTGAATTCAGTCAAAGAGCCTTACTTAAAGATGTAATAACAGAGATTCAGGACCAATTCGTCTAAAAGTAATGTTGAAATCAGCTCCTGAGCGAATGAGTATTTCATTTCTTATTAAAATAATGATTAACTATTATTTCATAAAAAAGTAGAAAACCTGACCTGCGTATTATGTAAGCACTAGGGTACCCTATCATTAAAAAGTATTTAAGGGGAAACCTAGGGCCATTATAGAGCAATTAGTAGCTCTGAATAATCTGTTGATTCTAAATCATTAAAAAAAGCTATTAAGGCGAAAATACAGGGCCTATATAAATCAATAAAAATCTGGTTGTTAGTAGGTAATTAAATTGCAACTAAGGGGAATACCCAGTGTCATAAAACGAAAGTCATTAAAACAACTAATGAGCAGGTCAGCCAGCGGTAGGTTGTAGGTCATTATAAAGTTATTGAGAAAAACTAAAAAAAGTAATTAGTAGGATAGTTCATTTAAAATGCCATTTATGGGAAATCCGATTAAGTAATTAGTAGACGAGCCACCGGTTGTTTCTATGTTGGTTAAAATCTAATTAAGGAAAACCTAAACATCAATTAGTGAGTCTGTTGCTTCTACGTCATTACTTTATAACGTGATTACTAAAGACGGCATATAATTTTAAATGATAAAGTGCTGCAATGCTTTACACAGGGACTGAAATTGAAGGAATCACTTGCCATCAAGTAGCCGCAAATTAATTTAATTGAGCATATAAAATTAAACAGTAAAGCAAAACCAAAGACCGCGAATTAATATAACTGACACCGCGAATTACTTTCATTTTGAAATCGATGAATTAAACGATAAATCTAGAATTAAATTAAGCAACGTTGTTGATAACTTAACTGACCTTGAAATCTGTGAGTTAAACCGAATTAAAAAACAAAAACAAAAAAATAATTTAATTGATGCTGAAATGTCTCGAATTAAAAACCCCAAATCAACACCAAAAGTCGCGAATTAATTGAGTTGAAATTCTGAATTACTTTAAATTCCATTGAAATTTATGAATTGCACCTTTGACCCAAAATTATGTTCTAAGAGACCGTCGCGTTGTATTACGTTTTAGATTAAATAATTTTAATAACCTTTCCGGCCATGAGATCCTTAAGGATTTACGTACTTAGCGATTTCGCGTACCTTTTATGTAATTTCGTATAATTCAAGGCACTATTTTACTTAATAATTAAACCAAACTACAGCTAATTACGATTAATTTTAAGTGGTTTTATACAATCCATCAATTTGTTGGTAGTTGGTTAATGAGTTTAAACAATTAATAAAATTTTTAAAAATGAATTTACACATTAATTACATTAATGGCATGTGTATTTAGCTTAAATTAATTAGCCATGTTGACACATTGAATATAGTTAGGCTTTAATTAGCAGTGATTAATTAATTAATACTACTGACTTAAAATCATAAATGTTCAAATTTCCAAATTTAAGATAACAGGACCAAACATGGCTGTTGAAGTTGTTTTTTTAATTACATTCACGTTACCTTAATTAGAGATAATTAAGGATTAAATGGCATGAAATGAAAGGAAGGTGAAGGTGCATAATAGTTTAAATTCACCGATAATAAGTGATTTCAGTTACTTTCACATTAAGAATGACTCTAATTACTTATGCGCTTAGTAATTTGCTTAAATTTCAGTTGTACAGTTTAAACCAATATTCTGGTAAATTGTAAATAAACTTAAAGCAATTTCACGAAAATAGTTGTAGGTTAAATTTCGGATATTTTCGTTACTAAATTTAAGTAATACCTAGTAAGACAATAATATTACCTAATTATAATAATAGATGATTTTTACCATTCAAGACACTTACAGCGGTAAGTTGTTTTAATTAATTCGTATAAAACTGGTGGTTATTATTTTCAGGTGTTTAGAGGTTATTTTCAATCTATCTAAAAAAATGAGCTTAACATTTGTCGCAATAAAGCTTTTGATACTAAATTTACATTTGGTTCGCGTCCTTAGTAAGCTTCAGAAATAATTAAACTTTTAATTCAAGTATAAGCCATATTGGTGATATGGATTAGTAACAATTAAAAAGATAGCCTTAAACATAAATTATGGTTATATTATTATACTTAGAATTAAGCTAATTGCAAGACAATTTTGTTTATTCATTAATTATATTTAAGTAATTAAATGTCTTTTGCATATTAACCATTGTTGTAACTTTTTATTTAATTCCATTAAATTAGTGATTTTTAAAAGTTCGATATTACCATCATTCTCAAGGGCTCGTTCACAATAGTTGAACATTAACAGAAATAAATATCAGTGAGTAGTAAAGTTAATTAATTTAATTTGAGCGAATTAAAACTTATTTGAATAAGTTTGAATATTGATCTACTCCAATATTTAAAATAAAAAAAATCATTAAAACATCCATCGTCGAAATGCAGAAATATTTTATATGGACATTGTTTCGTACAACTTAAAATCTAAACAGTTGCCCCCCTCCCCAAACCCATCCCAACGTTTCTGATCGGTTTGTTCAAATCATTAACAAATTGACACTGATTAATATTTATTAGTGCTTAAAAAAACAAAATTTTTCGAGTATGAAAGTGTTTTTATTAAAACTTCACCCAAGAGAACAATTGCATATTAAATATTCTAACTCCGGTACTGTCCTTAATGTTTATACATGATTTACCAAATTGAATATTATTAAAGGTTACTTGAATTTAATTTAAAACGAAAGTTTAGTAAAACCGACCCACACCTTTATTTAAAAATCTACAACTGAAAAAATGTAGGTATACATATTGACAAAAGATAAAATATTATTAATATTTCATAGAGATTAAGAGGGGCATGACGTGTTGAAGGATGAAAAGAGTAACAAAAATAAAAATTGATTGCCAGAATTCGAGTATTTGAAAGTTGAACAGGTATTTTGTTAAATTATTTGAATAAATTAAATCCATACACAGAAAGAGAACAGGGATTTTCTTATCTCTAAACTTGAAATATTCCAAACTCTTTTTTAATTAATTAGTTTAAGTAATTGATGTGGCGTTAGATGTAATTTGTTGAAATTTATTCTTAACAAGTTTATAAAGTTTGGAATTGTGTTATCGTAACCTTATAAGTAAGTGAATATTTGATTACGATCTTAAACTTGCTAATAATTTTTTTTCTGTTTTAGATGATATCAAAATAATTACAACCTCTAGAAAGTGGCACAAAGAAGAGTTTCCGTAAAGAGCTGTTGCCGAGGATTATCTTTCTTATCTTATTATCTGTTTGTAAAAACATCTGATTAGATTATGCTGATAGTCGGTATCTCATTGATTTCCAATTATTCTTCTACTCTTTTCCATAAGCCACTGATTATTGATGTATATTAAATTAATAGTTTGTAAACCTACTTTTTGTAATTAGCTTCCATTTTGATTCTTTAAAAGACATGTTAAGAAACGCGACGCTACATCTCCGATGTCATTCTAGCTATTAATTCACGGAACATTTTACGAAAATTTTTAGGTTGGCAAACCGTGATCCGGAATTATGTCTTGCATGTCACTCTTACAAAATGTGTCAAAAACAGGATGCGTCCAGTGGAATACTTTGAAGTGAGCAAATCCGCGACCGTATTTTTGTCAATTTCATGTATTTCAAGCGGTGTACATGAAATATTATCTTGATGATCTTCCATTTTCGCGTTTTGTGATGTAATTTGGATAAAACAAAAGGCAACTAGATCAAACTTTAAGTTTTAAAGTTAAGACATGAACAACCGCCACAAAAATCCCTAAATCAACTAAAGTAAACATTTTTGTTTAAACCGATATAAAAAGGGCAAATTACAAAAAAAAAACTATTTTTTTTTATTTGCCCCCTAGATTTTGGAGTTATTTTTACAAAGTTGGTATAATCTTTTTCACTAACGTCAAATTTGATTAATTTATTTTAACATGACTGATCTATGTTGCCTTTTTTCAGCAGTTTCAAAGTTTGCAAATGATTAATATTGTCACTTTAAAAACTTCAAAATGCCTAACAGATTAGAGAGCAAGATAATTTATAAAAACAAAACCTTTGACAGTTTGAAAAATAATAAAGTTCCTCGTGCAAAAGCTTTAATTGAAACGGGAAAAATATTTGATGTAAGTGATTTAAGTTTATATGAAATAGTTTAATATATTAAATTAATATGTTTTCAGGTTTCTGTAAAGAGCATCAATAAAATTGTGAACGGCCGTGGCAACAGTTAAATTTTGCTAAATTAGGCCGACTGACAACTACTAGTGACGCTATATTCGAAAATTATGCGACTCATTTGGCAATAAAATTCAAAATCTGAACATTTTACGATCGACAAATTTTGGCCGACAGTCTCGAACATTTCTAATTTTAATGGTAGTAGATCAAGTTTATTCAAAATTATAAAATCGATAGGGTACAAGTACTAAATGGACGTAAACAACTATGCAAAAAAACATGTTGAATTAAAAATCACTTTTCTCAGGAAGTTCATTCTATTTCTAAATTCAAGTGAGAATGCTATATTCGTGTTTTTGGATGAAACGTGGATTTACCAAAATGGGAGTAATATTCGTCGTTGGGTGTATGATACTGATTTGAAAAGTAATCCTCCCACAATTAAGTCTGAAGGCAAACGTTTTACAATATTACACGTAGGTTGTAAGTTTAGCTTCTTAGAGGGGTGCGACTACTTACTGGATAAAATAATAACCTTGACTATCACAATACAGTGACTGCAAAATTTTTCCAAAATTGGGTGATTAATCAGTCAATTCCTGCTTTGGATAGACTGCAATCAAACTGTGTGGTGGTAATGGACAATGCACCGTATCACTCGGTGCAGTTGAACAAACCACCCAGTTTTTCTAACAAGAAATCTCAAATGCAGGATTTTTTGATTAACCACAATGTGAAAATTAACGACAGTTGTGGGAGTTGATTAAATGATTTCGAGAACATCATACTAAACGGTTTGTAATTGACGACATTTTAAAAAGCATGGTCATGAAGTCCTTCGTTGACCCCCATACCATTGTCAATACAATCCAATTGAGTTGGCATGGGGTTATTGCAAGACGTTGTATAATAAGATCATGAATTCGCAACAAAAGATAGGGTTGCAAATTTATGGCGGCTTGCTCTTTCAAAAGTCCGAGATGTGGCAAGGTTATGTAAATAATTGCGAGACAGTAATTTTGGAAGACTGGACAAAACAAATGGAGTCAATTTCTGTTGAAAATATTCCATCATTCATTATTTCTCTCGAGGACTCAGATTCAGATTCAGGACTTTGTTCTGAAAAGGATGAAGTTAATTCAGATGTAGAAATAATGGAAATAAGGACCTGGACTTAGATACTTTTGAAACTCAACTCATGATTCAATTGGCAGTTATTAGATATTTTTAAACTACGTGAATGACAGTGAACGACAAGGCAGCGTGGTTCCTTTATTTGTGTTTAATTTTTAATATTGTTCAAAGTAAATGTTTTTTGGCTGTATCAAAGTATTTTGTAAAATTTAATGAAAATCTAATATTTCAATTGAAAGACACCCCAGAATAAATGTATGGGTAAGTTATAATACGGTGGAACCCTACTTCTTCATTAAAAATTCACTAGTCTCCTTCTATAATTATACAGTGATCCGTGGTTACTATTCACTGCAATTAAATGTGGCAACTGCTAAATTAATTTTGACATATAATCAGAGTTGAAGTTAGTGAGAACTGTCTAATACTAGCATACTTTTGGTGTTATAATAAAGCACCCAAAATCTATGGGTCAAATAAGAAAAAAACAGGTTATAGCATAAAAAATGTGCTTCATGAGACCTTGACGCTCTAATTCTTTAAAAAAAAATCGACTACGAAAATTTTTAGTTTGGCAAACCTTGATCCGGAATTATTTCATGCTTGTCACTCTTACAAAATGTGTCAAAAACAAGTTGCGTCCTGTTGAATACTTTGATGTGAGCCAATTCTCGACCGTATTTTTATGAATTTGACATATTTCAGAGGCCGTACATCTAAGATTATCCTGATTATCTTCCATTTTCGTGTTTTGTGACAGAATTTGGATAAAACAAAAGGCGATTAGATCAAATTTTCACTTTTAAAATTAAGACAACCAACCGGCACAAACATTCCTAAATAAACTAAGTTTGTTTAAAAACGGCAAATTACAAAAATAACGTGTCTCATAAGACTCGTACCTATGCCACTCGTTGTTTAAAACTTGAATTTGTGCTTCAAGACTGGTCTTATGAAACTTGTTGTTTAATATACTATTGTAGAACTGGAAAACTGAAGTGAAATTGTAATTGTAGGTAGGTAATTATGTACTTACCCTAATTAGGTGCCGAAGATGATGGAATAAATTAACAAAACCTTTCTTACACAATATGAAAATGCAAAGTTTCACGATTATCACTCGTAATATGCAATATGACAATAAATACACGATACCAAAATTGAATGTAAAGTAGCAATTGCCATGGAAATAAAAACTGCACAAATGTCACACTAACTTCTGGATAACAGTGTTGTCTTTAAAGCCTTGCAATAAGTTCGTGAAACAAGATGCTCACTATCGAACAAAACATTTTGTTTGCAACCACTATAATCGGCAGAAGCAATGGGCCATGTATTAATTACGTTAAAGTTGAGTTTTTAGAGTAATGTGGAAGAGGTGTTACAAACACAACAATAAGGCGCATAGTAAAGAAGTTTCAACGTACAGGCAGTGTTCTAGTCCAAAGGAAAGGAAAATCTGGGCGAAAGAGAACAGTGCGGAATAATGAAAACCACGGCAGGCTCCTGTACCAAATCATGCAATTTCCGAAGAGGAGCCTGAGAAAGAGTGCTGTTAAAATGAACCTAAATAGGGAAACTACACGCTTAATTTCTAAAGATATTGGTGCATTTTCGTATAAGATTCAGACATTTCATAAGTTAAACATTGCGGATAAGCGGTTACGTGTAGAATATAGCGCCCGTGTTCTAGCCACGCAACATGTGGACGAAAAGTTTCTACCAAACGTATGGTTTTCTGATGGATTGGAAAAACCAGAAGAAATTCTAGAGAATTCTAGAGAACGAGTAACAATTTGATGCGCAGTTTCTGGGCACGGAAATTTGGGCCCTTAGTGCTTTGAAGATGAAGGTCACAATGTAACAGTGAATCAAGAAATATATAGACAAAGGATTGAATTATTTGTTAGAGCAAAGCTAGAAACTTGCCTTATCAAAGCAAGACGGGGTAATAAGTCATACCGCTAATCCCATTCTTGCGATTTTACAACAACACTGCGGAAACATGACAATATCCATAAACTCACCACATATCCCTTACTTGACCCACCCTGATGCCTACATCCGGGTAATGATAAAAAAATAGCATTTTCTACGGAACTGCTCCAAAAGCAGTTCCAGAATTAAAAGCAGGAATAGACCAATTTTTCCAAAATTTACATCAGCCTCTATTTAGAGACATAGTATCCAAGCTTCGGAAACGCTTGCAAATATGCTTGAAACATGTGGCGCATATCATACATCAATAATTAAATTTAAATTAATTAAATAAACATATGAAATCTGAAAACGCAAATATAAGTCTGCTATGACAGCTATGAAACGTATATAAGAAAGAGAATATAATTTAATTTTTTAGATAGATCTTTAATACATTAAATATTGTGAAACCGGCTTGGAAGTAACAAATCAGGACACCCTCTAACGAACGAAGGTTAACAATGAGAAATGTCACAATAAAAAAACAAATTTAACAAAATTTAATCAAATCATAATGCTAGTTCAAAGCTTTGAAAAACTTAAATTTTAAAGTGGTAAGGGTATTCACAGCTAAAAACTTAACACACCAATTAACATCTAGTTAAATCACAAATCCAAGAAAGAAACCATGTTCAGTTAATATTTAAGGATTGTAATCTCATCCTAATTCTAACTATACAGGATATTACAGCATGTATTAAGGAAAATTTAAGGGCAGATTTTGTATCTATAATTATGAAAAAAGTTCAGATAATCATGGGCCTGAAAATGCCCTGTTCTCATGATACGGGGCGTTTAAACTTATTTGTTTCTAATAATTTCTTTTACATGTGTTGAAAACTCGTTGAGACATTGAGATGTGTTTTGGTACACGCAAATATATCATTAAATGCTACATTTACATGTACAATATTGTTTTCTAGAGCACTCACATCAGCGGCGTTCGTGCCGGCAAGTCTTCGACGTCCAGGCTTCTTCAAATTTTGTACAGAACCATTTTCACGCCAATGACGAACCCATAACTTAACAGTTTTACGATTTGGCGCGTGACCCCTATTGTTGTTATTAAACTGAGGCCGGAATGCACGCCTAACTTCTTCTATCGATTTGCTTCTTATGTAAGTTTCTACACAAAACACACGTTGTTGGACTGAGTAATCCATGAAAGTTCAAACGGATGTTGAAATAATGTCTCAAAGCAAAAATTAAATAATAATTGTTGAAAATTAACAAACTTCTCGTAGTAAAATGACGTTACACGAAATTATTAATTTATAACTTATTTGTGACAGGCGCCTATCTGTTTAATAATTAACTTAAATCCCAAAAACTACAGAAGATAATCCCACAGAGAACAACTTATTTAGTTATCTCGTATTTATTAATAAAATAAAATGGGTAGTCGATTATGGGGAACCCAGTATTATACTGATAATAAATCACTAATATTTTAAGGCTATGTTGTTGACAGATGTCCAACCTTGCGATAATGACGTTCTAAATCTGACAATTTTAACCACAACTTACTGGTGGCGCCAACTTTTGTCAAACGGCGGAGCCTTATTTGTGCACCTATGTATGCATTTTATTTACAATAATTTTTCAGGAAACTGAGGCAGGGATTGTTTTGCCTAGCCCGCAAGGGAATGACATGGATGGTAGGTTTCGTTATGTTATGTTATTCCACCATTTTGACTTCAATTTTCCAGTTCTACAGAGTAGGTTTAGGAGTAGGTAGAGTAGGAGAAGTAGGTTTAACATACATCAAAAATTAGTGACTTATGGAAAAGAGTAGAAGAAGAACTGGAAATCAATGAGATACTCACTATCAGCATAATCTGATCAGGTCATTTTACAAACATAAAAATATAAGAGAGATAATGCTCAGCAGCAACTCTTCTTTGTACCACTTTCTAGATCTTAATCAAAGATTCGTTTACTTATAAAGTCGTTAAGAATAAATTTCAACAAATTACATCTAACGCCATATCAATTACTTGAAGCAATTAATTATAAAAGAGTTTGGAATACTTCAGGCAGTCGTATTGCCACTGGGAAAGGAAAAGAAATGCAGAAGATCGGCAGTTTATTTCGTTTATATTATTCACCGACGAAGCTGCATTTACCAGAACTGGAACTTTTAGTTTCCACAATGAACGTATAGAAAAAGCGGACTACGGAATGTAACTGTACTTTAGGACAGATTAACTAGATCTTTAATTGGTTAAATAAAACCACCTTGAAAATGAAAAATTTCAGTTTTAAAGTGGTAAAAGTATTCACAGCTAAACATTTAAAGCACCAATCAAATATTGAGTTAAATCACAAATCCAACAAATAAATAACTTTCCGTTAATGTTTAACGATTGTAATCGTTATTACACTTACATACACTGTTACTCACTGTGCGTCAAAATCCAATACAGTTATTTTAAACTAAAAGTGCAAATTTTACAAAAAAAATGGTTTTGTATCGAAAGACGCCTATTTTGATTGAAAACAAATTGACTCATACACGGTGAACTTTAGAAGCGGGCCACCTTCGAGAATACATTTTTTTAAAAAGAACATCCTATATATTTTCCATGTTTCGCAATCTGCTTTGAATTCTTTTCGCGATAATCTTTCAATTTTTGATTTTGGATGACGCATTGTTGAGTTATAAAAGAAAATGTAAAAAAATGATCGGGGTAAGATTTACCACATGAAGTCCATGTGACAGCATTACTACTGGTATAGGCAACATATAATGCAGCCAAGGGATGTACTGAACTTATAAAATAATCAATCTTTAATTTGATAATACAGGGTGTTTTTTTACGGTGCAATTGATTTGGAGATTTTCAAAGAGCGTTTACTCATTTTTTCAAAAGAACCATCCTGTATATTATTGAATTTTTGGAATGAATCAATAATTACGCTCCATTTTTGTCCATAATGTTATACCTAAAGTCAATAATTTCAGAGATATTTTCACTTTTTCATTACAAACCTATAAATTACTTGTTTTTGATTCGATCTAGTTTAGCGGCCAGATTTTTATACGTCAAATGACAAACAAAAAGTGTCAAATGTTAAAATCCCTATGATTGTTGCGAATTAGGTGTTTCATCAGTGATTTATAATATTTTTGCCTTCAATATTACCATTGTATTCTTTCCTGATTGGATTAGTGGGTACGTAGCTTTTTTTTTGTTTGTTGTATGAGGTATGTCACATATTGTCAATATGGTTTTTAAGGAGTCAATATCCAGTTTGAAAGGAACGAGCTCGTGGACATGATTTTCATAATGGGATCTGCTCAACAAAATGGTGTGTTAACTCAGCAAATATACGCGCAAAGATATCTTGCCAGAACACAACCTTCAGTTAGAAGTTTGGAAAGACCTAAAGGAAAGTTCATTAACAGCAAATGTGAGTTATGAAAAATGTGAAAGGAGGAAGAATTGTGGAGCCATCTATTAGTTCGACTAAGATATCAAGAGAAACTAACGTACCGCGATCTATTATTAGCAAGATTTAAAAAAATAATAAATATCATGACGACACTATATCCTTCTATCAACAACTGTTAGGGACTGCGAGAGGGGATTGGAAATGGAAAGTATATCACCTAACTTCATCCTGCAAGTATTATTTACTGACGAATCGACTTTTGCTCAAAGTGGCAGCGCAAACCGTCGTAATCTTCATCATTATGCAATATGAAAACCCAAGATTTGCGAGGACGGTAGATAAGCAGAGACAATGGACTGTAAATATGTGTGTTGCTATCATGGGCCGCTGTATAACTGGACCACATTTCTTTCATGGACATCTAAATAGTGCACAATATTTGTATTTCTTGCAATATGACTTCCCTTAGCTTCTACAGAACGTTCCTCCAGCTCTAAGGGAAAATATGTGGATCCAGCACGACGGTACTCAAGCACATTTTGCAGTAGAAGTACGACGGTTTTTGAATAAAGAATTAGAAGGTAGATGGATCAGTCGCGGTGGTCCTATTAGTTGGCTACCTAGATTCCCAGACTTGACGCAAATTGATTTTTTCTTATGGTGGTACATAATATATTGTGTACCTGGCGCCTCCAACTACAGACGATATGAGGAACGTATAATACACGCTTTTGAAACGGTTTTCACCGGAATGTTACAAGGCGTGAATAGGTCCTTTCTGCCAAGGCTGCGAATGTGTTCTAATCAAAATGGAGCTCATTTTAAGAACTTATTGTTAATATTGCCTACAATGAAATTACAATTTAACACATTTCGTATTTATTTGATTATGCTTGTCGAAACGCTTGACGTATCAAAATCTGACCGGTACCGTTAGATCGAATCGGAAACAAATAATTTTATAAAAAGTAAGAATATCTGAAGTTATTGACTTTAGGTATAATACATGTTTGACAAAAATGGAGCGTAATGATTGAGTCATTCCGAAAAGTTCAATAAAATACAGTATGTTTTATTTAAAAAAATCAGTAAACGCTCTTTGAAAATCTCCAAGTCAATTGCATCGTGAAAAACACCCTGTGTGATAAAATTAAAGGTTGATTATTTGCTAGGTTCCTTGACTGAATAATTACCAACTATGTTGTTTAAACAAATCGCAATACTGTGCCATGGACTTTAGTATGGTGGACCTTGTCGCAAACACTTTTTAGATTTTCTTCAATAACTCAACAATGCGTCATTCAGAACAAAAAACTCAAACATGTTCGAAAAGATGATTTAAGGCAGATTGTGAAAGTGAAGAATATATAGAATTTTGTATTTAAAAGAATATATTCTCGAAGGTGCCCTGCTTTAAGAATTCACCCTGTCTAAGTCAAATTATTTTTCAAATGTGCGTTTTTCGTTACAAAAACATCTTTTGTAACATAAATTTCCTTTAGGTAATGAAACTTATATTGGACTTTGACGCACTAATAAGCAACGCTGTATAATGAAAACATAATGTGTACGTTTAATCTCATCGTAATTCTAACTACACAGGGTGTATAGAATGTAATGAGGAAAATTTAAAGGCAGATTCGACATTTAAAAATAAGGGGTGTTTAAACTTTTCTGTCTTTAATAGTTTATTTATACATTTATCGAAAACCCGTTGAGATATTGAGATGAGCTTTGGTACACGCAAATGTACTACTAAAGGTTAAATTAACATGTGTAAAATTGTTTTCTAAAGCACTTACATCAGTGGCGTTCGTATCAGAAAGTCCTTACGTTTGGCGAAACAAACTACACACCAATGGATTTTGCAAAAATTAGTGTCGCTTTCTTTTTCGTTTTGACGCATCGTTTTCAAAATAAAATTTATTAATCAGTTTAATAATCATCCATATCCCCAGAATGATTTATTTTAATTTTACTATTAGGTGTAAAAATAAATTTCCGCCATTTTTTTATCAATAATTGGTCATTTATGGTGAGAGAACGGAACACTGTTGTATTCGAAGTATTGTCCACCGCTTGTCACTACTATTTTTTATGTTTCTGGCAGCACACGAATACCGCGTCGGGAGAAATATTCATTCATGAATCGATTCAGTTTTTTGTATCTTCGTATTTTGTGTGATTTTGTCGCGTACTTTTCCATGAATGCTCGAATCAGTCTCATCAATTGTGTTCGGTAGACAGCCACAGCAATGGTTTCCTTCTGTTTGAGCAGCTCACCACACGACACCAAGTTGATCCCACCCAACAAGTGTGTTTTTCATGAATATGTGGCTTAGCTGTAGATTGTTAAAGCACAGCCAGGTGGTCCCAATATTTTTTTCCTTTTTAGATTATAAATTTTTCATCACTATTAACTATACGGTACAGCATTTCACATCTCAAAAATCGGCGATCAACGTTTCTTGGCGTCAGCTCATATGGAATCATTTCCAATGATTTCAATTGATGTGAAATTGCTTGTTGTGTCACTCCTAGTGTAAGTGCAAGTTTTTCTTGCGTTTGGTATGAACCTTGATCCAACAATGCTTTCAATTCCGCGTTTTCATATTTTCATTTTTCCGCTCCGTTCTCAGTCTTCCGTGTCAAATTCACCGTTCTTAAACTTTGATATCTCTCACTTAAGGTAGCTTTATTATGTGCTTTTTTAAGCAACCTATGCATCTCAGCTGCATATTTCTTTAAATTGAAGAAAATTTCCTGCAAATCACGCTTACTTCGGCTGAAAACTCGGCATTTTCACATAAAAGTGTATTATAGTGAAGATATCCCCCCGTCGTCAATAGCAACGGATATTTTTGGGATATTTTCTTACTGAATCCCCCACGTGCTTGAATTAATTACCGGAAATCTCGTTCACGAATGTTTTCAGAAAATTACCGAAACATTCGTGACTCGAAAAAATTTCCGGAAATAATCCAAGCACTAGGGAGATTACAAGTGATAATATATCATTAATATTTTAAAGTTATGTTGTTGACAGATGTCCAACCTTGCGATAATGACATTTTACATCTGACAATTTTAACCAAATTTTACCGGTGGCGCCATCTTTTGTGAAAGGGCGCAAACTTATTTGTGCACCTATATGTTTTATTAGTAATAATTTTTCAGGAAACAATGTATTAATGAAATAAATATTCTTCAATGCATGCACTAAATCGCCTTTGCATATTCCTTGTGATTCGACGGAATGTTTGAGGTCTTTGGGGTATTGTCTTTAAAGCGTTGGTAACGGGTTCAAGTAATTTGGCACCACTACCCCCTATAGAAATCTTAGGTATTAAAGTCAAGTGATCGGAGTGGCCACGAAATAGGCCGCCAGAGACCTCCAACATTGCGACTAAAATGAGCATGCGCTCCATCGTGCATAAACCATAAATGTTGGCTAATACTAAGAAGGAGAGCTTCTAGTAGGTTGGGTAAATTCTCCTGTAAAAAATGCAGGTGTGTTTGTCGGTCTAATCTTCTGGGTAAAAATAAAGGGTCCAACCAAATAATTCCTGACCAAATGATTGAAAACTGCTCTTGGTGTCGCGATTGATGATTAATGTTTATTGCGGAAATTAAAAATTCCAATCCATAAATGAAGCTTCGTCCGTAACCAAAATAAACAGCCGATCTTCTGAATCTCTTTGTTTTAACTAGTGACTCTGAAGTATTCCAAACTCCTTTTTAATTAATTAACATAAGTAATTGATGTGGCGTTAGATGTAATTTGTCGAAATTTATTCTTAACAACCTTATAAAGCCTAGAATTGTGTTATCGTAACCTTATGAGTAAGTGAATATTTGATTACGATCTTAAACTTGTTAATCAATTTTTTTTCTGTTTTAGATGTTATCAAAATATATAGTTACAACCTCTAGAAAGTGGCGCAAAGAAGAGTTCATAAAGAGCTGCTGCTGAGCATTATCTCTATTATCTTATTATCTATTTGTAAAAACATCTGATCAGATTATGCTGATAGTCAATATCGCATTGATTCTCAAGTATTCTTCTAATCTTTTCCATAAGCCAACTAATAGTTTGTAAATTTACTTTGTAGAACTGGAAACTTGAAGTGAAGTTGTAAGGATGACTTTGTGTACCTACTCTAATTAGGTGCCGAAAATGGTGGAATAAATCAAAACCTTCCTTACATAATATGAAAATGCTTTTACGATTATCACTTATAATTCATGTACTTATCTTTTCGGCATGAAATCGTCCATTTTTATATTTTTTACAAATTTAATTGTTTCGACAACAGTTATAGTTATCGTCTTCAGTAAATGATAATGATTTTTGAAAATTAACTAAGATGTCAAATAAATATATGAAATTTGAAAACGCATATTTAATAGATTAAATATTATGAAACCGCCTAGAAGATGACAAATCAGAACACCCTCTAACGAATGAAAGCTAACGATGAACAATGTTACAATCAAAAAACAAATTTAACAAAATTTAATCAAACCCTACTGCAAGTTCAAAGCTGTGAAAAACTTTTAAAGTGGTAAAAAGTATTTACAGCTAAAAACTTAACACACCAATTAAATATCTTACCGTGTTACAGAATGTAGTGAGGAAAAATTTAAGGGCAGATTCTACCTCTAAAAATACGAATAAAAGTTCATATAAACATGGGTTCTTAAATGTTTCGTTTTCATGACGTGGAGTGTTTAAAGTCTTCCACCTTTAATAGCTTATTTTATGTTTATCGAATACTTGTTGAGATATTGGGATGAATTTTAGTACACGCAAATGTATCATTAGAAAGTCACATTTACATGTACCACATTATTTTCCAAGCCACTTACATCAGTGGCGTTCGTGCCGGCAATGTTTAACGAAAAAACTGCAAGCTACGGGTTTTTGCAAAAATTAATATCCACGAATCGACCCAATTTTTGTTGTTGCTCAGACAGGCTATGCGCCATCGATTAAAACAAGTGGAAATCAGAAGGAGCAATGTCTGGTGAATACGGCGGGTGGGGTAAAACTTCCTAATAGAGTGCGGCGGCATGCCGACGAGCATTATCATGCAGGGCTACATTTTGTCGTGTCTAGAGTGGTACTCGGCTTTTCTTTGAGTGCTCGAATTAGTCTCATCAATCGTGTTTGTCTTGAGCAACCCATATTACACGACACCCAAGCTGATCTCACCAAATACAGAAGAGTTTTTTTCCTTAAATATTTGACTTAGCTGTAGATGTTAAAGCAAGGCGAGGTGGTCTCCATTATTTCTTCCCTTTTCGATTATCGAGTGGATTCATTTCTTATCACCAGTAACTATACGGTGCAGAAAACTCTTTCGTTTATGCGTGGCAAGCAGTACTTCACATGTCAAAAATCGGCGTTCGATGTTTCTCGGCGTTAGTTCATATGGAACCCAATTTCCTTGATTTTGAATCATTCCCAATTGTTTCAATCGACGTCAAATTCTTAAACTTTTGATACCGCTTACGGCAACTTCTCTCACTTAATGCTGCCTCATCATACGCTTTGACAAACAAATGGTGCTCCTTAGCTTTAGATTTTTTCAAATGGAAGAAGTAAAATAAAAGTTCTGGCAAATGGATCCTATTCGGTTCCAAATTCGACATTTTCGCATATAAAGAATATTTTATGCTGATAGTAAATCGCTAACATTTTAAGGTTACGTTGCTAACGGATGCCTTACTTTGCGATAATGACGTTTTACATCTCACAATTTTAACCATAACTTACCGGTAGCGCCAACTTTTGTCAAACAGCGGAAAAAGTGTATTAAATTTTAAGTTTAAATGAGATACTGTAAATGGCATCACTGTTCTTTAATACATGCTCTACATCGCCTTCACATATTTCTTCTGACTCTTTGGAATATTTGAGGCCTTTGGTGTATTGTTTTACAGGTATTAGTAACGCGTTCCACTAATGCGGATTCATTCGCTATGGGAGCAGAACGTACCAGTTACTTTAGATGCCCCCAGAGGTAGAAATCGCAAGGATCGAAATCGGGTGATCGGAGTGGCCAAGAAATAGCCCCCCCGACCAATCCACTTTTCTTGTTATGTAACGTTTAAATAATCTCTTACATTGTGACTAAAATGGGTGGATGCTCCGTCGTGCATAAACCATAAATGTTGCTTAATACTAAGAGGGAGGATCTAACCAAATAATGTTGAACAATTCCTGTCTACATATTGTTTGAAAACTGTTGCTGGTGTCGCGATGTGGATTTTCATCCGACTAGTAATGTTCATTGTGGAAATTAAAAATTCCATTTCTGGTAATCGCATTTCTTTGTATTAATCAGTGTCAATACTGCAGACTGGCAGGAAAGTCTGCTTCTGGTAGGGCTTGTACTTTCTGTAAATGGTAAGGATAGTGCTGCTACTCGTGCAGTATTCGCCATACCTTAATGTGGTTGTTATTCCCCCAATTCGTTTGCCGGACGCATTTGTACTGTTTGATCAGTTCTTGGCGCCATACAATCAACAAAATTACCTGTTAGTTTTACTGCTTTTCTCAAACGCCTATGAACGTTGTGCAGGTGTTTGCATAAGGTAACAGACGGAAAGGAAATGCACCTTTCTTCGTACAAACTTCTATTCGCTTTTATATAGTAAGTACTTACTTTGCAGAGAACCTAATAATTAATTGAAACACCACAAATTCAAATCGATGGACATTTTATGTCATTTTGTTTTATTTTAGTTTGACATGGAATTTATGGCGTTTCCAGACAATGCCAACCAGATTATTATTCTTCCATTACGATTTCGAAAACAACTTATTGTACTGATTAATAAAGTAATTTTTATTTCGAAAACGGTGCCTCCGAACGAAAAAGTCCGAGAGACACTTTGGAAGCAGAATTAATCTGGCTTTGTGATCTGTAGCACCATCTTGTTGATACCAGATACCGTTTTGATGAACTTAGCTTCTAATATTGTTTGTAGTTGTTGCCAACGAAAAAGTCGTCCAAATGTTATATCGCAAATTTGTACGTTTAGGTAGTTTTTACGAGTTGGTAATATCGCTAGCTATCGGGTTGAATTTGTAGAGTGGAAACACCGTGCTGGAAAGTTAAGGATAATTTTAAACTGTCATCGGTTGTTAATTAAGAAAGGGTGACTTTTATTAATATGGCGAGATGAACCTTTGGTGGAGAACGGGAATCCGTATTGAGATCGTAGAGTGGCAAGATGTAGAGAAAAGCAGATTGTGTTCTGCGCCCACGAATAAGCCCGGTCCAAGGGAAGTTAGTGCTTATCAGCAAATTGCTAGTGGAAACTAGATATCTAGATTTCTCCAATACTTTATTACTTTTGTTTTTTCGCCAGCCGATTAAAAAAAGAATAACCTAAGTACCGTGGTGAAAATCGCGTAGTATTCGGGTAGTATCGTGATACTACATTTTGAAATATTGAATGAAATTGGCAGTTGTATTTTTGGGTTATAATAAGAATGCGTGGAGTAAAAATTTGTAATCTAGTGAAGTTTTCTGAATGTTGACTTTTATTTGCGGCGTGTTAAATGGAAACTCTTTTGAAAGTTCAATAAGTGAGTATCGAATTGATGCAAAATAACTTTTGAAGTTGAGTTTAAAGAATTGGTTAACATTTTGGGGAGTTTTAAATTTAGCCTTTTAGATTTTATGTAAAATTTAAATGAAACTTAGGGATAAGCCCAACTAGATTAAAACGTGGCAGTGCGGCATTAATTGCGCGGTGTGCAGATATTAGTCATGCTGACGTCTGGAGGTTGACTAAAAACCGCGACGTATAAAAAAATTTCACAGATCATAATTAATCGAAATGTTTAAAATCTATATGTCGGTCGCTTTATGTCTTTAGAATATGCAGCTGTTTTACACATAAACCCCTCTCTCCCGCGCACACGAGCTTTCACAAGCTCTCACGCACACACGAGCCATACGTGCATACGCGCGCGACCTCCCCCCCCCACACACATACTCCCACGCGCACGGACACGCACACGCACACACCCATGCACACGCACACGCACACGCACACGCACACGCACACGCACACGCACACGCACACGCACACTCACACGCACACGCACACGCACACGTACACGCACACGCACACGCACACGCACACGCACACGCATACGCACACGCACTCGCACACGTATACACACACAGACACACATTACTGTTTATTTATTTGTATGGACAGTTCAAATCGATCAAACATTAACATAGGTATGAGCAATTAAAAATTATTAATTATTATTATTATTATTATTATTATTATTATTATTATTATTCGTTCATAACAACAACTTATAATAATAGGTATGAGCAGTTCTCTCTCTGCGCGGTCATCATATCTTATGAAACGATAATTAAAAAATACACCAGAACATTTACTAAACACCCCTAAAAGTATAATCTCTCTACTCAAATGTTCATACAGAACTACAATCAGGTCTAGGACTGTAGGTGTCCATAGGGCAAGGGCGAATGTGATATCATTTACAATAAAAAATGCAAAATCACATTATTTTAATAAGAGAGTGTGTAAATAATGTTGAATAATTAGAAGAATGTTTTGTATAATTTTTATATACAAAACTTGTTAGTCAGGTATGCTAGTAACGTACAGTTATTTACCTATAATCTGTATTATGCACTTCCTAAGTGGAATCAACATCAACAAACTGACAGAACTTCCGTTACTGGTTCGATAGCAACCAATTTTGACGCATTGGCAGTAAGAAGCAAGGAGTTAATCGTGTTGTCGTTTGGTGTGGTTTGGCAGTAGAAGATAAATAGGTTCTCCGATTACTGGATTTAAACCAAATAGATTTTGCTGTATGGGGTTATTTAAATCTAAGTTTACTCTGGAAATATCATCAACAGAAACTATCTGCGTGAGCGCATCACAGCCGTGTGTACTGTTGTAATGCTTCACTTGGTTGTCAACATTGTTTGGAGCGTCGGAGATCGCTTATAGTCAGGGTAAGTCCGGATAGTTCGACCACTTTTTGATTAGGTGCCAAAATCTTAACAGTATTTATAGATGTTGACGTACTTATGAGTTCTTAAAAAAATAATACCATTTCGTATTTATATATGACACTTAATTTGAACAGAATATAACTAAATAAATGGCTGGAATATAAAAAACTAAACACTGCATTGTCCGGTGTCACCCTTAGTGGCCGGGTGACTCCAACTACCTTGTTCGGGTGAGTTTGACCATTTAGATTAAATACAAATAGATTTAAAACTAAACTAAGAACTAATTTATTTTTGGAAATTATTTGTTAAGAATAATATTAATTTTGTGTTTTTCTATATTTTTTACCGAATATTTCACATAGTTTTGGGTACTTGAAGCACCCCTCATGTAACCGACGTCTACTGTTCTCACACTTAACCCAGTCATCAGCTTTAGTTGCCTCGTAATAATTTTCACCACATCCTACACAGTCATGTTCGTTAAATACTTCCGCACAATCACTACTATCTTGTAAATCAATGCTTTCATCATTTGAAGCAGAAGATGTTTCATATTCTTTCTGTTGGCGAGATTTTTTCTTCCGAAGACAAGGTTGTTTATTAAAAACTTTTTACTCCTTTTTTGGAAACTCTGACGAATGATTCTTGGCGATCTTTTTTATTTCGCTGCTCTTTAGTACGATGAGAGCACTTGGGAACTTGTTACAGGCACTGGCGAAATTGAATCTAGCAATTTACCTGGTGTAGGGTCATCACTTTTGACTCTTGAAGCTACTACAGGTTGAAGAACTTCTTCAAAATGAGAACAACCAGGACAAGGCGATGGTGTACGAGGTCGAATATTAGAAGACTGAGAACAGGTCTGTAGAATAGAAGACTCAGAAGAAGCATTTTGTTTATCAGGTGGTTCCATATTAACACCAATGTAAGCATAATCAGGAATTACTTCGGAATTGTATGGTGCAATTCCGGTAGCTCGAAATCCTGCAACCTCATTTTCTACACTTGCAGATTTGTTCCAAGCAAATCCTAAAAGTTTTCCAAATTGAAACCTAGATAACTTTCTAGTACAATTTGCCTCAACGTAATTATTGCAAGCCACATAATAATTATTTTTAAGGGACTTGAGAAATGCCCTATCAAGAGGCTGTAAGTAATGTGTACTGTGGCTGGGTTAACAGAGGAGGATAATATGATTCTGTTCTCAAAATTCCAATATCTCAACAGAATTTGTATGAAACGTGTGACCGTCCAAAATAAGTAAAACTGTTCCTGTCGGTTTACGAGGGACAAAGTGGTTTTTCAGCCAACTCAAAAATATAGATGCATTTACGTATGCCGATTTCTCACTCATTGCCATGCCCGATCCATTTGGCATTCCATCTAAATACTCGTCTTTTTTATTTTTGCCTTTAAATATTGAAAAGGTGGTAAGAACCCTTCTTCGGCATTAGCTGCAGTCCAGTTTCGTCGACGTTGAAAATATTTGTAGGCTTTTTATATAAATCATTCTCGCTCAGAATTTTGCTTAACAGTTCAAAATAATGCTGAGCATTTTCCCTACACATACCTGCAGCTCGAGCAATCGAAACTCCCTCTGCATTTTTGATACAAATATCAGGATGACAACGCAGAAATAATTGCAGCCAATCGTAACCGACCTTGCCTGATTCTTTATTAAGTTTGTGTTTTACACCTAGTCTTTCCGCTAATTGGAAAACCCATGTTCTGAAAGACTCGCGATCTGGTGCAAAACCAAATGATTGAATTTTTTTATGTATTTTGTGAGTTTCTGTGTGGAACTTCTCCTAAGCATGATGGAGGACCAAGACGATAAGTTTTACTGGTATCGTTTTTCTTTAATCGGTCTTTAAGAGTTATTTTTGGGATTCCAAATTGTTTAGCAGCTTCGTTAACCCACATTGTTTTATTGTGTACTGCGTTCATGGCATCTTGAAGCTTCTGGGAGGTCCAAGTAGCTCTATTCGATCTGCACTTTCGGTAAGTATATTAATCTTAAAAAAATTATTTTTATTATCGCACCAAAATATACGTGATTAACAGTTTTAAAAACAAAATTTTGCATTTGTTGTATGATATTTTCATGGATGAAGTGGTCGGTCCATCCCAAGTCAAAGTAGTCGGACTATCCCAAAATACCGGGAGAGATCGGCCACCTGGACGCTGTGTTAGTGTTTATGTTATTCCTCAATATGTTAGGTTAAATTGTAGTATAATATCCTTTTCAGCAAGAGAAACAGAGTTTACTTGAATGAACTTACCTGCTCGGAAGCACTGTTATTGTCGTAAAATTCTGAGCACCCTTAAAATAACAAATCATGAATAACTTTCGACTTTTAGTTAACAATAAAGTTTCAACAAGAAGCCACGATGCGAATGACTAAGCCGCATTTAGTGACGAACAAGGAGAGTCGTCTATCGAATACTTTTTAAGTTATCGTTACTGGTCGGTCTCTCTCGGTGGCCGAACTATCCCGCACTTACCCTATATTTCAACATTCCGGAAACCACCTCGGAAACAAATTTTAAATAAAATCTACAATTAAATTGTACTGTAATTCAGATACCTTGTAATTTTGGTTTAAAACCAAGTATCCTAGTCTGGATGTGACAGTATGCCATTTGTCATCTAAAAGAAGGTTTGGAGATATTTTCCTCTACTGTTTGAAGATGGGGTAAGGATGGGCGCCAATGATAGTCTATGCTCAGTACGACGACGCCGAACCCGAAAGGTGTTCTAGAAACTTTAGCATTTAAAGATGAGGCTAATCGTCAAGATATTAAGATATTAAGTTACAAGGTGTTGCTTTTCATTGTCATATATTAGGTAAACAAAATTTAAAAATGAGTCGAATGGTAACGCAATATTAAAAAGAAGAAATAATGAAAAATAGTCTAAAGGCCATATAATATTGAGTTTGTCAAAATTCAAATTTGAAAGTTGTATTTTCTCGTTTAATGTGTCAACGATTGTAAGATTACCTCAATTCATTAGCACGAAGAAATCCAAGAGATCGTAAGTGTTAAAAAATTTATGGACTAACTTAATTTAATAGATACATAAAAACAGAATTATAATATATATTTTATTATCAAGCTGTAAAATCTAAAAAATTATTAAGGAAGTACCGCAACTATCTGTAATCAATAGTTTTATAACCTCGTTGGTCTAGTTTATTACTTAATTTTATAAAACTCAATTAGTTAATAAAAAAAGTCACGGGCATTTTTATCAAAAAGCAGTTAAAGCAAAATCGTACGTTTACTTAGTTACGCCAATGATTAAAACCCTATTTAAATCAAAACTATATAAAAATGTCTGAATGTTGGATAAAACCACTTTAACCACTCCCTAAAATTCCTTTTTATACAAAAATAAAATTCTTTGCGCCTGACAGGACCATTTAATCTTCGTATCATCAATATTTCTACGTGTCCATCTCTGTCATTATACTCGTATACAAAAACTCTTAATATTTCATCTCTTCTCGTCCACTAAAATCCTCCGATTTTTATTTACTTTTGATTCAAATGAAAAATAGTTATTTTAAACAATTTTTTTTAAAGTTACTCGACGAAAAAAAAAGGATGGAATGTATATAAAATAAACTGAATGATTTTTCAAATTCAAAGAGAATGACTGAGCTCATTTTTTATACTCTTTTAATGGTTAGAATGTGATTTTCTCCATATAATAAAGTACGGTTTATGTAGATTAAAATGCACATTCATATTGAATAGTAATTATTATTTTAAACAATGGAGAACCTGCTGAGTATAATATGCAAGAATTTATTCGCTTTTATCTTATTTTCTATGTATTAAGGATATAAACTCTTTTATTTCCCTCCTTAAAGATCACGACATCAAATGTTAATGTGCATTATTTAAATTTATATTACGGTAAAAAATAAGAATTTAAAAATGTCGTAATTTACAAATCTGATCTAGAGTAATGAACAGGACCGTCTTGGAAAAGATGTGTTCAAATAATTTTAAAAACTCATTAAACAATCCTTGACTAAAGCAGAAACCATCAATAATTACTTTATGGTTAAACATTCAATCTCAATTAATTTATCGGTATTATGCGTGTTTTGTAACCGTGGTCTCATAATAGTTGAGCTGATCGGCCTATATCCACAGTTTTTGTTTTTATACCGCGACGTTTCGGATGTGGTCTCTGCTGCCGCCATCAGGCTTAGTCCTAAGATTGACTGATTGCGCACTGGAGTCGAATTCATTTACTATGATTTTTTCTCAAGCACTTGACTATCAGATTCGATTTTGGTACCTCTCATTTACAGGTCTGACACATTCATAAACTCGTTCCGGGTGTTGTCTGGCATTCTTTCTCCTCCACACACTATTTTGATAACGTTTTATAATTTATCCTATTGTTCTAATGTATAATAAGTACATAGTATGATATTATGTTAATGTGATAGTTACGAGGCATGTAGAGAGAATTCTAATGAATATTCTCTGCTAACATGAAAATATTACATTAGGAATACTAGATTAAGGTTGAAAAGCAATGATTTACTTCGGTGAATCTATATGGTAGATCTGATGGTTTGAATATTTTTCCTTTTTCAAATACTAAGTTTGTGAGTTCATTTGGATGATTTTGAATTCTGACCCTATAGTTTAGAGTTCGACTTGTAATCACTTCCCGCACTGTTTTAATATTTACATCACTATGTATCACTGCGATTGGAACATATCATAGCGCGTTCACTAGATTTCGTAGAACTTTATTTTGGAATTTCTATGTAAGATCTCGGGGATCCCCATAGTACAATCCCGTAAGTCCATATTTTATGTCATTCGCTGGTGGTATCGGTATTCCATTCAACGTGGACAGTTATCTCGTTTTAGTGTGAAAGTCGTATGTGTCGACTTGGCCTTATTTACTTTTAGTTTCGTTCTTCTGTACAATCTTTGTAGTTTGTTTAGGTGTATTTGTAAATTGCGGGAGGCACTTTCTGGATTGATGTGACAAGCCAAAACAGCGGTGTCATCTGCATATGTGGCGATTTCTATCGTTCTTGTTGTGGGAATATCTGACGTGTATATCAGGTACAGGACAGGTCCGAGGATTATTCCCTGGGGCACTCCTGAGTTAATCAATTGTAATTTGGTGTGTACTTCCTGGTGTTTGACGTAGAAATATGTCAGTAAGGCAAGAGCTTAAATAGGGCAAACACTGTGAGGTAAGTATCGCTTGATCTTATATCGAAGTCCTTTATACCTGACGTTATCGAATGCCTGCGTTGAATCCAAAAATATTGCTGAACAATAACGTTTGCCTTCCAGATCACGGTTTATATTGTTGACTAATCTGTGAACCTGTTCTATAGTTTCATGTTTGCGCCTGAAACCAAATTGATGATTTGGTGTTATGTTGTATTTTTCCAGAAGTGGTAGGATTCGTTTCAGTAAGAGCTTTTCAAAAGTTTTGGAGAAAAGAGCAGGTCTGTATGAAGTGATATCCGTAGAGTCTTTCCATGGTTTATTTATCATGATAAGTTGTGCGACCTTCCACTGATTGGGGAAATAACCTAATCTTAGTAGTGCATTAAATATATGTACTATAAGCCAAGTACATTTTTCAGAGATCTCTTGTAAGGTTTTTCCTGTAATTAGGTCGAAACCAGGATAATTTCCTACTTTTGTACGGTCTCAGCTTCGAAAAGGAGAAAGATTTTATCGGAAGCGAGAGTTGCTACGGAGCTTTTAGTATTGTGTTTACTTTCAGTTCTTCTTCAGGCGATGCGTTGTTCAGGAACGGTTGGAACACTCTAAAAAAGTGTTCAGAGACAGCGCAAGCTTTTTGGGTTGGAGTTCTGGCTCAGCAGTTATTTGCTGTTCGTAGGGGTGGGATTGTCGGTAATGGTCTTTTTAATTTCCTTGTCACCTTCCATAATGAATCTTTCTTTAGTTGGACTTGTAGATACTTTTGTGATTAATTTTTAAGCTATTGTAATAGTTCCTTCAGTTGACGTGCTAATCTGTTGAACGTTCTTTTATCTTCTGGGGATTTAGTTAATTGGCATCGTTTTCTATCTCTCCGTTTTTCAGAGATTACTTCCCTTACGTTCTTGGGGCAATTTTTTTTAGGTTTTAGTATAGTCCGTTCGGGTGTTTTGATGAGTTCTTCAATGACTGATTCTATATCTAGTTCGGTTTTAAGTAACGTGTGTAGTTTGATTCATTGATCTAGCCTTACTCTAAAGAGATTCCAATCAGTTTGTTTATTATACAAAGAAGGTTCTTTTTGTTTTTCAGTTATGTTTCCATACATAGATACAGTGATGGGTGTATGATCGGACGTGAGGCCTAAGCATGATGTGATAGTAAACATTCAAGTGTTTACTCCTTAGTTAGGCAGAAGTCTGTAGGTCCGGTGACTTATTTGGATCAGACGGCCAAGACGTTGGTTCATCCGTTGATAGATGACCTAAGTTATTTTTTTGCATGGCGGACAGCGATTGTCTGTCTTTCGTTGCTGTCGTTCGAGAGCCCCACCAGACGTTTTTTGAATTATAGCCGCCTCCTGCAATGAAAGTGTTGCCTAAGCTATTGAATACGTTTTCGTAGCCCTGCTGCTTGTTATTATATCTAGGGGAAAAGTAGACTGCTGCCAGTGTTAAATTTCTCAAGTTATCTTGTACAGTTATGCTAGTAGCTTGTATGTTTTCTTGTACATATGGTGTTTTTTCGTAGTGTCTTATATTTTGTCTAACCAATATCGCAGTTCCTCCGTGCGCCGTGCCGTCCGAATGTTTTGTGTGATACATGATGCAGTTATGTATTTTAAAGTAACTTCGATCTGTGAAGTACGTTTTTGAAATTAACATTATGTCTATATTATTAGTAGTTAGGAATGATTTGAGTTCAATTATGTGCTGGCATAGTCCGTTGGAATTCCAAACTCAGATTTTTCGTAGTTGAGTCATTATTTAGATTTAGTAATGAAGGCTGTCAGGAGATTGAATAAGTACTCATTTGTTCTGTAAGCTTCTTCATCGTACCATTTAGGTCGTTGCAGTCGTTGGTTGATAGTATATGAAAATGTGCGTTTTGAAGTTGTGAGTTATAGTTTGTTGCCTGCGAGTATGATATTCCTGTTTGTAGGGTCCTCGATGTGATGGCTCTCTGTCTAAGTGCTGGGTATACTCTTTGCTGTGATTGTTTATGTATGATACATCCGTGGTAATTAGCCGGGTGGTTCTCTTTACAGTTTACACCAACTACTTTGCCGTCCTTGGTTTTCCTCCTGCAGTTACTGGTGGGATGATTCCCTGCGCATTTCACACATCTTGGAGAATTCTTACAATAGTTTTTCGTGTGTCCGTACTTTTAACATTTCGTACATTGTGGGATTTCTCTTTAGTGTGAGGTAGTTCGAATTGTACACAGGAATTTAGGAGTAATTTTATGTTATAAATGTCTTTATTATTTTATTTTCATCGAAAGCGTTAGCTTCGTATTTTATTGTTTTATGTTCTATATGTCATGACCTTTTTCGGTAATCGCTCTTTTTATTTCAGCTAGGTACTTAATGCGATGCATGTCTAGTACTTTTGTGGTGTATTTAGCTTTTGCTATGTTTTCTAAGAGTCAACCAGAGGTTCTATATTTTTGACACCCGATATAAGAATGGACGTAATTTCCACATATATACATCTGTTTCGTTTCCTGGGATGTACCGTTATCAATTCTGATTCCCTTGGTTGCGGTAACGGCGGATACGACTGGTGGTAGTCATAATTTGGATTTATTGGTTGTGTAAAATGTTGTGGTTGGCTTCCGTACTGATTCCATATTTGTTGGGGAATAATTGGTGGTGATAGTGGTGTGTATCTGAAGGATGAAGTAGGATTTTTTGATACGACGTGTGTGCATTAATATTGTAGGGCGCACGATTGGTGTAGTTTTGCACGTATTTCATGATTAAGCTCGTCTTAAATTAGTTCATATGGATATTTGTTTGAAAATAAAAACAAATTCCTATGGTTTGAAACGTAGCAACAATATATATATATATATATATATATATATATATATATATATATATATATATATATATATATATATATATATATATATATATATATATATATATATATATATATATATATATATATATATATATATATATATATATACAGGGTTAGGAAAAAGTACCGGAACGCTACAAAATCGCGAAAGTTACGATTCCAAAATTCAGAATTTGGGGGTTTCGAGCGCGCGGAGTTGGAAAATGATATCAGCTCTGTTGCCAGATTTTCCAGTTTTGTGATACACGTAGTCGTTTTGTTATCTTAAATAGAATGCCCTATTTATTTTTATTGCAGTCAATTGGGCGTCTCAAATTTAGTAAGATCTCAAATTTTCAACCTTTTAGATCTACTAGTTGCTGAGATATGACGACACCATATTTTCAGTAAAAAGTACCGGAACGCTTGAATATCTGCAAAACCGCTAAAGTTACGATTACAAAATACGGCATTTGGGGGTTCCTAGGCATGCGGAATTAGAAAATGATATCGACACTGTTGCCAGATGTCCCAGTTTTGCGCTACACGTAGTCATTTTGTTTTCTTAAATAGAATGCTCTATTTATTTTTATTGCAATCAATTGGGCGTCTCAAACTTATTAAGATCTCAATACTTAGTCTTTTTGTTATCTTAAATGCAAGATCCCAAATTCTCAAAATTCTGTTTATACTATTAGATACTAGTGATAAATATTATGAGATAGTTACTTATTTTAGAATGAGCATGCATTAAATTTATCGGAGATGCCCGAAAATATGAATACCCCTAGGAATAAGTAAGCACTACTTCAATTGTTTTCAACACTCTAGCCGTCGCCATGTTACAACAATGACAAATTAAACACATCATTAAGTTAAGCCGCTGAATATTGCATCGATTACAAAATTATAATTTGATTATGACTTTTGTTCTATCAGAAACCCAACGTATTGATATTTGATTTTTCGTGGATATGGAAATAAAACAAGGATATATCAAGAAGTCTGCAACTTGTTTAATGATCGTTATCCTAATAAAGCCATTAAACAGTCCACCGTACACAGAACTTGTCGACGTTACGAGGAAACAGGGTCCTAAAACCAGACGCCTAAGAACTGCTACAATTGATGAAACGTTTTATTACAAATAGAGGAAAATCCAAAAGTAAGCACCATACAGTTAGCTATAAATACCGAAATCTGTCAAAAATCTGTAAGGACTATTTTGAAGAAAAATAAATTAAAGCCGTAAAAGATTCATTACACTCAAGAGCTTTTAGAGGACGATCCTGACCGCCGCAATGGATTCGCCGAAATCATGATAGAAAATATCAACCAAGATTCTTATTTTGCGCACAAAATTGTGTTCAGTGACGAAGCTGCTTTTTGCTTGAACGGCCAAGTTAATAGACACGATTGCCTAATTTGGTCTAAAGATAACCCCCATTGGATGGAAGAACTTCATACCCAATATCCTGAGAAAGTTAACGTCTGGGCGGGAATATTGGGAAACAATATTGTCGGACCTTTTTTCATAGAAGGCACATTAACAGGGCGAAAGTATTTGGAGCTCCTTAGAGAAAGTATAGTTCCTGCCATTCAACAAAATAGAAATACAGATGAAATCTAGTATCAACATGATGGTGCTCCGACCCATTATTCAAGAGAAGCCATGCAATTTCTAAACAACCAATTCCCAGGAAGGCTGATTGGAAGACATCGAGCATTAGAATAGCCACCTCGATCCCCAGATATGACTCCACTGGACTTCTTTTTGTGGGGTCATTTGAAGAACCGTGTCTACAGAAATCGTCCAGAAAATTTGAACGAACTCTGCGAAAGAATCCGCATCGAAATTGTACTTATAACACCGGATATGTTGTGCAACACATTGCGAGAATATATGTATAACTTGGGTAAACGGATTATTGAACAGGAAATGCAAAGGAGCGCAATGTAAAGTGACTTATTATGTTCATTATTTATATGAGTGAAAATCTGAAGCACTAATTCATTACCACTACTAAAGTAACCTTATACATATACAAGGCATTAAGTAGACATGTCATGTTCATTTAATTTGACCCAAGAGTAAAGGAGCACTAGTCTATTACTAATGCGCATAATTGAGATATATAGCTTTTGGTTATGAAACCGTGTATTTTTTATTAATTTTGTTTACAAATTTAATCGTTTAGATAAGTTACAGTTATCTTCATTAGTAAATAGAATTTTTTGAAAGTTATTTAACTGCCAAATAAATATATTTATTTGGCATCTTTAATAATTTTCCAAAAATATTATATAATATTTGTTGAAAATTACTTAAGATGTCAAACAAATATTACAGGCATCTTCCTTCCTTCAATAATTAATAATATTTTTTGAAAATTATTTAAAATGACAAATAAGTATATGTACTTGACATCTTAAATAATTTTCACCACTCAACCGATCAACACACAGCCTACATAAAGCCAAACCAGTGCTAAAAATAAATCTTTCAAAATATACATGGAAAATCTTTCTTGCAACGACCATTTTCTCTGGAAGGCCACGAAAATCCCACTAATCCGTAAACCTGAAGGAACCTGGGACGATCAGCTACAGAAAAGGCAAACATATTCTCTGAAGACTTGTCGAACGTTTCCTTCCTACCAGAAATACATAACGAAGATACAGAAATAGAAGAGTTTCCAAATACTCCATGTCACCTATCCCCGCCAATTAACGCCTTTACTCTAAAAAAAGTCAGACGAGAAATAAACCATTTAAACAAATATAAAGCACGTGGATATGACCTGATTGTAGCAACCTTCCACGGAAAAGACTCGTCTTAATCACAATTATCTTTAGCTCCATTTTACGACTATGCTATTTTCCTGTGCAATGGAAATATGCTCTAATCTTCATGGCACCCAAACCTGGCAAACGTTCGACAGAAACTAACCCGTACAGATCCATCAGCCTTTTACCTATTATCTCCAAGATCTTCGAAAGCCTTCTTAACAGAATTACAAGACAATTCCCTCAATGATGTCATCCCCAACCATCAGTTCGGTTTCTGACATTCGACGATCTAACAATACCACTGCATTGTAAACAAGATTAACGACAGTCTCGAAAAGAAGGAAACATGTACCTCAGTATTCCTCGACATTCAACAAGCTTTTGGCAGGGTTTGGCACGCGGACCTCCTCTTCAAATTAAGCAATTCTACCTAATCCTAAAGTCCTATCTCAATGAGCGCTATTTTCAAGTAAAAATGTACAGTGAATCATCCAGTTACAAACAAATAAAATCGGGAGCGCCGCAAGTTAGCGTTCTTTCTGTACCTCATATACACAAATGATGTACCACAACAAAACATTAATAGCTACATTCACTGATGGTATAGTCCTGTTGACATCTGATCCTACCAAGGCAGCATCAAAACTTCAAAGTCATTTAAATAATCTACAACGATGGCTTAAGAAATGGAAAATCAGTCAATTCTAGTAACTCTACTCACAAATTAAAAAGTCAATAGTCCCCAACTCAGCTATTCCAATTAAAACGGAAGTCAAGTACCTTATCATTCACTTAGACCAAAAACTGGCTTGGAAAGCTCACGTAAAAGCCAAAAGAACACGTCTAAAGTTAAAAATAAAAAATATGAACTGGCTAATCAACAGAAGATCCCACCTATCAATCGAAAACAAGTTGTTAATTTATAAAATAATCCTAAAGCCAATATGGACATACGGCATCGAATTCTGGGGATGCAGTAAACCATCGAATACTAAAATTCTGCAAACGTTTCAAATAAAGACCCACCGGCTACTGGCAAACGCTCCATGGTACGTATCGAATCAGACTCTGCACAATAATGTGGACATCCCATTTACTGCTGGAGTAATCAGATCTCATTCAGCCAAACACAAAAACCGATGCTCAGACCGTAAAAATAAGCTCATAAGAGAATTATTCACCGAACAAACCATAGAGAGAAGATTAAAACACTTACGTCCAGGCGATCTCCAGGGGTCTATCACTGGATGGCCCCTCAATCATATCGACCATTTACTGTTACTTATAAAGTAGATACAATACAATACGATAGAAAAAAATCTTCAACAGACTAATAAGTATCCTTCGGAGTGATGAATAATGACAAGCGTGCGTTATTCAAAAGGGATAGCTACTAACACGGCCACAACGGAATCGAATTTTGATTTATCCTCGGACCACACGCCACTGATAATCAACTTAAGTAACAGGGTTATCAACAAGGACCTGACTACGAGCCTTTCACCGCCACACCGATTGGAAAAAATTCCAACAAAGTCTTAAAAATAAAACTGATCTTAAAATATGCATAAAGAAACCTGACTAATTAGACGAAGCAGTACAAAACTTTGTCAAATGTATACAAGAAGCGGCATGGGAAGCTGCCCCAAATCTTAATGATCAAACAAACAATGCAAAAAGTATACCACAGACACAGACATAGACACTGACACAGACACAGACACAGACACAGACACAGACACAGACACAGACACAGACATAGATAAAAGAATTGATTACCGAAAAAAAAAGCTAAATGGCAAAGGTCTCACAAAGCAGCCGATAAACTAAACTACAATAGATTAACACGCAGATTTCATACAGTCATAAAGGATAGTCAAAACTCTAGCTTTAATTAATTAATTATATTAGTAACCCTAAGCAGGAGGACAATACCATCTGGAAAGCGACAGAAAGACTCAAAGGACCACAAATCAATATACCACGAATGGGGACTGGGCAAAGTCTAACAAAGAGAAGTCTAATGCATTTGAAGAACACCTATCACGAATTTTTTAACCTCTTGAACCAATAGACGCAGATAGAGATATCTAAGAGTATCCTGAAGTTGCTTGTCAGATGTCTCCACCCATTAAACCCCTTTCACCTGCAAGAAGTTCTTGCAGAACTACGCAAATTAAATAAACATAAAACGCCAGGCTACGACCTGATTACAGTCCAAATTCTGAAGATGCTTCCAAGGAAACCTATTGTAATACTACCCGATACTGTATAAATACGCGCACAATATAATGGTGCCCAAGCCTGAGAAACCGTCGAAAGATGTGACCTCTTATAGGCCAATACTTGGCAAAATATTCAAAAAATTATTTCTCAAAAGACACAGAAATTCTAGTTCACCTACCGCTCTTCCAGTTTTGATTCCGAGAAGGCCATTCTATTACTCAGCAAATACACAGGATAATTAATCAAATAACAACTTCTCGAAGGAGAGACATTCTGCACAGCTGTCTTTCTAGATGTAGTCCAGTCATTCGATCGTGTCTGGCATACGGACTACTTTACAAAGTGAAAAATCTACTACCAAGTAATTACTACCTCTGACTCAAATCTTATTTAACAAACAGATACTATTCAGTTAAGTACAGTAACGAATACAATGTCCCGTTCAATCCGGTTGTTATCCAAGGAAGTGTCCTTTGCCCCCTTCTAAGCAAGGTAATCGCCACTTTCGCAGATTAGACTCCCATCCTGTTCACACACGAAGATTCAGATACTGCATCTTTAAACACCCAACCACAGCTCAACCGAAAAATTACTATCAACCCAATTAAATCGGTTCAAGTGACCTTCACCACGAGACGAAATGTATGTCCACCAGTTACTGTCAGTAGAGTGCCCATTCCAGTTAATACAAAAACAAAGTATCTGGGCCTACGATGAACGCCTTACATGGACCAAGCATATTCAAACCAAGCTTTATCTAAAATTCCGGCAAATGTATTGGCTTATTGGAAGGAAGTCTAAATTATCATTAAATAACAAGCTACCACTCTACAAAGCAACGATCAAACCAATCTGGACATACGGAATACAACTCTGGGGATGTGCAAACCAACAAGGATTATAACTATTCAACAGTTCCAATCCAAAACGACCCGCGCTCTTGTGGATGGTCCGTGGTTTGTTACAAACCAGACCCTCCACGAAGACGTTCGAATTCCATTCGTCGCTGATAAGATCCACAGATTCTCTGAAAACTATCACAGTAAGCTCGTAGACTACACCAACACATTGATTCGGGAATTATCTGAAGCCCCACCATGAAGAAGAAGATTGCAGAGAACCTGGCCTTCCGACATGAAAGGACCCTAACCAAAAAGGAATGATATAGGAGTCCCATTAATGAATGACTTCTCCTTACAAAGTCTGATTAATGTTATCCAATTTGCTTCATACTCCATGTAGAATTGTAAATATACGAATTCTAAATAAAAAAACAATTCTGACAGATTGTTTTTATCTGAAATGTTATATCAATATCACACTGTCCTAGCTCCATTATTAGTTCGTATCTGAAATTTTTTATCAAGATCACATTGTCCTAGTCCTATTAATAGTTTCAACCTCAGTCTCATTATTAGATTGAAATGAATAATGGCGCAAGGCGTATGTGAGGCGTATGTTAGTTGAAATACACAAATAAAAGACAACTTAAACTATCGAAGTTGACAGTAATATTAGTTTATTAGTCTCTTGTCATCTTTCTTAATGTTCAAAAAATATTACAGTTGTCTTCTTCAGTACATGATAAGATTTGTTGAAAATTATTTAAGGAGTCAAATAAATAGTACAGGTATCTTCCATGGGCGTAGCCAGCTAAGGGAAGGGAGGGGCAACCCCCCCCCCTGGAAGAGCAAAAATAAATTAAATAATTTTTAAATTTTAATAAACAAAAAATTAAATCTAAAATATACATATTTTTCTGTTCTGCATATTTTTTTTGTTATCTGTTTCATATATTTTGTTTGTTGTTGTGGTCGTTGGGTTGCTTTTATGAACATTTTAAAATTAATTAATAAGCTATAATAAATAAAATTATTCGCGTGTCCTTTGTCACTAAAATATATTTCATCAGCAAAAAAACAAAGCTGTTTGAAAAACTGACAAAAAAATTGTCTCTTTTTTTTTGTTTTCATTTAACTACATTTTTTAATCCTATTAATTAATTAAAATAAATTTACTCAATAAGTAGTTTTAGTGTGAAATATTTTGAAACATTCAATACACAATCCTACATCAGAATCCGAAATAAATACTCTTATAACGTACGTAAGACCTGCACCAACAAGTTAAAACAAGTTAAAACAAAAGTTGCCTGAACGAGACTCGGGATTGTCAGTGTACGGAAAAATGTCACGCCCGAGTGCAGTTCGTGCAAAACTATCAAGTGGTTAAAACACAACTTGCTCCAAATCCTAACAGTGTGTAAGTGCTCTTGTCTAGCGACAGTGTCCTATTTAATAGTGTAACGAAACGCCACTGGTTTTCTTCGAGAAAAATCGAGATACAAGTGAGGAATGTACGGGAACCGGCGATGCGAATGTTCTGGCTATTTCTAGGCTCAAAAAGGGTATATAAAATTGCCTATCCGGCGCGAAAACAGACAGTACAGTACAGTACATAGTGCAGGATACGAAGTTGCATACGGCGAATAGAAAGCGAGGCGCGAGATTTAAAAGCGGAATAGTTAAAAAGTGTTGAGAAAGTGAATATTTGTGTTGTTTTGTTAACTTTATTGGTTTTAAATAAAGTTGGTGTGAATAGTTATCAGTGTTAAATTATTGCCTGAGAAACAAGAGGGAAAATCCGTAACAATAGTTTTACCACAGAATAAAGAGACAGAAATCACAGAAAAGACAATATGGATATAAGAAATTGGTTACAAAAGGTAAGTTAAATAATTTCAGTAGAAAATTAAATTTTTAATTAAAACTTTACAGTCATTCCATTAGAAGTGGTCCAAAAATTTGAAAATTGGTTGCTCGACCAGCACCAAATAAAACAAAACTACCATGTAATGATAGCTTATAATGTAGATATGTTATATCCGATGTTAATTTTTGTTCAAAATTATTTGTATCGCAACGTTTGGAAAAAAATTTAATTGCAGCCCTTTACAAAATTGCCAATTGCTCTTTACTCATTGCTTGTATCTTTGTGAAACAATTTTTATTAGCTTTGGCAAAAGATTCTGTGCATTATTAATATAATTTTATATATTTTTCATTATTATGATGCCGACTTTTTTGCCTTCTAATTATAACAACAATTACAATAATGCACCGATTTTGACAGCTGATATCTCAAATGGGACTAAATATAAAAACTTCAAATTTTCACATATTAAAGATCAAACAGCACTTTATACGTGCTATTAATTTCATTTTGTGTTTTTAATCTAGAGAAAAAATATTAACATCGGATGTAGTATATCCACATTATAAGCTATCATTACATGGTAGTTTTGTTTTATACTAATTTTTATACTAGGGACTAAGAACAAGAATGATATTAGGTTATTATTTTTAGGTCAAAAACCTCTAAAACAGAAAAAAGTTCATGATGACAGTAGTGGAAGTGGAAGCAATGATTGTGATGAAGATGAAAATAAAATGGTCGGAACATCAAAATCGGAATCTATTTTTGAAGGAGGCTCAAGTAGTTCTTCAAATCTACATGAAGCTGTCTCTGGAACTGGGACCTCTAAACAAACTGAAGAACTCGATGGCTACCATGAAAATGACATTGGTCGTTATGTTAGTTGTGCCAATAACTTGCCTTCTGAAAAAAAGAAGGAATTGTTGACAAACCCTTGGGTTCCATCATCCAATTACGATTTTGCTTCTGATGCCATTCACTTGAAAAGAAAATTTAACCATCGCTGGTTAGATCAATATACTTCATGGCTGGTGTACTCAAGTCGTTTGAAAGGTGCTCTATGTTTGTATTGTGTTTTATTTCCGCCCAGAATTGCTACAGTTAAAGGAGTTTTGGGGTCATTTATGGTAAGGCCTTACATGAAGTTTTAGGATATACATGAAAATTGTAGAAAGCACGTTGGCATCCATTACCACAAATCTTCAACAGCTGCTGCAAAAGCATTTCTTGAAAATGCTCCTGTTGATGCCCAGTTGCAAATACGGCACCATAAGACGATTGAAGAAAATAAACAAATATTGTCAGCAATTATTTCATGCATAATATTTTGTGGAATTCATGATTTGCCGCTTAGAGGAAAACAAGGAAATGAGGGAGTTTTCCTTGACCTTTTAAATTTGAGGATTGACTCTGGTGATGAGAAGCTAAAGAGCCACTTGGATAAATGTCAAAAAAACGCAGTCTATACCTCACCAACAATTCAAAATGAGATCATACAATTATGCGGTGAAGTTATCAAAGAAAAAATAATCGAAGACTGTAAACGGGCAAAGGCTTATGCTGTAATGGCTGATGAAACAGCAGATATCGCTGGAAAAGAGCAGCTTTCTATTGGATTAAGGTTCTATGATGAAAGCCAAAAAATAATCAGGGAGGAATTTGTAGGCTACATTGAGTTAAAATGTCAAGATGCTTCTACAATCGCTAGCGCAATTCAAAGTTTTTTAGAAGATAATAATTTTTCCACCGATAATTGTATGGGATTCGGATTTGACGGGTGTTCGGTGGCCGGCAAAGAAGATGGTGTACAGGCCATTCTTGAAAAAAAGTACGCTAAATCTTTATTTTTCCATTGCTCCAGCCACAGACTAAATCTTGTGGTCAATGATACTAGCAAGCTACCAGAAATAAGAAACACAGTTGCAACGGTTAAAGAACACAATAACCTTCTTTCGTGAATCGCCAGCCCGTAGGAAATCGGTTCCAAATCTTCCAAGGCTTTGTGAGACCAGATGGTAGGAAAAATATAAGAGCATAAAAAAATTTTCAGAAAGCTTCACTGACATTGTTAAAGCACTAGAACATCTATCTGTCGAAGGAAACTATGCAACAAGAAAATCTGCCTACCAATTGCACTATGCAGTTACTAAACCAATATTCATCTTAGGCTTAAACATAATTGCAAGATACTCTGCAATTTTGGAACCCGTTGTAAACGTTTTACAAGGTAAAAGTATGAATTTGGTTATGGTGAAGAAACATATTGATGATATTCTAGATGTAATCAAAGAAGATAGACAAGATGTCGAAAATGTTTCTTATGAATTATTTAAAAAATCACTTGATATCGCAGAGAAAGTAGGGGTTGAGTTGTCAGTACCACGAGTCACTCAAAAGCAAGTACACAGAAGTAATCCACCATCTAAGTCTGCAGTTGAATACTGGAAGCGGTCAATAATCATCCCCTATCTTGATTCTTTAACTTCGTCTTTGGATGCTAGATTCTCCAACGAAAATACACCTGCTTTTGCTTTAACTTATCTTCATCATTCAAGCATGCTCAAAATGGCTTCAAAAGATTTCAAAAATAATGCAGAATCTTTCATGGAATTTTATAAGTTGGGTGATGTCTCTGCAGAATTAGATTTGTGGTACAATATGTGGAAGAAAAAGAATTTAGCAGAAGACAAATTAAAGGACATTGAAGTGGCTGCACTTTTGGAGGAAGCTAATGTTTTTTTCCCTGCAACAAGGCACGCACTGCTAATATGAAGTGCTTTCCCATCCACTGCTGCTACCGTGGAAAGATCATTCAGTACCCTGCGAAGGGTAAAAACCTGGCTCAGGAGTACAATGGGTGATGACAGACTCACTAGGTTGTGTTTGATGAGTGTGTATCGAAAATTTTTGAAGGAAAATCAGGACTGCATAGTGAAGAAAGTTTTGGATAAATTTAGTTTAAACCCAAGAAAAATGTTATTAGTTTAATTTAAGTATAATTAAAATCTTAAAGTTTTGTTTTCATTTGCCTTTTCTTTTTATCCTAAAATTTTACATTTTGAACGACCATGGATCATGGTTTGCCCCCCTCCCCCCCCCCTGTTATAAATCCTGGCTACGCCCTTGGTATCTTCTTCAGTAAGCAATAATATTTTTTGAAAATTATTTAAGATGTCATGCAAATATATTTGCTTGACATCTTAAACAATTTTGAAAAAAATATAATTTGCTGAAGAAGACTAATTGTTACCGAAACATTTGTAAAAAATTAATAAGAAATACACGATTTCACAGCTAAGTATCATAATTACTGCAATAGTTTTAAAACAAAAAAAAGAACATTATCTACAAACTCAGTAAGTTACTTACTATGAGGCTACATTAGAAGATAATAAGCTATAGCTATGGTTACTGGTCTTATCGGTAAACTAACGCTCATTCATCATGAATGGACAATTACGTACTTCGTACTCTCTTTTTAAAGGGTTACAAAGCACCATCGTAAACTAATAAAAGCAAATGCAAATTTTTTATTCTTTATTGTTTAAATTGTGTGGTTAACAACAATAAACTAATTCTTTTCGAATTTGGTTTCTAGATGTAAGAATAGATAAAATTCTCCATCTAATTTTTAATTTAGTGTTTTATAACTTTATGGTGAGAACTTTCTTTTTGATATATAAAAACCGCTAAAGTTATCAAGTTAGTAATTTTTCCGGAAGAACAAGTTTTGATTACAGATATTTATTAAAAATCGATATTATTAATTGCGTGGGTGTATTTGTTTCAACCTGATAACGATTAAGTACTAACCAAAAACAACAACCACAATTAGACTTCCTTTCATTAACATAAAAATATGTTTGCGTAAAAAATTACTTCCTTGGTTGTTTTGATAGATTTTATAAATACTTCATTTTCTATTGAGATGTTCTTTATACTGAAAAGTCCTATTTTGTACACAAAGTAAGTCTATGTAGGCCCACCAGTAATTTAAAACAATTTAGCACTAATGTACCGGGTGAGTTTTTTTCGATGGTTTTAAATGGAAAGTACCCTTATTATACAACATAGAGAAAATCTGATGTCGGTGTCCAGGGATCTTTTTTAAAGATAAACTCAGATCCGAAATTAAAATTTGATACTTCTAAACGTTTTCGAGTTATGGGACAAAAATGAAAATTTTGGATTTTCGAAAATTTTGAATAACACTCTTATTTATAAAGATATTCAAGATCGGTAAAAACGTTCTTCAGACACTTTTTTAATTAGAATCCGTTGCTCATATCAGATAAATGTTATCGTCTATAATTTAAAAGTTATGACATAAAGTTGTATTTTTTTAAATACAAATCGAAGTTGGCCATGACACTGTTGAAAAGCATTTTTTTTTGCTTTTCAAAAATATATGGCTTAATGTAGTTCAATTGAGTATTAATGGTTTTATTCAAGCTTAACGTATAATATATTGCAATATGTAAATGAAACAATATCAATAGTAAGCTGTGCCTTATAAACTGACAATAACTAAAAACATCAAATTTATCTTGCTTCGTATGTTTACTTCGTAGCCGAAAAATTACTTACAAAAACTGTCCATCGCTAATAATATATATTTTACAAACAACGAGAAATACGACATGGTAAAATCTGTTATCTTTCGTATGAAAATGCCGGTTTAGCTGCTGAATTATACTTGCAAACTTACACTGAAAGCTTAGCCATACATGAAAGTATTTAAGAATATGCAATAAGCAATGTTTTAGTTTGAAACAAAATTTAATTGATCACGGATCTTTTCAAAAACACGGTCGAAACAATTTTAAGGAAAATGCTGAACAGGATGCAGTGGCGGTGCTGGGTCGGGTGGACGCTGAGCCAATAACTCCATCTAGGGAAATTGTTGATGTTGGGGTGTCCCAAATAAAGGCTACAAGCATTTTAAGAAAACACCACTATCATGTACAAATTCAGAAAGGAGCATTTTCTTAACGAGGATGATAAAAGGAGACCGATTACGTTCTGTCAGTGGTACGTATTTACAACAATGTAGAACTGTTGAACATTTTATCGAATCCATTATTTCGTCGGATGAGGCTCATATTAGCAGTGATGGAATTTTTAACATTCATAATGAACGTTACTGGTCTGATATTAATAATTATGTAACAGTTACACGAAGAAGGAAGGGGAAATTTGGGTTGAACGTTTGGTGCTGCATTAAAGGTGGAAGATTTTACTACTATATTTAAGGGACACTAAATTGTAGAAGATATTAAGAAGACATTCTTCGGACTCATCTAGAGGAATTTTTAAATAATCTTCCATTGCAGCACCATCAAAACAATAATATAATATTTCAGCAAGATGGAGCTCCTGCCCACAATTCTCGAGTGGCGACAAATTATTTATCTTTAAAGTTTCCTAACCGGTGGATGGGAACTTCAGGTCCGATTCGTTGGCCGGCCCGATAACCAGATCTTACTGTTTTAAATTATTTTCTTTGGCGCTTTTTGAAGCATATTATTTATAAAAGAACATCAAGGAATATTGATGAATTACGTCAAAACATCGATTTTGGTTTTCGTCATGTAACTCCAATACATCTTTTAAACGCCCTAAATGCAACAAGAAGGCGTTACCAATTGTGCATTGAAAAGAACGGTGCACCAGTTGAAAACTATTTGCAGATAACTATTTAATCATTATATTTGTTCATTCGTTATTTCATATCTTAATAATTAAAAGTAGTTTATCCTCAGAGCCTACTGTTTCGTCTGCTACGTTGAAAAAATCAAACACGAATAAAACTATTGTTACATTAAACCTTATATTTATGAAAAGCAAAAAAATATGTGAATTGTTTTCAGTAATTAATGCATTCCTAGTGGCCCTAAAAATGCTATTAATTAAATGTGCAGGGTATCCACAAACTCTTTTCACAAAAGAAAACCGCAGATTCTAGAGCTGATTTTATGTCGATTCAACGTAAATTACCTTGATACAAAAATACTTCCTAAGAGAGCTGGAGCTCTTGGAAGATGGCGCCCTAACATCGGTTTAATTCAAATATCTTCAAAATGGTTTCTCTTTAAATGATAGCGTTCTGTACATTGATTTAGTGAAATATGCCCAATCGTGTGGCGTGCATATGATTTTTTAGTTAGTACTCATAAGCGGCTCGTTTGGGCGGGGCATTGGACATTAGTGTTGATTAGTTAGTGTGTACAAAACATTTCAGATTTTTCGACTCTCGAAGTAATTTCTGTAAATGTCAATTATTTATGATTCATTCTTAGTCAAATTATATAATATAGTGCCATATTAGTGCTTAAACATGTTAAACTTCACATTTTTAACATAAATAATAACGTTTGTGTTAAGTAGCGTTTAAAATTAATTCTATACTCAAGTTAAAAGATGAAAGCGTTTGACGTGAACAACTTCCGACAAACTGACAATTATAAGCAGGTATACCACTAATCGTAATGATCGTTTTTAAACTTTTAAACGTTAGCATTTTTTAATATTTAACACTATCCACTGAAAAAATTTAATATTGAATTTCATACAAAAAACCCATTAGTGCTATTAAGTGACCCCAAACAGTCAATATAACTTACGTCGGTGGTCACTTCGTGAAACCTCATTTGGGGCTACCTAATGTATGTGATATTTCACTGAGAGCCTAAAATAGTGTTCCAAAAATTGAAACGGTATGATAAGTAGTAAAATTTGAAATGCTAAGAAAGATAACATAGAAAGAGGCGCTAATCAAAATTAATCTATTCTATAATTTTCCTAACTTATTTCTCCATATTTTCGTGAAATTTTGAAGATAACAGTTTTCTTAGTATTGTATCAAACTTCTCCTGGATCAGTGCCTGATCAGTGCCACCGAAACATTGTTTTATACTGCTTTTTTTAAATTCTTTTATTCACGTGAACATTTTCAATGCTTTATGCTGTTCAAGTGGCATTGGTGTATACGTTAGTGCTAATTAGTGCTACAAAGCGAGTAATTTAGTGTTATCTGGTTACTAATAACTTGACGTAAGCCTCTCAGAGCTTATAAATAAATTAATGTGAGCACTAATTGGGATAATGCACTAAATGTCCAAATAGAAATTGAGTGTTGGCACTAGCACAAATTCAATTGTTGAATAGGCTGGTGCTCAAAAATTAAAACTGTCAATAGTAATAAAAAAATTTCAAGACAAGGAAGGCTAACAATTGCAGACCACAAAAGCACTAATTTAGCACTAATTAAAAAAACATTTTATAAAATTAAATTCGTATCACAAACAATAGACTAATATCACTTTTAAATTTGAGAATAGAAACTGAAACTAAATTAAAATGCATAGTTGGTAAGCGCGGTACTCTAGCAAAGTACAGGTCGTAGGTTCAAACCCTACTCGAGGTAAACTTTTTATTTAAGTATTTGATAAAATTGATCATCATTTTTAATAAAGAGGGTTTGGACATTGTTATTCATAAGTTTTTTGTTTTTCAAAATTTCGCAATTTTATCATAAAATTTAAAAAACTTCGATTTTTTCGAAATATATCGATTTGAACTTTCATACTTTTATAAAATTAACTAACGAATTCATTTACAATTATGAAAGATGGCTATGGAAAATAAACAAAATAACAACTGCGTGAACGTCAAACTTCTCTCATGCCATAAATTAATTTTGCTTTAGAAAGTAATTGTTGTTGTATTTATTTTTCATAGCCATCTTTCGTAATTGTAAACGAATTTGTTAATTAATTTTATAACAGTAGGATTAACACATGAAAAGTTGAAATCGATTTATTTCGAAAACAGTGCGTCGCAGCGATTTCAAACAAGAGTATCATTCTTTATGAAAAAATCGAAATTTTTTAAATTTTATGATAAAATTTCGAAGTTTTGAAAAACAAAAAACTTATGAATAACAATGTCCAAACCTTCTTTATTAAAAATTATGATCAATTTTAATAAATACTTAAATAAAAAGTTTACCTCGAGTAGGGTTTGAACCTACGACCTGTACTGCGCTATCGAGATACAAGCCCCAATCGATGTAAAGTTTTGTCTTTATATATGTAGAACTGATTTATATTAATGGAATATAGCCTGCAATATCGCAAGGATTCACACATACCAAAGCAATTTATTTAGGATTTACATCAGTTCTACATACATAAAGACAAAAATTTTCATCGATTGGGGCTTGTATCTCGATAGCGCAGTTGGTTAGCGCGGTACTCTATCAAAGTACAGGTCGTAGGTTCAAATCCTACCCGAGGTAAACTTTTTATTTATGTATTTAATAAAATTAATAATAATTTTTAATTACATACATATTTACCTTTGAACTTATTCGTTCATAACAAAACTTATACTAATCTTCTTTATTCTTTGCATCATAATTTGGTTTACCAATATCAAAATAAATCCTTATTACAAAGTCTTGTGTAACCACAGCACTCTTAACGTTGTATTACGCCAATTTTCGTTCGCACATCTTTATAACATTATCATTTGGGGCGGAAATGCATAAGTTGAACGTATTTGCAAAATTCAAAACGTGCTACCAGAACAATATGCAATCTTTCCTTGCGAACACTTTGTAAACCTTAATTTACAAAATTACGACTTCATCAAAGACAGCGATAATACTTTCAGATAATTTGTTCTGTATTAAGGCTGTCGTTGATATGCGTTGCGTTGTACATAATCTCGTTATTAATTTCTGCTATATTCAATAAAACAAATTCAAAGGCCATATTCTTGTTCTTCTCGACACTCCATAGGAATTGCACAGTTTATCGACAGTATCAACACCACCTTTACACCGGTTACAGTCCAATATCATTTTAGGTTTGTTGCTTTCAGTATCAATTGCACAATCGTCGTGAATTGTACGGAGGAGACTGACTGCCCTGTTCTTCTTTGGAACATAAGATACAATTGTCATATCTTTCTGGAATCCAAAAATAGATGAACCACTTGATCTTGTTTTACATGGCAAAAATTCTGGTGGTAACTCTGTTTTATTTTTCTCCACTGTTCCCACCAACGTTATTTTGTCCTTCAGGAGAGCCATGGCTAAAGGGTATACTAATTATTACAGGTTACATTTCTGTTTTTACCTTTCCTTGGCTGAAGCAAGGGTTGGGTGATCGCGACTGGTGCATTTTATATTTTGTATGGTCTTTCTGGTTGTTGACCATAGTACACCTCTAAATTACTCTCATGAAAAGTTTTAGAGTCGCATACAATAAACAACTTCAAACCATATTTTACTAGTTGTTTCATCTATTGTTATCTGTTTTCCCAAACAATATTTGTTTTTACAGTTTTCTATGAAGCTATCAAGAATAAACCGTATTGCAGCAAGTTTGTCTGATTGTTTTCTTTCAATTATGGTGTACCTTATCATCAAATTGTATGCTAGTAAGTAAAATATAAATCTGCTGCTCGAAATATTCTCGATCCTGTTAAATCAGTTGTCCAGAGTTCACGAAAATTAGTATGATTCTGCTTCTTCACTTCCACCAGAAGCCCAATAAATGCCAATAATTTAATCTGTGTTGTGTATTTCGCATCCCGAGCCCCGTCATAATTTATCCGGGTTTTAGTAACCTCCAAATTTGTACAGTGAATAATATTTTCATTTATGTCACCGGTCATAAAAGCACCTAATCCATTTGCAATGTCTTGTGCACATGGTTTTGAACCAGGCAATATGCGTACAATATATTTTGAGAAGTTTTACGAGGTTTACTCAATACTGGTTTTTTTATACCACTAGGTTGTTTTATTTTTACCTACAAAATATTCGTTAGCACTACTAACCTAATTTTGCTGACTATCCTCTGAACTACCGTAACTTTCTCCTTATTCTGAGTCATAGGATCCTGACTCCGACATTGAGTTATAATGATCTTCCTCTATAACTATATCTTGTAAGGTATCTGATTCTCCGCCAACTTCTTCTTCGGGTTCTTCTCCAGCTATTACTCGAACCATAAGATAGAGTCACCCTCAGTGGACGATTTGGATTCCTAACAGGTATCCGATCTCTGAAAAAGATTAAATACGTTCTTCATATCCTGACATTGATTATTTATATGAAAAATTGTCACAGTGCAAAATAAATTACGAAATTATGCTTACATAATTACATGAGTGGTATATTTTGTTCACCAGACGACACAGCTGCACACAATAACGCACTTGAGTCACTCGTAACAGCACCGACAACAAGGAAATTCCTTCTAATTGTAATACAGATGCGAGTAAGAGGTTAGACGGGGCCACAGTGTCGCAGCCAACTTTTAAAATTTTTTTTTACCTTATTCAGTGTGAGTGGTGTATTTTATACACTAGCGCATGTAGTTTGGTTTTCACAGTTTATACAAATCTGTTAACCGAAGTTTGTCTTTTAACACTTATGCTTTCGTGATTACAGCACTAAAGCAAATAATAGTTTTGTTTTCTGATATACCATCACAGTAAGACGGTATGAATACTGAAAGGGTAATCTAACAAAAGTTGTAGAAAAATGTAGTTCAAACATTAATACATTGTTGCACTAAACATCTGACATCACAGCCTCGCGATGCCATACCGTCATAAATACCGCTTGTTGGCTGTGGCAGGTCTCCTGGTTATATAATAGGTATGAGTTATATAATTTAGGAATTTGCTCAGGTATGAATCGTCAGTATTTCCTGGGATTCAGCAATTATACGAAAAATTATCTTTCAGAAATAAATCATTAAAATTAATTATTCGAATAACAAAAATTGGTTGAATAAGCAAACGTATTTACCAATAAAGACAATAGATCGACTGTATTAATGCGAGAAAAATTTTATTTTGGTGCATTCTTTCTTAAAAATACAGAAGATCTCAGAAACATCGTTTTCTAATAAGTGCCTAGGTTTTGTGACAAATGACAACGATTTTATAAAAATTTGAATAAAGTTTTGGAATTTTAAAAATGTTTACCAGATACCATTTAATGCCGATACTAATAACAATTGTTCTAATTCGAGAAATTAATGGGACTATAATAGATATTTTCACTAAAGGTGGATGGTTGAAGGAGTATTTCTCTCAATGTACATTACACAATCTTGAAAACCGTCGCGACTGGGTAGATAAAACGTCTAACAAGACAAATTTCACCTGACAATATAAACATTTTTAAAAAAGACGCAATTGAACTAGAAATTTGCTTTACGACCGTTTATTTCAAAATATCTTACAACAAATGCAAATTTATCTATCAAGGTTAATAATAGTAAGAAATAGGTTACTTAAAAATAAACTTTCCTCAAACTTTTTAAGATTAATGTTATGAAGAATTTATAAAAATTAATAGAATATGTAAAGCCATGTATCATGATCTCCGGGTATTTCCCGATTACTTAGCTATAATAAAAAAAACTATATCAAACAAATTCAATTGCCTTATTAAAATAAAATACTATTAATGAGGTATGTAATACTACATTCAGTATCTGCAAACAGAGCAAGCAGTGAACATCATGTGTTGACATTGCAAGCATTGTTGGAAGCTCAGCCGCCCGCTACGTTTTACTACCTGAGACGTTTTCACGATGCCGGGTAGAGAACTACCGTTCCAGCAGCGACACCCGTATACTAATCAGTGCGTTCGAGGCCCTTATTGACTAGGGACCGCCCGGACGTCGAAGTGTTTCCTGCCGCCAAAGAGAGGGTGCCGCCAGAGGGAGAACTGGATTACCCTCTCCCGCGAATTAGACCACCGAAGGATCGTCTTCACACGTGCGAAGGCAATCACCGAGGGATACTGGATTCAGCCTGCCACTGTCAAGGCCTGACAGGCTAATGCCGTATATGGATAGGCATGGTAAACCGTACCATAACTATCAGGCAAAGAGTGAACGTTTGTTCAAGGTGGTTCTGCGGGGAATACCCGTAGGAATCTCAGAAGCCGAAGTTTGCTCGGAGCTAAAACAGCACCACATTGACATAACCACATGTTTCAGAATGAAGAAACAAGGAAGACCCATCTCGCTTCTGCTAGTCCAGCTACCAACAGAAGAGTACCTTAAGAAGATCCGGGATGTGGAGTACTTGGTTCGATTACGCGTCTCCATTGAAAACTTGAGGCGGAGACCAGGCATCGGACGGTGTAACGGGTGCTAGGGATTCCATCACACACAGCGTTTCTGTCGAGGGGCGGCACGCTGTGTCAAGTGTGCAGGACACCACCACTCAAGTGAGTACACCAAACCCGTACTGACCCGGCAAGGTGCGTAAACTGCGGTCGCGATCACCCTCCCGACTTCAGGGGTTACCTACAGCGCATGAAGACAGTAACTCTACCTCAACGGCGACAGAAGAGGACATCGCCGAAAGCTGCACCCTCTCTAGTTCGAACCGTTACGCCAAAGTGACGGCGAGCGGTAGCAAGATGACTGAAGTAGCAAATGCAGGGAAAGCCTCAGACGTGAAAAATCCCGCTTCACGCGCTCTAGGATTCGACGCTGGTCTAGGATTCTTCGGAGGGTTAGATATGGCGAAGGTGCTACCTGTCATCCAAAGGGTGGTAGCGGTTTTAGCTTCGGCACAAACTGCGACAGACCTGGTGGCGAGTAATCCTTAAGCACGGTCACACGGTGTTTGCCATTTTGGGGTAAATACTTCCGGAACGGCGATGAGTAGGGATGCCGGAATGAGTATAGCTAACAGTATGGATACATATAACTTTTACATGTTAACACATACAAGAAGGTATAACGACGTCCGGGATCGCGAGCCACTTTGATGCTCCGAGGTACCAGCCCACCTGCTTCCGAGTAAACACCACCTACCCACCCACAAGTCCGCCCACAACGAACCTTCCTGAATAAAAAAATAGTACTCAATTAAGTAACGCAAAATAGCAAACTAAATATCGTTTTCTTTCTTTTTTTGCTTTAGACACTAATTAATAACATGTAAACGTACAAAAATGAAATATAATTATCTCATAAAATTATGTAATCAAGCAGCTGAAGAGGCCACCTCGCCTGAGCAGTCTCCTGAAATTGTTACCTGTAATCAATAATTGTAACCTAATAATGAACAAGGTGTATTGAATTGAATTGAACGGTATGAACACTGAAAGAGTGAACTAACAAAAGTTGTAGAAAAATGTAGATCAAACCTTTGAAGACACAAGTATTTAACACACTGTTGCACTAGACATGTGACATCACAGCCTCGTGACGCCATACCGTTACAAATACCTCTTGTTGGCCGTGGCTGGTACCCTGGTTATATAATAGGTATGAGTTATGTAATTTAGGAATTTCCTCGGGTATAAGTCATCAGTATTTCCTGGGATACAGAAATTATACGAAGAGTTACGTTTCAGAGATAAATTATTAAAATTAATTATTCGAATAAAATAAATTTGTTGAATAAGCAAACGTATTTACCAATAATGCGAGAAAAAATTTGTTTTGTTGCATTCCTTCTTAAAAATACACCAGATCTCAGCAACATAGCTTTCGAATAAGTGCGTAGGTTTTGTGACAAATGGCAACGATTTTATAAAGATTTAAATACAATTTTTGGAAGTTTAAAGATGTTTACCAGATACCATTTAATACTGATACTAATAATAATTGTTCTAATTCGAGAAATTAATGGGATTATAATAGATATTTTCACTAAAGGGTGTCAAGTATTTTTCCTAAGCCAAAATAAGCTTCAAGGACATGATTGAAGGAGTACACGCCGTTTATTTCAAAACGTCTTACAACAAATGCAAATTTATCTGTCAAGGTTAATAATAGTACTACTACCTTGTTAAACAAGAATTGAGAAATGTGTTCTTTCACCCTACTTAGCGAGCATATATTTATTTAGATCTGGGGTGGCAATGTAGGGAATTTTTGTGCCAATATCTACAGATACCTTTGTAATTAGTAAACCCAACTATATAATATATGGGGTGTTATACCAGGAAAACACTCCTGCCTAATCGTCGACATTTACGTAGGTAGGAGCTAATTAGTTAATTATCTTATTAACTTATTTATCGTGAGTTGGGCTACTCCGGAAGACTTTGTCACTATCAAGAAAAGTAATTGTAACTGTTCAAGCACACCTTTACAACAGGGAAGCGGATTCCACCCCTTTTCAGAGATAAGGCCTATAGGTTCAGGAATAGCACCAACCGAGGACTGGAATACCGAAGGTAACCAGAAGCTGCTCAGAGATCACATCCAGGGAACACCAACAATTTTAAAATAGAACAAAACCAAAAGATCTTAAGCGAATCAGAGGACTAAAATAGACCACATGCAACCCAAGGACCAGGAGGAAGCAATGGACTACGCCAAAGGAAGGTTAAGGTTAAAGGTATCGTATAAGGCAATTTAATTATTTATTATTTCTTTCTTGTGTTTAATAAGAATCATCCTTCTATTCGAACCGCACTTTTGACTTCCAAGACTGGTTTCAAACTTTACTGTTTATATACTGTATGATTATGCTAGTGTGCGATGAGGTTGGACTATACAATAACATACAAATTCACTTAGTATTATAAACTAAATCCATATTTTCTTGATCGAGTGCTGATACTGCTCAATTAAAATAACGTAGCTATGAATTATGCACAATTACACAGTTAATTTGTAAATTCAATTCAATTTACTCTATTATTTAGACTGGGCATCTACCTAAATTATTGATTTTTTTGTTGTTAGATTCTAATTTAAAATAACATTAATTTAACCATTAAGTTTTGGGGATGACTTATTTTGTTTCGTTCAACATATACTCTGTGACATAAAAAATGCAACACCAAGATGACGTTGGAATTTTTGGACCAAACTTGGCAGAAACGTTTAACAAGTAAAAAAAATGTAGTAATTTATTACAATTTCAAACAAATTAAACAAAAGATAAAGGCATTTTTTATTAATAATGCGTTGGACCACCCCTATTAGTTTCACACTCCCGCACCGTTCTTGGCATGGATTTCAACAGGTGGTTGATTTTTTCCCGAGGTATTGCATCCTAGGCAATCTGTAATCCATGCCAGAGACCTTCTAGTGTCTGTGGAGGATTGGCTAATTGCTTGTGTCTTCTACCCATCATGTTTACCCATCTGGGTGGCCTCGGCAAGATAATGACGTTAGCCTCTGCCAAGCGCTCTATAGAATGTTTTGCAATATGGGAACGGGAATTATCCTGTTGGAAAATCGGGCCCTCCAGCTCCTGGAAGAATGAAAGGGTATGTTCTACCACTTTATCAACATATCGGTGGGCATTCATATTGCCTCGGATGAATACCAACTGAGAGCTGCTTCCATAAACAATAGCACCGCATACCATAACCCCCACAGTGTAGTGCACATGCAGTTCAACAGAAAACTGCACATTGCGACGTACTCCACGTCTGACCCTCATGCGACCATCGTGCATTCCCAAGCAGTATAGGGATTCGTCACTGAAGACCACCCTATGCCATTCCACGTCCCAATCCAGTCACAAGATACACTGCTCCAAACGTTGCTGTCGATGACGAGCCGTCAGCGGATGCACAAGATGTGGTCGATAGGACTGCAATCCAAAAGTTCTAATTCGACGGTAAACTGTACGAAGAGTTACAGGACGCCCTTCGTTTACAAACCATTGATCAGCTATTGATCTTGTACTCGCGAATCGGTCCCTGAATGAAAAATCATCTTAACGTAACCCAATAATGTGACCTCTGTCAAATTCACTCAGCTGTCGATAATTTTCACGTTGCCGCACTCTAAGCATAATCGCAGCCTCAAAATGCAAAGAAAAACACAAAAGCAAAATAATTGCTACCAAAACAATACCGAAATCGACTTAATCTCTCAAGAAATATACCCGATAATTTTGATTGTTACAACAAGTAAAACTTCAAAATTTCCATGGCTATTGAATTATTTTGAATGAAATTTTAATCAATTACTACATTTGACTAGTTAAACATTTCTGCCAAGTTTGGTCCAAAAATTCCAACGCCATCTTGGTGTTGTATTTTTGTGTCACAGAGTATACTCTAATTTATTTACCAATAGTAGAAATAATATACTTCTCTTTTTTTCTTTCTAACTCATAGTGTTTCTTCAAGATACTGTCCAGATCCTACTTATCTAGAAAAGTGACTAATGTTCTCTCATTATCTAGGTCTGGCTTTATTAATTCTAACTGGCACCCTCTCTTCTGTTTTAATTTTTAGCTACCGCCTTCGTCACTGTAAGAATCCACACCATTTCTACTTTAATCGAGCTACCACCGGACCCTAATGCTATCTTCGCTCTGTTACTGTAAGTTTGGGTACAGCGTGGAAATTTGCACGTAATAACCCTATATCCTGGTGAAAGCGCCCCCTCCTTTCCGCCAACTCCACCTACTAACAGCTATTGTAAAACGTGACAAACTACTCTTACCCACACTTACCCTTAATGAGACAAAACCGACGGTAACGGTAACAACCGCGGCGTTTACCGGACTATACACTTAAACACCTATCCATACATCGTACGCGATGATATTTCACGACCGACAACAGTTACAAATTCCTTACTGACGCTACATCTGATATCTCACTTGCCTACTACCTCGACTACACCTCAACAACGTCCTCCTTCTCAGAATCTACTAATTCCTCTCTCTGGATCCCCGATAATACCTACGCAATGTTCCCACCAATATTACATCCCAAAAAGAACTCTATCTGATTGACCAAGACATAACTCCCGATGAGATAATTCATGGTATAAATCATCAATGCCACCAACGGACCCACATTCGTCGTGTAATTACAGTATCACTTACGATAAGGACTGTCGATGTACGAGGAGTTAAACAAGATGCAGGTACCAGCAATTACAGAGATAAAACCATCCACACTAGGCATCCTAAACACACTACTGAACATACCTTAATAACAACCGAGGCACCCGAGGTATATTACTCTTAATTAATTAGAATCATTATCGTTTATTAGTATTATGTTTACCGGATGCAACACTTGCGAGCTTCCTCATATCCTAAAGCCTATCCCAAGTATAGTCGTATCTGCGCGGATGGGTCGCCAAGCAGTCGAGTAACCTACCCCATCTTTCAAGTGCCCTTCATGTGGTAGCAGCCGCAATAATTGCCTTATCCACACGATCAACACTGCGGATCTCACTCAACTTTTAGTATCGACTGTAAAAAAATTATATCATCACCATCCGATTTCTTACAACCGAACCTCAGCATGTAACTTTTTCTCCGATCAATTTAATTTGCTCTCATGCCAATTTTTCCAGAAAAGCTGACTATGAAGAGAGTTGACTTGGAAAAAAGAGAGTTTTTGTACCCGTAAAGACTACTTTATGTGAATAAGTACTTTATGTCAATATTTAGAAAATTATTAACTTTATAGCAAAACGTGTGGAGACCTTTTTTAAAGAATATTTAATTTTGTTCGAATTATTTCCATACAAACCTTTGGCAGGTAATAATAAGCATTAAAATTACTTTTCTAAATATTTCGGAAACTATCAGTGTGAATCCAGCAACATCCCACACCTGTTGTGAATAAGCCAACATCGCAGATAACTTCATGGCGCTTAGTTCATTGAGGAATTAATTTTTCTGAATTGAAGATTAATTCAGTGAATTATGTGCCATAAATCGTGCCCTCGAGGAAAATAATAGACTTGAGAGAGCACGTAAACGATGTTGATTCAAGATGAAACATAATCTACTTTTAAACAGTCCTCAGTGAACACTTATTGTACAACTTAACCTGTTGAATATGTGAAATATTAGGTTTTCAGTTGAATCTTTGCTTCGGAATGCGAACCATTGCATATGATGATAACCTCTAAAACAAACCATAGCATTAAGTAAGTGAGAGCAGGCTTAAAGAAATACAAATATTTGTCAAAAACAGAGGGTGCAGATGTTATTGCTTTGAATACCTACTGCGATGAAAAAAATCTGAATTTGAACTACTTTGCTGATGTACAAGGGGTTACACTGCACATGTATGGTTTTGGGGAAAATTCAAGAGACTTATTACAGGAAGTGCTTCCTTCTTCTTCCTTTCAATAAGATTTCAGCGTTTAGTTCTTGTCAAGCTTCCTGTCTCACGGAGGTGGGATCATCGCCATGTAGCCGGTGATCTACCCGTTGGTATTTTTCCTATTGACGTGTTTGGCATTATCCATTCATGAAACATGTTTCTTTTCCACATCTTCCTTCATTTTCGGTACATACTCCTATATTTTGTATGTTAGTTTCTTTTAGTAGTTCTTCATTTCTTGCACGGTCTCTACCGTTTATCGTTCGTCTGTTTGTTTGACCAATGTACGTTCGGTAACAGTTTCCACATGAAATTTTGTATAATTCTTGACCTTCTAGGTTGATTTTCGGTTTTAGGGTAGGCAGTATTGTTTCAATCTTTTCATTCCTCTTAAATATCGTTTTGATATTGTTTTTTTGGAATTCTGCTAATCCGGTTTGTTCTCTGTTTGTACGGTAAGAGTACTTTGTTGTATCTTTAGTTTGTCAGTTGCTCTTCTTCCACATTACAAGAAGCCCTATCAAAATAAGTGATTCTCAGGTAAATCGGCATGGTAGAGGAGAAGAAACCCCGTTACGAAATGAAGTGGTAGTCATGGCTCATCGAACTGAACTCAGAATTTGAGAAACTCAAAGTTATATTAACATCGCCAACGACATCAGTTAAATAAAGATAAGATCATATGTCCCACTTCTATGCACCTAACTGTATTTACCACCGCCATACCCGATATTATTGACTACCACCATTCTTCTACAATGACGAAACCTGCTTTGGGTAGTATCGGAATATCATTAACAGGCACTATTTGATTGAAATGACCACTTCAGCTTTTAATGTCTTGATTTTAGATAGAAGGTGCATTATTATTATGAGTAGACTGAGATGAACTGCAATAAAAGTGCTCACGTCAACAAAGGAATGAGTGGTCATTAAAGAAATAAGATCATTTACGTATAGCAGAAAAAGTGTTGGATCAACTACGACACGTATCCGTCGTTTGTCAAGAAAATTGGAAAGCTAGTTGGATGACCATATCAGTTAACCCAAACGAGATGAATTTGGCAAGTAAACACTTGAGAAATCTAAAGAGGATTGTTCTAATGTATTGTTCCAATATTGGGACATATATGAAAGAGGATCACCTGTTGCATGACACTACCTTATACTATATTGGTGGGCACTAAGAAGTTAGTTAGATTCAAGGAAAGAGTTTCCGATTGATGCTCTTTTCCAGGACTTCAGACAAAGTGGAGGTAATGACAATAGGTCGATAGTTAGAGGAATGGTCTTGTCGCCTTTTTTGGGTGTAGGTTGAACATTTGTTAACTTCTATAATGAAAGAATTTCCCCAGAAGACGTCGAGATCGAATAGAGCTTAGATAGAACTGGTACTAGTTCTGGGGAACATTTCTTTAAGACTATAGATGGGATACCCTCTGGGCCGTTCGCCTTATTGGGCTCAAGTCAAGTGATGGACTCTAGGAAAATTAATTGGATTTCATTAAGATGAGGGGCACAACTTTTCCAGAGGGGTACCAAAGTTTTTACTGGTGGCTTAGCTAAATACCAAAATTTATTACTGCCCAAGAGGGCGTTGCTAGTTCGTTGTATTTTCATTGTTCAAACAACTTTTTATCTTTTTAGTGATAATACTTTTGCAGGTTTTATAAATCTATTGAACTAGGGGTGGGAATGGGGATAACCTACACGATTTTTTTTTGAATGCATAACTCATCGTCCATGAGGATGACTTCAGATACTGAAAGAGCAATGTCTAAATACGGGTACGACTTAAATTTACGTCGGGAAGGGTTGCAAAGAAATCCCTTAAATCATTCCATTTAGCAGATTTAAAACACCACAAGATTCTATCAGTGTTGTGCATAACAGAGGAATTACAGACAGTACACGTTACTCCTATTAGACAGATAGACCTAGCGGGGAAAGAACTGAACTTTTAACAAACACGTGAGTTTGATGTAAGAAAGAAGTTGTGGAGTATGGTCAGGGTAGTAGGGATTCTTATGGATTCAGAAATCACATGAAGCAGGAAATGTTTCTGCACTACGTCCAGTAGGATTAGTAGTAGACGAAAATGGAAGCCAATTAGAGTTGGTAACATTGAAATATCCCATAAGTGATATCACAAGATGGGAACTGAGGCAGAAGATAGTCAACTTTCAAACTAAGAAGAAGTAGAATTTCACAAATTTAGGACCAGAGTGTTTAAACCAAATAACGTTGAACTTTTTATTGTCCAAAGCACATATCCCTCCTTTGTGGTAAAATTTAAAATGAAGATTGTATTGGGAAATTGTCAATCGGGTGAATCGGAGGAGACTCGTGTTTCACATAGAAACAAAATGTCAGGCTGTAATTGTTTAAGATGTTGGTGAACAGCATTAGAATTAGAGCTGATGCCGCGAATGTTCCAATAATTTATTAGAAAGTGAGTATTTCCGATGGCTGAGGTCGCTTGGACCCTGCGCTCCTGATATCCGAACGGGGCAGGATTTTACGTCCGATATTTATTACCCCAAAAACTATAACTATCTCTTTTTTTAATAGCGGACTTTCAATCCGATAGGAAGACCGTGAGTGTGAGTGGAAGAATAGGATGAGAATAGATTAAGGATAAAGGTGACGGGCAGCCCTTACCGAGGTTTAAAAATTGGAGACCCAATATTAAGGAGCCTATGGTAAGGGTGGTAATACTTCTCCGACGCAAGGCTTTAACTATTTTCTTGATTTGAGGCCAGTGGAAGTTGATGGTCTAGTGACGCTTTGTTGCAGCATGCCCAGAGAGTGGCCTGTTCAGGTAAATACGTTTTGGGCCAAGCACTGGTATCGGTGCAACAATTACCTGATCATTCAATGGTGGGTTGACAGCATGCTTCCACTGATAAATAGACCTCCGTAAGGACAACACTGCTATTCGCTACAGAGTTGTTTTGATCTTATCAAATGATGACGTAGACATGGTTGTGTGGATCAGAGATATTAGTGCAAGAAAAATACTTTTCACTCTATCCACATTTGCAACTGTACTTAGAAATTGTTTTATTATTTCAAATCGATGGATAATGCATCAAGTCATTTTATCTAGTATTAATACTGTCATAAAACGAACTTGTACTTCATTAAATTTCTATCTCAAAAATCTGGTCCCCTTATATTCTCACCATAAAATTATGTACCTGCTGACGAAATCAATTACTCCTTACCATTTCTTATGCGACTAGTATCTAAAATTTATATTTGTCAACAACGATCAGTGGGTAATGCGTATGGAGGGTAGGAAACTTCCTAAAACAGGGGCGGTCATGCTCAATTGAAAGAGTGATATACCACGTTTCATACTTTCTCACTGACTACTGTGTTACTATATTTACTCAATCGTCATTGTTAATTATTCACTGATACTTTTATTAACATCATTAAATCAAACATTTATAAAAATTATAGGTATTAAAGTATAAGGTTCTAGCGTTGATGATTTATGCAACTATTCAAAACTTTTAAAAATAAAAAAACGTAAAATTACTGTTTTAGAAAATTATCTCATAAATTAAAAAAAATCTCTTAATAGTTTTCTTGGTTTTGGAACACTGCTGTATACGAAGACTATAATTACAATTCGATTATGCAAAAGAACTTCCATAAATTAAAAAAGGTTAAACTTTTTCTGTGGAAAACATTTTTTACTCATTAGTTTAACCGTTTAATAAAAAAAAAGATCAACGTGTGCATGTCGTTCAGTATTGGTACTGTAATTAACTCACATTACAGCAAAGCTTAAAAATTATAATTTGCATACTTATCAATAATCACATAGATTTGAAAACTTTTTCAGCACTACTGTACATGTAGATATACAGTATGGACCAAAAGACTTTCGCTGCTCTTTAACTATTGAATCCTTACAGATAACTGTTGTCATTCAGCTTCGATGCATCGTACAGAAGTTACGTTCCAACTACCTACTTCTAATTAAAAAAAACAAGAACAGAAGAAAGAACATGCAGAAGACGAAAGAACAGGAGACGCTACTGATTCCGGCTATAGTGCCACAGCACCTGCCTCAATCACCAGTTAGGTTCTGGACAACGAGAGATCAAAATCTCTGGCACTGATTAAACATCCGACCACGTCGCCATCGAAGACTGACAGCAACTTCACACTATTGTAAGTCCTCACTGGCAGCCAGCCGTGATGGTGCAGGTGCAACCGACATCAGAGAGAAGACTCCTCTGTACTCATTCGTCAGAAAGGGAGCTGGCGCGTGTTCTCTCACCAATTGGACCAACAAGGCATCACATTTACTTGCACCATGTATATTTATAATACAACACGATCACTGTGGATCTTTCCTAAGATCACCTTA
>JARFJB010001355.1:1497500-1515000 GCA_036346205.1 Vesta saturnalis | reverse complement strand
TTATTCCCAGTTTGGGTCACATATGAAAGAAGATCACCTGTTAAATGACTCGGCCTAAACCGATGTTGATGGTCACTAAGGAGTTTGTTAGTTTCAAGGAACGAGAGCAGTTAGTGATTGACGGCTTTTCCATGATTTTAGACAAAATTGAAGTGATAGCAATTGGTCGGTACTTCGAGGTATCGGTCTTATCGTCTTTTTTGGAATAGGTTGAAGATTTGCTAACTTCCATGATGAAGGAAATTCTCCAGAAGACATAGAGATCGAATAGAGCTTAGATAGGACTGGTACTAGTTTCTTTAAGACAATAGCTGGGATACCGTCTGGGTCACTCGCCTTATTGAAGTCAAGTCTACTAATAGCAGATGTACTTCTTTGAGTCATGTAGCATTCAGAGGGGGTTCATAAAGAAGAAGGCCTATAATAGATGATAAAAATAGAGCTTGAAGAATGGACCAAAAAAGTAAGGGTTAAAGAAGCCGTCACAAAAGAAGCCGATAAAAAAGGATCGGTCCTCAAATCTGGTCTAAAAAAAGATTATGAAAGGTGGGCTGAAAATAAATAAGGCTCATTAAAAAGTATTAATAGGGTCATTAAGAGGGCCGTTAATCAATTAACATTATGGATTAAGAGCGTAAGATAGGCAATTAAAAAGGTCCTGTACTACTTATCAATGCAAAGGTAATATTACACCACTTTTGGTACTTTTTGGGGATTAACAACAACTTCAAACAAAATATTTCCATTTTCCCATGGTTTGATATTCCGACAGAAATTCGTGACGGTACTTCCTTTACATCGGATTTTCAGTTCATTGAATATGTGGCATCAGCAGGGAAATCTTGATTATTCGTCGAATATGATAATTTGAGGTAAGTATTGAATGCTTGACAAATGAGGAGAATATTAAAAAATTAGTCCGAAAACCATAACAACCATGACTGGCGGAAAATACTGTTATAATAATTTTCACAAGGTAGAGCAGTTGCGTCACTAATATTAACAGTCAGGGGACGCCGATGTTGTCAGATTGTGAAAAATAACAGTTTGACAACTATCAAATATCTCCTTCAGGGGTTATGTTTATTTTATCACAATGATAAAATTTATGTAAACAAAATATTAGAAAATACCTTTTGTCAAATGTTTAATATGATAAATGCTTGACAACAGCGGACAGAATTGCCAACCTAAATCAGTTCTATCTGCATCCTCTCGTGCATAATAGGCGGGTTCTAAAGGTGGTAATGAAACAAAGTTAGTTATGACGCAACTGCTCTGACTTGTGATAATTGGTATATTGACTATCGCTGAATTAATCCTTTTAAAAATTGAATTCAGTTAAACGTGAAAATAGATTTATAGGGGTACCACACGACCCTTTTTTCGACTGAAGAAATTGTGAAAATAGCATCCGTCTGTCGTGTGGAAGTTTTATCTCAAAAATATAGTAACTACTAAAATGAATGATAAAATATGTTCTTAACGTATCTCAAAAAAGTAGTAACCTAAAATATTGAAAGATAAAAAAAGTAAATAAACCATTTTGTTCTCCCCTCCTCCTCATATTCAAAATAATTTGCGTAAACCATTTAACCTAATCAAATCAAATTTATACAGTATAAAATCATCCTCCTGTATTTATAGTTTTTACATAAAATTGTGTATATACATTAAAAGGAGGAAGTACAAAATGGTTCTTAATCAATCTCCACTATCAATTCGAAACAAATGCACCCACGCGATAAATAGTATCGTTTTTTAATCATTATATGAAATTAATTAATTATGTGTGTCCAATTAAATCATTCATTCTGTTTCTAACTCAACAAATCTCACAACGTTTTAAAAATATCATTAAATTACATAGCAATAATAAGAAATAGTTGCGGAAATAAACAAACAATTGAAAGTTTTTATCGTTCTAAGCACTCGTGTGATAAAATTATAAAAATAATCGTGTAGTAGGTAATTAATTTTTTGTTGGTTAACAGTATTAAATTATATATAATTTTTTTTTGCAAATTTTTCGCCCAGCTGCTTTAAGCATAAAAATACGTTAAAAAGGGTACTTACATTTATGCACAATACAAAAGGGGACATTCACTTCTCGCATTAACAATCATTTGACGATTATAAAATTGCTTAAAACATGATATATTTTTATCTAAGAAAAAAATGTCACCAAAAAATAATAAACTTTTATATAAAAACCCAGATATTTGAAAGTTAAAATAGTGATAAGATAAAGCAAAATAGTATGTAAAGGTTACGTATTTTTAAAAATCTATAATCCTTGCGTCACTTCTTCTGTAGCAAACAATAGTCTAATATATTAGTCGAAGCCGTCTCTGGTAATACTAATAATAATATGGGAAATGAAGAGAACCATAATTCTTCTTTTTTTTTCTATAATTCTATTTCGGGTTTCGAATCTTTGAACTGAATTCGGTTTTATTTCTTTTTCTAAATGAATATTTCTTATCTGATCGAAAAAGATAATTAGTATGTATTGAAATTTCAAGTCATCTTATAGATATTTATCGTTATTTAGATTTAAGTTGTTTTGTCTATCTGATTCTTTTTAATTGTTAAAAATTTTAGATTTTTTTATTTATCAAAATAAATTATTAGAGAAATAATTAAATTTCTTGTACGTAAAATAATTTTTCATATGTTATAAAAAACAAAATTAATTAAATATGTTTTTAATTAAACTACTAATCTTAAAATTTAGATAATTTTGGGATATTATCAATAATTAAAGACTTAAACGTAGGATTTGACATTGAGCAACAACTAATGTCTAATTTTGTCTGATGAATTTGTAATAGTTATAATCTCCAAATTCATTCAAGTTTGCATACAATTTGACACCAATTCAGTGATTTGATTCGTTATTTACCTTAATTGGTTTTTAACATTGTCAAATACTTCAAGATTTGCGTTGTCTCTTTTTAATATCACCTGAGTTATCAATGAAGACGATAGCTGTAATTACTAATGATGCATTTAAATACTGTAAAACGAATACACGATTTCAACCCGAAAGGAATTTTTTTTCAGTATTTCAGTTGTACGACTAATGTGTTTTTTTGCGTAAACAATTAAGAGAAATAGGTTACTCTTCCGCTGGTCAAATTTAGGAAAGACCAAGAACAAGACTAAGACCAACACTAAGACCAAAACCAAGACCAAGACCAAGACGAACAGGAAGGCTAAGACCAAAACCAAAACCAAGATCAAGACCAACACCAAGACCAAGACGAAGACGAAGACGTAGACGTAGACGAAGACGAAGACGAAGACGAAGACAAAGACGAAGACGAAGACGAAGACGAAGACGAAGACGAAGACGAAGGCGAAGGCGAGGACGAGGACGAGGACGAGGACGAGGATGAGGACGAGGACGAGGACGAGGACGAGGACGAGGACGAGGACGAGGACGAGGACGAGGACGAGGACGAGGACAAATGCTCGAGAAAAAGCACCATCATATGCAAATGCAATTGGTCGGTATTATCACGGAGGACTTAACGTAAAACCATAGTCGAAAAACAAGATAAAGACGAAAGTATAGACAAAGGTAAAAACAAAAGTACATTGAAAGGCCAAGATAATAACAAAACTAAATGAACAATCAAGACAATGTAATTTTATTAAACTAGCTCTACAAATGTAGGCTTTAGGCAACCATACTTTTTTGCATCCTTCCCTCTCCATTGCCTCTCTATTACCATCTTAAGGTATAGGACTTGGGAGATATGTGTATCCTATTCCAGTCATTGAGGTATCCCCCACGTAAAATCCTACCCCGTTCGCATGGGGCACGAGAGAGCAGCGTCCGAACGACCTCAGTCCATTATTGTAACATCTGCGGTATCAGGTCCAATCTTAATGGTGTCATTTTGTTGCCATCAGAAACACCTTGAAACTCCGATTCACCCGACTCCATACAATATTCACTCTAACTTCTGATATAAAGGAGGAGAGTGTTCCTATTTTAAGGACAACACCGCTTGAAAGAGATTTTCTTCATTCCACGTGGTTTAGTTCAATCATTCTGTTTTCAGGTTTGTGAATTTTTAGTGTTGAATCCATAGGTCAGTTGACGACAGGTATTCTCAAGACTTCTTTGATTGCCTTAGATTGAAAATTGACTACCAGTTTCCATCTGGCGTTATCTCAATATTGAGAGATTTCAATGTTCACAACTCTAATTTCCTTCAATTTTTGTCTACTAATCCTGCTGGTCACATTGCAGAAAAATTGCTATTTCATGTGATTTTACACAAATTATATTTGAATCCACAAGTATCCTTGATAACCCTAACCATACTGCAGATCTCTTTTTTACTTGAACCTGTCTTGTTTGTAAAAATTCAGTTCTTCTCCAGTAGGTCTATCTAACCAGTGTCTAATAGAACAAATTTCTACACTCCCTAATTCCTTTGTTGTTCACAACACTGATAGAATTATGTGGTGTTTTAAGTCATCTAAATGAAATTATTGTTTTAAGTCAACTTCGTCTTCGGTAATTGCTCTTTCAGTATCAGAAGACATCTTCAAGGGCATGGGGTTATACATTCTCAAAAAACAAAATTATATAGGTCATTCTCGTTCCCAATCGTGGTTCAATAGAGCTTGTGATGACGCAATATCTTTAAAAAATTAATCATAGCAAATGGAAATGTAATAAAACGGTTGAGAATCATGCAGACTACGTTGGTACTAAAAATTCCTGTTAAAAAGTTGTTTGCCATCAGTAAAACTTTGGTACATCTTCATTTCCCCCATGGATCTGTAGTTGCTGATGCTGTATACAAAATCAATCCCTTTGTGGATTTATTTGCATCAAACTCGTGTCTTAATGACTTTGGAAAAGACATGCCTCTAATCAACTCTTCTTCACGCGCTAGGCAACCAATCCATTTTTGATACAACCTCCTAGAATCATCAGTAGGCGTGATCCCAATAAGAAGATTGGACCAGACGGTATCCCTGTACCAGTCTTAACTATTCTCTATTCTTCTGGGGAATTTGTTTCGCCTTAAGTGCTCAACTAATCCCCAAAAAACGCGATTAGACTTATCCTTCCAACTACAGTCCACCTGCCATCACTTCCATCTTGTCTAAAGTGATAGAAAGCGCGATCAGCTAGCAATTATTACGTCGTTCAACAGGCGGTATTCCTTCATATGTGACCCGAGCTTGGAACAATACACTAGAACAATTCCCTGAAACAGTTCTAGTCGTTGTAGATATCTTAAGAGTAGTTGACCAAGTTTCCCATAAATGTTTACTTGACAAACTCACCTCGTTTGGGTTTATTGATACGCTCATCAACTGGGTTTCCAGTTCCTCGATAAATGACGGATAAGTATCGTAGTTGATGGCTTCTTTTGAAAAGAAGTAGACACCAACAATGGCATGCTATTGTGATGAATGATAGATCTTACACTTTTTCTGGTATACGCAAATGATCTTATTTCTGCAGCGTCTAACCCGATCCATTGCTTTGCCGACCACATCATTCTTGATTGTAACTCATCTCAGGCTAAATCATTAAACCTGAAATGGCCATTTCAATCAACAAAGATATTCAACGTATCCTTGAATGGGGAAGTAATAATCTAGTAAAATTTAATGCTAAAAAACTAAGCGTTGCCTTGTGTCAGCCAAAAATATCGATCCTTTCATATTGTAGGTTTTCAGACTCTATCAGTAGGCTGTGACTGACTGTATGTTCAAATCTATTATGGGTTGACCATCTTCTGTCAGCTACTAAAGCAGTTTCCGTAAAATAGGTTTTCTGTACCGATCTAAGAAGTACGTTACCTCCCAACAAACCGTTCTGCTATATAACGCACAAATTCGACCTCATCTAGTATATAATTTCCACCTCTGGGGTTGGTGCTCTTCAATACGCTCTCGATATCGTTGATCGTATTCAAAGAAAATCATTTAGGCTTATTACATGACCCGCCCTTGATTTACGACATACAAGTTGCTGGAGAATATAGGAATCGTTTCAACCTTTCTTTGGTATTGCAATGATTATTGTTCTGCCGAATAATATTCTCTGAATATTCGTCGTACCAAATGGGCAAAAATCCATATTCTTCTACACGACTTCTAAACTCTGGAATGATTTTCCTAGTTCCTATTTTCCTTTCACTTATGATACAAAACATTTAAGGTAGGCATCTCTTAGCAATTCCAAAATTGTTAAGCGAAGCTTAGCCTGCTCAGGACCACAATTATTAAATGAAGAAAGGATTCCTTTTCATTGTTTCCGTCTATCTCTTTCTATGATTTCCTGTTCCTTGTTCTAGGCTTCCCGTAAAATACAGTTATCTTTGGCCTATTCTACATTGTATACGTATATTTAATACCGTCAATTATTATGCGATAGTGGGGGATCCGCGAAATTCCCTACCTAGGAATGACGTCAGGGTTTCCGTTGCGAAACGGTTCTACTAGTAGACCCCGAAACCTCAATATATAGATCGCCCCAAATGTGAGATTAACACTCATGGATTACAAAATTTAGCCCTTACTCAGTGAGTAAATTCATTGTTGGCGACCCTAACGAAATTGATGCGCAAATATAAATTTTAGGCAACACTCATCTCAAACGTTGTCCAACAACCATGGATTAAAGAAGCCATGGAGGAAATCATTATTCCAGGACGCAATGTAATTCGTGTGTCAATATAGATTTTGGGTAACAGCCCGCCTAGTTGATGGCCAACATTTTTGGCTCTTGGCCATTGAATGTTGCAGCCACCCCAAAGAAATTGATGTGTAAATATAAATTTTTGGCAACATTCGACCCAAATTCTAACTAACCCACATTTTGACAAACATTCATGGAGCGTAAAATTTAGCACTTGATCGGTTTTATGTTCAAAAAGTGTTTTAAACTAGCCGTATGCAAAATCCTTTTTATATTCAGATTTCGTTGGAGAAGCGGTTGGGGACAGTGTTTCAGCATTTTACAACTTTTATTAGAATTACACGAACTACTGAAAACAAAGAAACATTTTTAGTATTTTTATTCAAATAATTACGTTAAAAATTAGGAACTATACCAGATCTTTAGTATGCCTTGTGACGTGCGTAATCTAATTTACTGTATTTTACTCCACTTTCATAATTTTATAGTAAAGTCTGTGTAAATATACATAATAATTTTACGGTATGTTAATTTATGTTACGTCAATGAGTAATATATTATCTTATTAGATATTCTCTGATTCATTTAAAATTTTCTATTTTGTGGGGATAAATAATTATTTAACTCATCATTGTATACCTTTATTTACTAATTTTCAAGACACATTGTACAGGTCAGTCTAAAATTACATTCATTCCACCTGCTGATCATCGAGGTACTCAAGCATTTACCAATTGTATAACAGCACCCTACCGTCCGAGGAACAGTGGAAATTGTGTAGCTTATGTATTGATGTGGTTATTTCCGTTGAACTATTTGATGGTTCGTGCTAATTGCGCGTTATCCCAATTATTGAAATTTGGTGAAATAAATTTATTTACTTACATATTCCAAATCCCTACATAATATGTGTGACTTGTATGTATTAATTGTAGGTGAATATTTCTTTTAACTGTTACTTCCCATAGGCAAGTGATAACTGTGGCTTCTGTATCGCTAAATTTGTGAACTGTTGTCGGTGACTCAAGTTCAATTATTTAGATTTCTGCATGAAGAACTTGAATGTCAATTGTGTTTTATATCTGTATAAGTATTTATCGTTTCGGTTAAAATAAAGAATGCCACGGGCATTTATTTTTCTTCAGTTTGTTTCAGGTAAAATTACTAACTCTTTAGTTAGGGTAATACATACACCCTTGAGCTCAACAGGCTACCCTTTTAGTTTTACCTACAATTCGCTTATCTGGTTCCATAAATTTCAAGATCCTTCTGGCCGTTTAGCTATGTTGACAACAATATAATTTCACTTTAATCCACCTTAAAGGTTAAGAACATATTGTGTCTAATCTTTTATCTCGTTCTGTCTCTCAATTCGATGAACCTACTAGTTTTTGATTACTTTATCGATTAAACATCCGTACTACTTAAATATTCTCTGTCGTGTTTCTTTCTCTCCTAAAAAAGTTTCTTTGCGGTATGTTACGGAACATGTGAATAAACATTTGCGTACTTCTTTCTTTTCCGCATCCTTCTCTGATAGTTGGTTGTTTCTAAAGAGCAATATTGTCTAATAATCTTAGCACATCATGATCCTGCTACTTCTGATATGTTGGTGTAACAAAAACTGTTGTTAGAACATCTCTGAACTATTATTGGCCTGACCCACGTTGTTCTGCATACAATGTTGAACAACGCCTGCTAGCGGTTCTCTGGCGACTTTAGCAAGTGCTATGTATAAAGATTGATTGCCGTTCCTCTTTTGAAGCGTTCTAAATGACATTTATTTTGGTTGCTGCTAATAGTTAATTTAAATATTTCTTCCCTCTCCGTACTGTTATCGTCTAGTATACAAGATCTTTCTCATGTTTGCTATTCCTCAGTATGTCATTAAAGGATTCAAATTTTGCAGCAGAAATTTACTCAACTTTGTGCCGAATTTGGCATTATTCTTTTAATACTAAATATCATTTACAAGCAAACCCCGCCGAACGAATTAATCAAGCTCGTAAATAGAAATCTCTTTAAAAAATCAATCAATCAAAAATCATGTGGAATGTGAATTTGGCAAAAATTGGTTGCATTATTAGATCTGCTGAGCATGAAATAATTGGTTGTTTTCCTTACTACGCGTCACTTGGCCGTGAACATGTACTTTTGGTGATCTTCTTTCTTCTCCTGAGACTACTCCTGATCTAGATCGTACGATGTCCCTAGATACTTACTCGTCGATTTAAACCCATTAGTCTGAAAATCATTTAACGGCGATCTAAAGTTTATCAAGGATTCGTTGAACCCTTTCTTATTAAAAAAGTTATCTATCTCTGAACTTTCCAATTATTAAAACATGCTTGTAGTAACTTTTTAAGAGTATACTATGTCAAAAATGTGTATCGTTGAGTCTCCTACTGATTCTGATACTTTTGTAAACGTACCTATTACTGGCTTGCATCTTCCACACAGGGAAGTTAGGTATGTAAGAGAGGGAGACAGATAGACAGGAAATTTCATTAAGTGAGAGAGAGAGAATGTGTCAAGGTCAAGATCCCCTCCCTTTTGGCGGAAAACTTAAACCTCAGGGTTATACAGCCTTGTACATGTGCGTGTAAGTGTGTCTGTGTGTGCGTGTACGTGTGCGCACATGCGAGTATCTGTGTGCGTGAGTGTGCGTGTGAGTGTGCGTTGTGCGTGTGCGTGTGCGTGTGCGCGCGTGTGTGTGTTTGTACGTGTGCATGTGCGTGTTCGTGTGCGTGTGCGTGTGCGTGTCCGTTTGAGTGTGTATGTGCGTGCGTGTGCGTGTGAGTGTACCTGTGCGCGCGCGTGCCCGTGCGTGTGCGTATGCGTGTGCGTGTATGTGAGTGTGTGGGTGTGTGTGGTGGGTGTATGCGTGTTTGCTTACTTGCGTGTGTGTGTGTATGTGTGTGTGCGCATGTGTGTGCGTGTGCGTGAGCGTGTGCGTGTGCGTGTGCTTGTGCGTTTGCGTGTGCGTGTGCGTGTGCGTGTGCGTGTGAGTGTGCTTGTGCGTGTGCGTGTGCGTGTGCGTGTGCATGTGCGTGTGCGTGTGCGTGTGCGTGTGCGTGTGCGTGTGCGTATGCGTGTGCGTGTGCGTGTGTGTGCGTGTGCGCTGCGTGTGCGTGCGTGTGCGTGTCCGTGTGCGTGTGTGTGGTTGGGGTGGTTGAGTGCATGCGGGCTTGCTGTTTTACGTAACTTTTCTTTATAGCGTTTCTTAACACAAAGCCAAAGATTAATTAAATAGATTGTAAACGGTTACACTGTATTATCGATATATTATATAGAAGCGATCTGATTTGGAATTTGTTTAAGCATTTAGATGTCTATTAACCTGGTTCAACGTCCTTCCGACAGATTATTGTTGTTGTTTTTGCAATGTTGCCTGTTTTCATTGTGGGCGTATTTAAAAGGGTTGCATAATTAGAACTTAATGGGTTGAGAAGTTTTACATATAGGGAATATTATTGTATTGGGGCAAAACATTCGAAGTGGAACTAAGGCCGGAAATATGGATTTTACTCCAGTGATTAATTGTGTTGTAGATTTGCGGGGGAGGTGGTAAAGGTAGTAAAAGTGATTTTCTTTCGGTTACAATAACTCAAGAAATGGAATGAAATTGAATTGAAACTTAACAGCGGTGCAGGCGTTACAAATCATCGAGAAAATTACGTAAACCTTAAGAGATGGAAAATAAAATGCGTACCTAAAGCGCGTTGGTGCCTATGAAAGTGTACTATTTGTTAATTTGGAATACTAATACTAATACAACAAATTATGTTAATGTTTTAATTACATTTTCGATATATTGCAATAAATTAAACAGAATGGATTATCTTTGTAACTTGCCATTGAATACCAGTCATGAAACGTAGTTGGTGCATAGTTTTGTGTATAAATATTAAGAGTTTTAGGGGAATGGAGACCGGCTCGAACCTGGCAGGGGTAAACTTTTTTTTAATTCAATAAGTATCTGTGTTTAACAACACTATAGTTATAATTAAAATTTAATAAATCCGAAGTACGTTATATTTTGCTTTTCATTTACTTGTTTTTTATTACAATAATCCAAAGTGGGGAAGTTTTTTGATTCATTTTTTTTTAATTTCAATGGTAATTTTAAATTAAACAATTTGATTTTACAGGTTTATGGCTCTTCATTTATTCTTGTCAGGGGCGTGATTATTTTCTTAGTAAATAATTTCCAAGGTAAGCCAATGTCTCTTAAACGTAAATCGTAACACGTAGGTAAAACAAAAGTTAGGGCCACCTGCAATCGTGCATTACCTTTAAAAGCATTTTAATTAACTAGGTGGCCGTAATCACGATCAAGTAAACGCTCCTTTATTTTAATGATTCCTCGTAGTACGTACACACTCGAAGGATCAACATTACAACTTGAAGAATAATCAAGATTGCGAGATTTCGAAATAAGACATATAGTAAAATATTAAAGTTATAAAAAAATGAACATCGACTAAATGTCATCACGTACGATTTAAACATAGAGTAGAATTTTTAAAAATCGAAATCTGAAATTATAGTCATAAAAATTGAAACCACGGACAGAAATGTAAGAAAAAAAGAGTATATAATCAGATATTTGAGATGAAGAACAGGTTAGGATTGTAATCTTTTCAAGTTCAATTATTTTTTCCAATGTTTGTCGAAAACCGAAAGGTTGCAACTAGTAATTTTGTCATTGAAGTCGTTTCGATGTTATTCTAGTTAATTTTATAATCAATAAAAAAACAAAGATGAGTAATCTGAGAGAAAGAAGAAGAAAAAAGAAGTAATCAGCTGGAGTTTATTTCTCCATATTTTAATATCATTTCTTGCATACCAACCATCATCCTTTAACAATGGGACGTCGTATTCGAATCCATCTGAATAGAGTGACTAAGCATAATTTTGACGCCTATCAACGTTTTAAAAAAATTTTGAAATCATTGTTAGTAATCTCTTTATAATACCGATATACCCTATTGAATCTATTTTCTACATTCTATATATGAGTCGATATCATCTAATTTTTTTTCTTTACTTTAAATTAATCAAAATCAGTCAGTTGGCCAGTGTCATGGCTTTACAATTTTTTGGTGTGTGCCTACTTTGTTAAAATATCAAAACTTCTTTTCCCTAATTATTTGCTGTTTAATTTCCCTACAATACAAATCTTTCCATATGGTTTCTAACACTTAATTAGACTCCCGCTCCTCCTCTTTATTAAATTTATTCGCATTTCGGTATACAACAATAATTCTTCTTCTTTGTTAAATTAATTTTTATGTACATATCAAAACGATGCACCTGCTCATTGTTAAAATGAGCATGTATTATAAATTACATACGAAAAAAAACACACAAATCCTTTGCTAGTGGTAAAAAAGGTATAAATCTACAGAAAACTTTTAATAATTTCTAAAATTTGTATTAAATGCATTATAGTGTAACAACAGGATAAAGAGTACTCGAGGTGGTCTCCCAAAGTAAAGAAATAAATAATTACACTACGATGTATTATCAAAATACACGTAAAATTCAGAAATACTAATTTTCAGTTGTTCAAATTAATTAAGTGCTTCTGTAAAATTTTCTGCAATCCTAAAAACTAATTAAAACTTACCTTGATCATTTTGCAGACACAATTACTTATATTATTATAAGTTTTTGTTATGAACGAATAAGTTCAAAGGTAAATATGTAATTAAAAATTATTATTAATTTAATTACATATTTACCTTTGAACTTATTCGTTCATAACAAAAACTTATAATAATTTAATATTAGTCAAGTTGCTTTGGTATGTGTGAATCCTTGCGATATTGCAGGCTCACATTCCATTAATATAATCTCATTATGTTTAGAATTTACATCAGTTCTACATACATAAAAACAAAATTTACATCGATTGGGGCTTGTACCTTGATGGCGCAGTTGGTTAGCGCGGTACTCTAGCAAAGTACAGGTCGTAGGTTCAAATCCTACTCGAGGTAAACTTTTTATTTATGTATTTAATAAAATTAAAAATAAGATTAATAATAATTACTTATATTATTTATATATTTTTTTGCAGCTTATGCATATACAGGGTGGGCCATCTATAACGCCTTGGTCATTTTGAGGATATTTTAAAAATATTTTGTGACCCAAAATTACTTACATTTTTTATTTCACAAACATATAGCTTTACAAGATGCTTGCACGATAGAGCGGAAACAATATGCTCAAAACAAGAGGACCTGAACAAAGAAAAAGAAAATATCGCTAAAGCACATAAAGAAAATGGCTACACCAATCTAACACCTAACCTAAACCGGAAAGGGTGACCGAAAAAGAAGAATCTAAATATACAGCGATAATACCAGATATATAAGCACCTCAGACAAAATACGAAGGATAGGCAGCAAATGCAAGATACGCACTCCCTTCAAATCGACCAAAACGCTCAGGGTACTACTAACAAAAAGCAAACCTATACAATGAAGATCAAAATTCCGAGAATTGTGTATACGACCTACCATGCGAAAGCGGCAGAACATACATAGGAGAGAGCAGTAGACCACTCAAAGTGAGAACTCTGGAACATAAGAACAACGTCCGCAAAGGTGAAACAGAAAGATCAAGAATCGCTGAACATGTCTGGAGCGAAGTTCTAAAAAATATATATTGGATTACTCAGTGGATCAGCGGTAAAGGTGTTAGTCTTGTAAGTGAAAAGTAAAAAGTTCGAATTTGGGAGTAGTCAAGCACATTTTACCAAAAAAACAACTATATTGTTAAATCAATAGCTTTTTGAACGGTTTTTTAACGGATCTTTTTTTTACTTATAATATTCCCGAACAGGCTAAGATTTGCCTAACGTGCTAAAGCACTCAGGAACACTGAAAGGGTTTAGGGATATTGTTAGGCTGCCGAGAAATGTTTATGAATGGATACCTTAAATTGACAAAGTTTTGAGGAAAATTGGAACTGGGTAGTGCATTCCACAATTTGGTCGCCGTGTGGAAAAACGTAGATTGTGCCCGTTTAGTGTGACACGATGGTATTTTGAGTGCATAATTATGGTATGAATGGGCAAACCGAGTGTTCCTAGCGAAGATGGCCTGCGAAGGTATTAAGAAGGCACACTTGCGATGGTAGAACAATGAAGGAACCGAAACTATTCTTCTATACTCAAGAGACTGTATGTCAGAAGTCAGAGACGGGTCATTTATAAGCCTTATAGCTCTTTTTTGGATGCGGTTTACCATATCAAGGGCGTATTGGGGAGCACTGACCCAGAGGTGCGAGTTGTATTCCAGATGAGGTCGAAATTGAGCCTTATGCAGTAAAGGGAGTAGTTGCGATGTGAAGTACTGTTTAGGTCAGCTCAGTTTACGGGCAGCTGCTTTGCTGGCTGACAAAGGGTGGTCAATCCATAAAAGGTTCTATGATACGGACATGCCTAACATAGAAATAGAGTTTGAAAACTTGAGTTCTAAGCCATTCATATTTATAGCAGGAAATGATCGGTCTTTCTTGGCGGACACAAGGCAACATTGGGTTTTGTCGACGTTGAACGTGAGTAGGTTATTCTTTTCCCATTCAAGGACAGGGTTTAAGTCACTGATGATTGAGGCTGCCATTTTCACCATAACGTCCTGACTAGACCTATTGTTGTGGGAAAACTGAGAAGAACTACAATGAAGAGTGCTGTCGTTTGCAAAGAAATGGATCGGGTTAGTTGTTGAGGAAATGAGGTCATTTATGTATAGCAGGAAAAGTGTAGGAGCTATCAAAGATCCTTGGGGTACTCCCGCGTTAATACTAGTTTTTTTCGAAAAGTAGACATCGATGACAACGCGTATACGTCTTTTGTTAAGAAGCCTGGATATCTAATTGACGAGCGTATCGGATAAGCCGAACGAAGTAAGCTTGGCAAGTAGGCACTTGTGCTAAAGCTGGTCAAAAGCCTTTGAAATATCTAAAGCTACTATGACTCTTTCACCAGACCTCTTTAATGTGTTATTCCAAAGTTAGGTGACATATGAAAGAAGATCACCCGTTACACGACCCTATCTGAACCCATACTGGTGGTCGTTTAAGAGTTTATTGGACTCGAGGAACGAAAGTAGTTGGTAGTTGATGGCTTTCTCCATGATTTTTGGACAGAATGGAAGTGATTGGTCGATAGTTTGAGGGATCGGTTTGTCGCCCTTTTTAGGAATAGGTTAGACATTTGCCTACTTCCACGATGAGGGAAACTCTCCAGATGACATGGAGATCGAAAAAAGTTTGGACAATACAGGTACTAGCTCGGGGTACCATTTTTTAAGGGCGATATCTGGAATACCGTTAGGACCAGTTGCCTTGTTTGAGTCAAGTTAATTGATAATTGATACTAGGAGTTTGTAACGAAAGTGGATTGGTTTAATAGCGTATGGGGTAGATTTGGGCGACGGCACAGTTTTACCAGAATCATTGAGACATGAATTTAGTGCAAAGTGATCGAACAAAGAGGTTGGCTTTTTTCAGCAGGATCAGCTACTACAGCTCGGTCGCGAGACGTCATGGGAGGAAAGGAAGATGTACTAAAGTTTTTCCTGTAATCACCAAAACTTACGACCACCCAAATGACATGAGACTAATTCTTTGCATTTACGTTCTTCAAACATCTTTTTGGCCTTGGTGATTATACTTTTGCAATTATTCCTTGCGGCATCATGTCTGCGTGATTTTAGACAGATTTATTTGATTTCCATTTGGTATACAGTTTATGCTTTTGCGATAATGCATCAGTGCAAGCCCTATTATACCAGGGTTGGGAACGGGCATGACCTACACGATTATGTTTTTGGGAATGTATAACCCATGTATACCCATCAAGATCACTTCAGTTATTGAAAGAGCAATGTTTGAAGAGGAGAACCATTTAAAGCAATACTCACCAGGGGAAGGTTGCTAAAAATTTTCCAGTAACAGTGGGATTGGGTACAGAGGAAGTTATTTCGATTAGGCAAAGATCTGATTGACCAAGTGGGGAAAGGGCTCTTGTTTTATAGACAAGTGGGTTAGTTGTAAAGGATAGGCCCAGGAGATGTGGAGTATGGTTAGGGTTGTCAGGGATTCTGAGGGCACACAGCCTTCCAGAAGCCACAGTGGATTGAAAATTTTGTAAATTTTAGCATGTATTTTACAAATATTACAAATACTTTTAGTATTAGAGATATATACTAAGATTTTTCACAGTGAACATTTCATCGTTATGACTTTCGCAGTTTTCTTATGGGCAATTAATCATAACTTCAAGCTAACTGTGCTAATGTAAAGCTTTATAAGTAAATTAGTCTAATTAGTATAAAAACATGTTTCCATATAAAACTACAAATGCGAAAGGCCAATACAAAAATATTATAGTAAATGTTCGACATGACCTCCGTTTTCTTGGATACAAAGTCTGATTCTCTCTTCAAATGATTGATGCATTGAACGCATTTGTAATTCTCATCTTCATATCATCTGCAGTGGTAGACCTTTTGTGCACAACATTCTTAACAAATCCCCATAAAAAGAAATCCATGGCGGTAAAATCCGGGGATCTAGCTGGCCAGCTCCACCGACCACTTATTCCTATCCATTTGTTTGGAAACTTCCTTTTAAGAAAATTTCTGACGGTGTGTTGAAAATGGTAAGGAGCACCGTCTAATTGAAGCCACATTCTTATTCTAACGTAATCTAAACTAAAACTATTCCACCATACACATTTCAACTCCACCGATTCTAATAGGTAACGGTTTTATTTAAGTGACGTTTTTCTGTATCATAATAATGGAAGTTACGTCGATTTACTAAACCGTTATTATGAAAAATTGATTCATCGGTGAACAAACGAAGTTGAAAAATCCTCTTCCTATCGCTCAAGAGGCCATGTGCAAAAATCAATGCGTAGTTGAAAATCGGTACCGTACGAATGTTGATGAAGCTCGATATAGAATGGGTGAAACTTACAATTTTTAAGAACCTGTCTTACACGGGAACGGCTAATGGCGATTCAGAAAATGATTTGACAAAGTTGGGTCACCCTATTTATAAAATTTTACCACTAAAAAAACCGCAGTCCAAAATAAAAATCCACCTGTCCGAGCATTTCTCCAAAAAACTAGACCCTTGAACTTTAAATTAATTTAGACATAACTTCTGGGGCTCACTGTGTGTATATATATATATATATATATATATATATATATATATATATATACATATATTTCACTAAGTAAACACTAGTCACCGAAGACCAACCGTTTATTTAAGTATCTAATATCTAAAGTTTATTCAATGGTGTTAATGTTATTAATAGTTTCTCAATAAGTTTGGAGACTATTGGGAATATGGATATTGAGCTGTATGATTTCCATCATTGGACGTTTCTCTGGGTTTTTGCAACATAATTGTTTTGGCCGTTTTCCAGATAACTGCGACGTACTTCAGTCTAAATGCTGCATTTTCTTAGATAAGTTAATAGTACAATTCTTTTTTCTTGCAGCTGCTTCAGTATTTCTCCTGTGATCCTGGATTTATCTCCAAAGGCTTTTCATTTCGGGTTTCTCGTATTTCAGCACTTTACTGTACCCGGTTTAGCGCAAATACCTCAGCAAGGTGGCGTGTAAAGATATCGACTTTTTGTTTATTGCTTCTTGGCCATGGCCCTGCGTCTTTTTTGATTGAGTGTATTGATATTACTGCTATTTTAATTCTTCTTGTAGCTCCCCATATCGAATAATGTGTTGCTTGGTCTGATGTTAATTCGTTTAAGTAATAGTTGATAGAGGTTTC
>JARFJB010001355.1:1102500-1492500 GCA_036346205.1 Vesta saturnalis | reverse complement strand
CAGGTTGCTCAATAAATAAGAATAAATATAAGGTAACCGAGTGTAACTATTGTCTATGCCCACATGGGCACTAACGTAAGTTTAGTATTATTTTTTACAATATTTTAATGAAAATAACGCATTTTTGAAGTGATTTGTAAATATTGGCAAACACTAACTAAAATGCATACGTTGCCTAATTAATATTTTTGTATGAAAAATAATGTTAATCTAGGATTTGTTACAAAAATAAGAGTTATTATTACTGTGCAACATGGATACTGTTACTTAAAAAGCAGAAGCATCGCCAGAATAAATAAAATTGATTCACATTTTTTCTAAAACAGCTATAAATAAAATTGTTGCCTACATAAGCATAATAAAATAACAACCTAACCGAGAATTTGCAAAAAATGCACACGTTTATTTTACCTATCTAAGCATTATCAAACCATTTTCCGTTCACATGAACAATCAAAGTTTCGACAATTTAATTGTTTACACAATTCGATAATGATTATTTAAGAGTTGCTTATAGGTGGAACACTAAAACATGTGTAACGTATATGTTCCCTAATTAATTAATAATATATTTTAGTACGATAAATAATTTGATTACAAGGCATCAAAATAAATAATAAATAATGTCTGACGGTAAAACTTTGATATTAATACGATATAAAATGCATATCTTCCGAAATCATCAAATCTGCAATTTATTCCTTTATCACTTTTGTAGGCACTCCGGAAACCTAAATTTTCAATATTAGGCGTGGTATATGCAGATAGATACCTTGAAACGTGCACAAGGAACGTTAAAATTGGAAAAAGACCAATAAATGTAATTCTGTGTGGTTATGCTCCCAAGAGTTACCAACATAAAAGAAGAGACACACTGTATTGGATCTGTCCTGGAATGGAATCTGCTTAAAATATAACTATATTCACGTGCATTATTTGCTTAGATTAATAAATTGAGTAACAAAAATGTTGATAACGTTGCCTATTTAAGCCCTTGTTTACTACTAATGAATAGTAAAATAATTTACAAATTATACTTTTCAGAACAGCAAATCATGTGATAAGATTGGACACGGATGCAAGACATAATATAGCGTTATTAGGCCCGTGGCCTATTCGTTGTTATTGTTATTAACATAAAAGTATTCGTAATAATAGCAATAACAAAAAAATAATTTTTTGTTAATAAAACTAAAGCATTCTAACACAAGTTGCCTAAAAAAACAATTGCTTTCTAAAAAGAAATGTTACTCTTTAATAATAAATATTGTTAAACGGATGAAATCAATACTACTTATGTTAACATTTCTTGTTTGGTGGATAATACAGTTCGACAATAATGTTGCCTACGGGATTATAATTTTTACAAGTTTTTGACAAAAGTATAGTCTGATACGCATTAGTATTGGGCTTTAGGCATCTTTAGACGTTGTTTTAAGTATAATAATTACACTTCCCACAGTTGGAAACTTTTGGATTTTTTATTGTAACTTTTTTATTCCAAGCCTAAATAAAGTGTTAATTACTATGTTAACAATTAAAAAAATTTGCAAATATATCCCGTAATCCCAAGCAAAAAATTAATTATGTAAAGATTTCTACAGAAATAATTGCATATTAGAACATAATATAATTATATAATTGTCACTTTTACATTTAAATATGAATATTTATAGCCAACTGAAAAAAGGCAAAGTAAATAATCTTTAATTTATCTATTAGTTAAATAATTAGTAATGGGTTTTGAAACATAAATCATTATAATTGAGAAATGACCTTAAATACCATCTAAAAACTAGTTCTTGTAATACCAACAAAAAAAGTTACATATAAAATTCGCATAAGAAATTTTCAAAAAAAAGTGACATAAGATTGCAGTCTTGTCTACAACTGGAAATATGCATTAAAGTAATGTCTGATTTTCGTTTTCATATTCCAGAAATCAAAGAGTTGGTGAACTAATCTTACAAAATTGCAGATAAAAGGATCAATAATGTACAAGTGTCATCAAAGTAAGTAAATGCCTATCTTTGCGTTACAGTGTTAGATACTTGTAAAAGCAATTTCTAGGAGTAAGCAAATGATTATATGAAATGGGGACTCTACAATTCCTGTCACAGTAATTGTTTCGATTCCAATTCCGATTCTAATTTCGATTTCGATTCCGATTTTGATTTTGATGCCGTTCCGGTTCTGGTTCTGATTTATTTACAATGACATTACTAATTATGTACTTATTTTTCATATATATATATATATATATATATATATATATATATATATATATATATATATATATATATATACAGATACAGTATGTCCCCGGATCGACTTTAAAAGAGAGAAAATTCTCTTATTTTTGATTTCTCAGAAAATTTGATTCTTGCTGATTTGCCCTGCTTGTTTTCAAACCACCGACACACAAATTACTTGCTATTTAACTCAAATGGTTCTCGAGATAATATCATTTTTCTTGAAAAATTCGAGATTTTCGTAATTTTTTGAAGTAAATTGATTTGTTTCAAAGGAAAAATCAAATTGGTCTCACAAGTTTTAATTAATAAATTTAACAATTGATGGTAAAATGAAATGAAATTCTCAAAAAACTGAACTATAAATTTTCTATTCGAATAATGCTCCTCCTTTTCCGCACAGATTTCAATGCGAGCTCTGAATTCATTGAAACTGCGCCTTATTTCTTCGATTGAAAGGGACTGGACAGCATTCCGTATCCTATTTTTCAATTGCTCTTCATCATTGTCTAATGGCTCACTGTACACAATTTGTTTTAAACGACCCCACAGATAAAAGTCCATTATTGTGAGATCAGGACTTCTCGGCGGCCATAAAATGGGACCATCTCTTCCTATCCAGTTATCATGGAACTCTGTATTGAGCCACTGGCGAACAGTACCGTCATAATGAGCAGGGCACCCATCGTGCTGGAAGAACATTTCAATTTGGTAGTTCAATGGCAATTCATCCAGTTTATCAGTTAAAAATTTTTGCAACATTTCCAAATATAAATAACGGTTTAAATTTTGATCAAAAAAATATGGGCCAATAATTCCATGGTACGAAACCGCACACCATACATTAACTTTTTTCAAACATTGTCTGCGACTAGCAATTCGGAAGTTTGGATTCGTCCTACTCCAGTAACGGCAATTTGGGAGGAAACGACTCCGTTAGTTGAAAAGGTTGATTCATCGGAGAACATTATTCGTTTATGAAAATTTGAATCTTCCAAAACTCTATTGCCCATTTCCAAACAAAAATCCAGACGTTTGGCTTCAACACCGTTCTCTAAAGTTTGCCTAAATTGCGACTTAAATGGTAAAATTTTGTTCTCCTTGAAGATTCATCGTAAATGAGATTTACCTATCCCAATTCGTAGTGCCCTCCTTCTTAAAGACAACCTTGGAACTTCTGTTGCGGAATGAACGGCGAGAACAATAGCAGCATCTTCATCTTCCGTTTTATATAAGCTAGTTTAATAAAATTTGGAATGCAGTTATAGTTTAGTTGTTGCATATTTTAAAATTATTCACGCGAATACAGGTTGTTTATTTAAAGAGGACCAAATTATAATAAAAAAACTGAAATGGAACACCCTGTATATTATTACTTTTTTTAATTCTACACATTGTTCCTAACAAATTGGCACTATATTTCCCTATCCCTAAAGATAGCCGTTTTTGAGTTATTTCGATTTTTCTAAAAAAAATCGAAATTACAGAGTTTGCTTTGAAAATGTACCTCCTTAACTGTTGAAAAATAAAAGTTATCTAATTTATATGAGAATAAGTACATAGATAGAGCTTCCTTTTAATGTGAAGAAAATGACATACTTGTATACAGGGTGCTTATAATTGATTTGCCAATCAACCATTATTCGAACTAGTAAAAGTGCACTTTTTCAAATAAAACACCCTGCATATTATTACATTTTTGGTTTCTACATATTAACCCTTATCAGTTCGCCATACAACTCCCTATCCCTAAATATAGCCGTTTCCGAATTATTTTCAATTTTTCAAAATGTATAAGATTATTGAGACATTTTTAAATCTATGGCCTCATATAGATAAAAAAGAACATCATAAAACAATTGTATTATACATTAAAAAACGCAACAGAAACTAATATATTATGATAGAAGACTAATTACAATTTTTGTACTGGAGGCATTGCATGTTAACAACAATTTGACAAATATTTACTTCAATTTCAAGTAAAATTCTAAAATCAAGTGTGCTTCTTATAAAAATTGAATGTTTGACGTAAATAAATGAAACTGTAGTTAACCACTTACGAGTGTTATTGTTAGTAATCAAGATTTTTATAAAATGAATTTTACACAAACTGAGTTAGTTGATATGATATTCGTGTTGGGTGCTGCAGAAAGAAACTGTTTATTGGCCAGCAGAATTTATGCTGAAAGATATGCAGATAGAAAACATCCAAACGCAAGATCGTTTCAGAAAGTTATGAGTAGATTTATTGCAACTTCATGTGCCAATTACTCCAAACATGAAGGTGTTAAACCTTGTACAAATGAATATAGTGAATTAAGGGTTCTTCTCGCCATCGAAGAGGATCATCACAGAAGCCAAAAGGACATAGTGAAATAGTTGGTATAAGTGAGAGATCAGTAGGCCGTCTTTTAAAGGAGAATCGCTTACATCCCTATCATATTCAGTTACATCAAGAATTGAGCGATGCAGACTTCGATCATCGAGTAAGATTTTGTAACTGGACCAGAGAAAAAATTACTCAAAACCCACATTTTTTTAATAATATTTTATGGACAGACGAATCAACATTTCATAAGAATGGATTTGTTAATACACATAATTTTCATTATTATTCTTCAGAAAATCCACATTTATTAAGACAAGTTGATAATCAACATAAGTGGTCTTTAAGTGTCTGGGGTGCCATCGTTGGGGATTATGTCATCGGACCATTCTTTTTTGATGGACACTTGAATGGTGAGAAGTACTTTAACTTTTTGCGTAACGATTTACTGGGCTTATTAGAAAATATTACTCTTGATATTAGATCCACAATGTGGTATCAACATAATGGCGCTCCTGCTCACTACTCTGCAGATGTAAGAGATTATCTCAATAGAGTCTTTCCAAATAGATGGATTGGGCGAAATGGACCTTTGAGGTGGCCAGTTAGGTCCCCTGATCTGACAAGAATAGATTTCTTTTTATGGGGATACATAAAAAGTATTGACTATAGGGAACCATCAACTACTGCCGAAGATATGTGTAATCGTATAACACAGGCTTTTCATAGCATTACTCCTGAGTTGTTGCGTAGAGTTGAACAATCTTTTAAAGATCGACTTCAGGTCTGCATCCGAGAAAACGGACAACATTTTGAACAATTATTATAAATCATCTAATGATTAGCGTTAAATTATTTTTTTTTATTTTATTAGTTTTGTATTTTTAGAAATAATTTTAATAATTATAGTGTATTTGTTTTGTTGCGTTTTTCAATTTGCAATACAATTGTTTTCCACTGTTTTTTTTCCTATTTATACGAGGCCATGGATTTAAAAAAAATGTTCCAATAATCTTATACATTTTGAAAAATTGAAAATAATTCGGAAACGGCTATATTTAGGGATAGGGAATTGTATACCGAATTGATAAGGGTTAATATCTAGACACCAAAAACGGAATAATATACGGGGTGTTCTATTTGAAAAAGTAAACTTTTACTAGTTGGAATAATGTCTGATTGGCAAGTCAATTGTAAACACCCTGTATGCGATTATGACATTTTCTTTGCATTATAAGAAAGCTCTATCTGTCTACTTGTTCTGATATAAATTAGATAACTTTTGTTTTTCAACGGTTAAGGGGGTACATTTTCAAAGCTATCTCTGTAATTTCAACTTTTTTAATAAAAATCGACATAACTCAAAAACGGCTATATTTAGGGATAGGGAAATATATTGCGAATTTGTTAGGAACAACGTGTGGAATTCAAAAAAGTAATAATATACAGGGTGTTCCATTTACAATTTTTTTTATTATAGTTTGGTCATCTTTAAATAAACAACCTGTATACACGTGAATAATTTTAAAATATGCACACAACTAAACTATAACCATATCCCAAATTTTATTAATCTAGCTTATATGAAACGGAAGATATAGAAGAAGGCGCTCTTGTTGCCGGACCCTGATATATAAATAATATATATAATATATATATATATATATATATATATATATATATATATATATATATATATATATATATATATATATATAGGGTTATTCACGCTATTCGACACGAAGTATTATAGCTAAAAGTATTTGTTTTAAAAAGGTTTTTTTTTCGAATGGATAGGAATCTATTGGCGCTACACTTTAAAATTATTTTCATGTCATACAGTGTGTGCCAAAAACACGAAAAGTGAAAACTATCAGAGTTGCTATTTTTTAAATGGAACACCCTGTATATTATTTTATTTTCAGTTTCTATGATGAAAATAAATGTGAGTTTTATTAAGGCTTAACCTAATCACCTAAACCTTATGGTTCTTGAAATATTTAATATTGTGTGAAGATGTAGTAACAAATTTAATATTTAATTTCTCAACTTCTATTTTTTTTATTTCAACCAAATTAAGACTGGAGTCTACTAATTGATCAAGTTTTATGTCGCCCGTGTGAAACATTTACTAACTTATACAAGGTGTCTTAAAATGAAGGGTCAATAATTACAATCTTTAAACGGTAGTAACTTATTTAACTTAAATAGGACACCCTGTATTTTATGGCAACAGCAAATGTAAAATTTAATTGCCTATCGAATAATATTACATATTCCTATGGTTAACTCTTCATATTTTCAAGTAAAATGCAAATTTTGTTTGTGCAAACTGAGTTCAAGAAATTTGTAATTTATCAAGTCACCTTGTCGTTTTGACAAGTCGTTACTATTGACTGATAGCGGTTGTCAGGTGTTTACAAAAGTCTTTAATTGTAATAAATAATTTCATCTAGTAGTGGTAGCCGTATTTTTTGATATTTGTATTATTAGTCTATTTTTAAGAATGCTAGTTTATCCGAAAGAAGAACTCATCGACATGATTTTTATTCTCGGAGAATCTCTGCAAAACTGCCTCCTGGCATCACGAATTTACGCTAAGAGATTTCCCAACAGAAATCATCCAAATAAAGCAGCATTTGAAAGACTGTTGAATCAATTTAGACAAACTGGAAGTGTCCTGTATAAAAATACCGAAAATCCCCATATTAGTCAAAACCAATTGCCTAAAATATCAATATTAGCAGTGTGTCAAGAATTCTTAAGAGATATAATTATCATCCTTATAAAATCCAGCTTCATCAAGAACTCTCTGAAAACGATTATGGGAAACGAGTTGAATTTTGTATGTGGGTATTAGATAAAGTGGCAGAAAATGAAAACTTTTTTAACCCTGTTCTGTTTACTGATGAATGTGCATTTCACTATTATTATGATTTCAATCCGCATTAATTTAGAATTATTCATAATAAACACAGATGGTCAGTGAATGTGTGGGGCGGAATAATGGGTCAATATTTAATTGGTCCTTATTTTTACCAAGAACAACCTTATTACAAGTCATTCTCCTTAGACATAAGAAGAAGGATGTGGCTTCAAATGGACGGAGCTCCCGCACATTTCATCGCGGGGTCCGAGAACATTTAAATCACCATTACCAAAATCGATGGATTGGAAGAAATGGATCTCAACGTTGGCCCCCAACGTCACCCTACTAAACGGCAATGGATTTTTTTTATGGGGATACATAAAAGGAATGGTTTATAACACACCTCCAACAACACCATATGATCTGAAACAGCGCATAAAAGAAGCTAAGCCTACGTATGTTGGAAAATGTTGCGGAAAATTTTAAAAAGAGAATAGGTCTGTTTTTAGAGATAGACGGTCGTCATTTTGAACATTTGATTAAGTGATTTTTATGTACTACTATTCTTTTATTTTAAACTACTAAACTACGATTACTTACATAATAATTTAGATTAGGTTGTAGAACTTGATGACTGCTTCAATTAATTCTGTTTGTCAAAACGCCATAGGAATATATAACACTATTCGATAGACAATTAAATTTTACATCTGCTGTTGCCATAAAATACAGGTTGTCCTATTTAAATTAAATACTTTACTACAGTTTAAAGATTGTAATTATTGACCCTTAATTTTAAGACACCTTGTATAAGTTAGTAAATGTTTCACACCGGCGACATAAAACTTGATCAATTAGTAGACTCAGCCTAAATTTGGTTGAAAATAAAAAAATACAAGTTGAGAAATTAAGCATTCAATTTGTTACTACATTTTCACAAAACATTAAATATTTCAACAACCATAAGGTTTAGATAGGTTAAGCCTTAATAAAACTCGCATTTATTTTCATCATAGAAACTGAAAATACAATAATATAGAGGGTGTTCTATTTAAAAATAGCAACTTTGATACTTTTCGTGTTTTTGGAACACCCTGTATAACATGAAAATAATTTTAAAATGTAGCGCCAATAGGTCCCTATCCATTCATAAAATAAAACTTTTTAAAAATCAAATACTTTAGTTATAATACTTCGTGTCGAATAGCTTGAATAACCCTGTATATATACATACAGGGTGACTCACGACTATTCCCTCGGTCTCTTGTGCATAAACGGTACAAGATATCAGCTTAATTTTCTGGTGACATATGTAAATTGACAAGAGATATTTTTTCTTAATTATTTTCAATTATACAGGGTGGTTCAAACATGGAAACCTCTTACTTTAAGTAACATAAATTTGTATCGATTTATTCTTACCTTTAAGGCTTCCATTTGCACTGTGTAGGATTTCGATATTTAGTACAGGGTGTTTAAGAAAAGGATTCTTATTTCATGTTTTTCAAACATCAAAAACCCACTTAAGCTTAATGGACCACTCTGTATAATTTTTATTTATGTGAAATACCTTTTCATTTTCTATCAAAAACTATGTCTAAAATTAATGATTAAAAAGTTATTAAGATTTTTATCTAAAATTTCTATAGAAATTCTTTTTGTTTAGATTCTAGTGTATAATGATTTTTGAATTGTAATTGATAAATAGGTATGGGATCAAAACTTAATTAAAAATAAAACTAAAACCTAGACGTAAACGTTTATCGAAAAAAAAACAAAAAATGCTACGTTTCTCAGGATATCTGGTGTTACAGTAGCAAACGCATCCTTTATTCTAATCTTTATTTAAAGACCGATCATTTCATGCTGTAAATATGAATTGCTTAGAACTCAAGTTTTCAAACTCTATTTTTATGTTAGGGATGTCCGTATCATCGAACCTTTCATGGGTTGACCACTTTTTGTCAGCCAGCAAAACAGCTCCCCGTAAACTGGGCTAATATAGATCTAAATAGTACTTCACATCGCAACAACTCCTTTTACTGTATAAGGCTCAAATTCAACCTCATCTGGAATACAATTCTCTCCTCTGCGTCAGTGCTCCGAAATACGCCCTTGATATGGTAAACCGCATGAAAAAAAGAGCTATAAGGCTTATAAATGACCCGTCTCTAACTTCTGTTCTGAGCGTAGAAGAATAGTTTTGGTTCTTTCCTTTTTCTATTGCTATTACCATGGCGAGTGTGCCTCTGAAATACATTCCTTAATACCTTCGCAGGCCATCTGTGCTAGGAATACGGACTCAATCTACATTTTTCAACACGGCGACCAAATTGTGGAATGCACTACCCAGTTACTGTTTTCCTCCAAACCTTGACCTAAGTCAATTTAAGGTAGCCGTTCATAAAGATTTCTCGGAAGCCAAACAAAAATTTCGTCAGCAGTGGTAGGTGTAGTTATAAATTAAATTTTTAATGTAACCCCAAAAAAAAAAGAAATTCATGCTGGTTAATTCAGGAGATCTAGGTGGAAATTCATTTGGATTATTGTCTATCCAAATAATTCCTTACACTCCGACTAAAATGTGGAGGGGCAACATCTGCATTACCAACCACTTAGCCTAAAACTAAGAACGCATTGTCCTCATTATTTACAATATACTTGCTTTAGTCTGTTTCTTGTAGGATACACTACCAGTTTCACAAAAACTTTGTAGCAGTTTTTCAAAAGCTCTTTTGTCTGGATGTGGTCGATCGAGATACCTTTCTGCGTATACCCTTGGCGCTAACAAACAATTTGAAAACAAAGTAAGAATTTTGACAGTATTTGACCGAACACTAGGGTTAAGGACAGCCGCCAACTAGATGAATCAAACAGTATCTTACTTTCAAAATCATTATCTACTAGAATGAAAACAAGAAAAAATTCCATTAGAAATTTTAGAGAAAAATATTAATACCTTTTTAATCGTTAATTTTAGACATTTATGCATTACTCATAGTTTTTAATAGAAAATGAAAGTTATTTCACATAAATAAAAATTATACAGGGTGGCCCATGTTTGAAAAATATAAAATAGGAATTCCTTTCCTAACACCCTGCACTAAATATCGAAATCTTACACAGTGCAAATGTAAGTTAAAAATCACAATAAATCGGTATAAAATTGTGTTACTCAAAATAAGTTTTCTGTGTTTTTAGATCTTGTTTAAATTGAATATTTTTCTTAAAACCACAATTTTCTCAAAATTGGTAAGAGATAGGTATAGGGAACGTTGAGTATAGTTAACTTAATTTTTAACGTATAATCTAAAAATGACATACAATACAGGGCGTTGAATTAAAACACCTAACTTTGATATATTACAATTTTCTGACCCACCCTATATAATTTAAAAAAAAATTAATTTAAAAAAAATAGTCCTTATCAATTTATATATGTCACCAAAAAATTAAGCTGATATCTCGTACTGTTTAGGCACAAGAGACCGAGGAAGTAGTCGTGAGTAACCGTGTATACAGGGTTGACATTAGTGCGTCAAAGTGCGATATCTCAGTAAATGTGAGTTTTAGAAGGAAAGTTTTTGGTGTTTAACAGGTGTGTATTTTAAAATTATTTTCCAATACACAGAGTGCGTCATAAGAGTGTGGTAGTAACAAATTACGTTTTTTTTAAAATAGAACCCCTCCATTTTTTGTCATATTCTGATTTATCACCAAATTTTAATGTTAATACTGGATGGTGTTATGCAATAATGGGTCAAGCCACCAGCAAGCAGTTTCGAGAAAGGAAGCAAAATAGTACAACAATTTGTATAAAATAAGCAACACCTTATTTTCCAGCAAGCTTTCGATAACTAAAATGATTGAATTCCTGTCTTTTAAGATAACAATTTTTGGAATTATAACACGCTGATATATCATAGAAAAATAGAGAAAATGCGGATTAACTCATTTTTATTTATCGTGGAACATGAAATAAACAAAATAACAATGGTATTTTTATTTTATAGTAACTTATTGAATGCCATTTTCAGTTGTATTGGAGTGCGGCTCTTGTAAGAAATTATCACTATTTCCAGTTTCCGCTTCAATTTCGAAATCGACTGATCCACCAAAGCCATCAACATCCTCTTCGAACTCTGCAGTATTACAAGAAAATATAAATTTATAGAACCCTTGTGTATCTTTTGGAACCAACAAACAATAGGTTGCAAAACCTCCCATAGTACTTCGAAAATTTCGTAAAATGTTTTCTTGTAGTCGGTTCCCACAAACAATAGCCAAAACCTATAGTTTCAAATGAATACCCAGTTGCTAAAAACCCGTAATACAATTTGACGTAAATCAAATGCTTTAAAAACAAGAAGTAATTTGATATACGAAGTACCTATTTGTATCAAAATTACTGTTTCGAATGCGAATAATAATATTTTTTGAATTATTTCAGCAAAATATTGCGTGATTGTTATAAAAGATCACTAGCCGCCCGTAGGACAAAATCTGGTCAAACAAAAGAGCGATCTAAAGGCTAGGAGATTTGAAAAAGGAAGATGTTTCGTGGATAAATACGTGAACACCGAAAGAAAGGTCAAGACCAAAGTTTCAAAACTAGAAGATGAGTATGATAATGAGAACGCCGATACTTTTGACACAATTGACAGCTCATAACCTTCAGCCACCCCAAAAAATCAATATACAATCACCGATAAAATGTGCATTGTAGGAAAAATATACAGTTGTAGAGATTCTGGACAAAAATAGGTAAAAAACGAATGGTTTCTATTCCAACTCCTTCAGCAAGCGTTTAGCAAGAGTATTTATTTTTAAAACAAAAAAATTGAACAACGGTCAAAAAAAGATGCTTTATACAACTACTTTTTAGGAGAAAACTGTCCGGCTCATTTAAAAATTAAAGGCATATCTCAAATTTCGATAATTATACACACACATTACACACCGAGCACGAAATCGCACCTTTAACTGTATATCCTTTACTTACCAATCATCATCCACCTCCACCAATACCTCATCATCTCATCATCCATACACTTCAACCCTGCACCCCCTTGCTAGAAATTCACTTGAACTCTTCAGGCTCCCAGTAAAGGCTGAGAGACCACTTCCTTTCCTCTCTACTCGTCCTAGGACGTGCGCCATCAAAAGCGCGCACGGGTGTAGCAAACCCGAGGTGCCCTAGCTGGGTACAATTGAGCGCTAGCCGTCTCCTAATACTTCAACCGCAAACTGTACTTCAGCGACTCTGGTAGGGCGTGGTTATGGAATGTCGTACAAGGATCGGTCGGTGGCCTGGACTTAATCGCCTAGACTGCGAGGAAGGCAATCTCTATAACAATCTCCCAATCCCAAGGTCATTTGGCAGTTTTAGGTGTTGCAGGGATTGGGCGAACGGAAGTCTGATCGTGACATAGGGGAAGCCTGGTCCTTAGCGTTAAAACGCCCGTGGAGAAACGGGCATCTCTGCACAGTATCACGCTATGCTGTAGTATGTCTGCTCTGCTTCAATTGATATCGTTTCAGTTAAGGTGGGGAGCATGTGTGCAAAATGCATATTTTAGCCGTTTTTTTGTTATAAATGCATATATTTACTTTTTAAAGCTTATTGACATGTTTTACTAAATTAGGATGCTTTTACAGCATTGTTATACATTCTTTAGCTGGTTTCGATACCACATTATAATTTTATAAGTATAATACACATTTTTTGAAGTTCATTTTTGATAGCAATATTATACATCTAAAGAATATTAAAGTTCCGGTTATTCCCTTACCATGGGCTGCTTGATATTGGATCTCCAAACTTTCTGAGTTCGGTAAGGGCTACCCGCCACCTTTTTCCTTATCCTTAATCTGTTCTCATCCTATTCTTCATCTCGCCCTCACTCTGTTCCAATCAGATTGAAACACCAAACAACATTTACAAAAAAGATGGTGTGCTTTCTTGGGTAATACATGCCGGACGTAAAATTCTGTTTCGTTCAGATGTCCGGCAGGACAGGACCTAAGAGACCTCGGCCATCGAAGGTACTCACTTCTGATCTATTATTGCAACATCCGCGGTGTCAGGTCTGATCTTCATGCTGTTTACCAACATCTTGAACAATTACAACCTGACGTTTTGTTTCTGTCTGAAACACAAAGCTCCGATTTACCCGACTTGCAATTTCCCCAATACAAACTTTACTCTAACTTTCGATGCAAAGGAGGAGCGTGTGTCTATCTCAAGAACAATATCGCTTGTTTGGAATCTAGTTTAAACATTTTGATCCTAAATTTGTGAAATTCTACTGTTGCATTTATGGGTCTCCTAACGATAGTAACTTTCAGATCTACTGATCCACCAAAGCCACCAACATCGTCTTTGAACTCTGCAGTATTACAAAAAAATATAAATTTATAGAACCCTTGTGTATCCTTTAGAACCAACTTTTCCAGTGGATAAGGATTTACCATTTGGCCACAACAGCGGTGTTTTTATATCTTTCATAGAAGGTTTACTCCCCTTTCCACATTTTTCGATATTCACGGTTTGCGGCTCTTCAATAATATTAGCTTTCATTAGTAATGTAGTTGGAGATTTTTTCAAAATCTGTATTATTGAAACTTTATTTTTTGCCACATTAACTTTCCGGTTAGGCTTATTTAAATTCTCCTCCGATACAAAATCATCTTTTGTGAGACGAGTAATCAAACATTTTCGTTTCCTCCTGCACCTTGCCATTACATCCACGTAATCTTCATTAGTGTACAGCCTCTCTCGCTCTCTTGTTTAAGTGCTGACTCGATGTCTCCAAATTCAGAGTCATTGGGCAAGAAACTGTTCCCAGATAACAAAAACCTCATTGTTATTCTTTCTAGTGTTGAGTGATTAAGTAATGCGTGCATTAATAATAAAACTAATTTGATACTGCAGTTTTGTCCACCACATGAATCTGACCAGAATCTCAATTCTTTAACTGAACCTCGAAGAGGCGCTTTGATATATTTTACCGGACATGGGCCCACTTCCTAAGTACCTCTTCCAGCAATATTTTCTGTCCAGATGTTAAACAGTCCTTGATTTTGGCTACTTACATGAATTTCTAGATTAAACAAATTCAATTGACGCTTGTAGTATGCTATTCATGTAGGAATTTTAGGTATTGGATGGGTATTTTGCAAATCAAACGAGTTTCTACATCTGGATTAGTTTTAGATTCACAGAGGTCTTCCTTCATTTTGCTTCTTAGAGACTCTGATTTTTGTAGATGAGCATCATACTCGGCTTGTAACGTATTTTTTCAGCATCTGATGAACTTGCCAAATTGGTTTTAAACGTATCACAAGCTAGGCAAGTGTTTTTATTTGGAGATTTAAATGTTAGGTTAAACTTAAAATAAAATATAGATTTGTATGTTTCCAGACTAACTGGTTTAGTGTTGATAGAAAATATTTATATAAATCATCCATCTTAGTCAAATTTAGGTCGAGGTTAAAGTAATTTCGTATAAATTTTCTTTTTAACGCAGTTTTCGTATAGGTTCGCTTTTGCGGTATCTCCTTAACACAAGATTTTATTATTACACATCTAGCAGCAAATGATCCGATTGTCCAGAACTGATTAAATAGTTTTAATCGTTGTTCAAGTGGCACTATATCGGTACATTTCAACCAATAACTCCTTAGTGGCCACCAATATGGGTTTAGGCAAAGTCGTTTAACAGGTGATCTTCTTTCATATGTGACCCAAGTTTGGAATAATACAGTAGAGCAGTCCGGTGAAACAGTTGTAGTCGCTTTAGATATCTCAAAGGCATTTGACCAAGTTTGGCATAAGTGTTTACTTGCCAAACTCACCTCGTTCGGGTTAAATAATACGCTCGGTTTCTAGTTTCCTTGATAAAAGACGAATAAGTGTCGTAGTTGATGGCTTTTTTCAAAAGATCCGTTATAGCGCCTACACTTTTTCTGTTGTACATAAATGACCTTATTTCTTTAACAACTAACCCCATCCATTGCTTTCCTGACGATGACACCGCGATATCACTCTTCACTGTAATTCATCTCAGTCTATTCATAGTGATAATCCACCTTCTATGTCAAATCAAGAAATTAAAGCTGAAATGGCAAATTCAATCAACAAAGACATTCAACGTATTCTCGAATGGGGAAGCAATAATCTAGTTAAATTTAATGCTAACAAAACTCAGTGTTGCCTTGTGTCCGCCAAAAAAGATCGATCATTTCCTGTTGTAAGTATGAATGGCTCAGTTCTTAAGTTTTCAGACTCTATTACTCTGTTGGGTATGACTGTATCTTCAAATCTCTTATGGGTTGGCCCATCTTCTGTCAGCTACCAAAACAGCTGCTCGTAAAATAGGCTTTTTGTACAGATCTAAGCAGTACTTTACCTCTCGACAACTCCTTCTGCTGTATAAGGCCCAAATTCGCCCTCATCTGGAATATAATTCTCACCTCTGGGTTAGTGCTCCCCAATACGCTCTGGATATCGTTGATCGTATTCAAAAGAGAGCGATTAGGCTTATAAATGACCCGTCCTTAACTTCTCACATACAGTCCCTTGAGCATAGAAGGATGGTTTCAGTTCTTTCTTTGTATTATCGTTATTACAACGGCTATTGTGCTGCTGAATTATATTCTTTGATACCATCTCGGGCTATCTTTGCGAGAAACACTCACATTTTTCTACACCGCTTCTAAACTCTGGTATGATCACCCTAGTTCCTGCTTTCCTCTCACTTATGATATGAGAAAATTTAAGGTAGCTGTTGATAGGCATCTATTGGCAATTCATTATCCCTCTATCCATCCTCCTAAGTGTTCCTGAGTGCTTTAGCACGATAGACCAAATTTATAAGAAAAAAAATAACTTGCTGCGACTTGAAGGATTCATTCTGGAAATTGATTGTAACCGGTTATCGAAATTAGCAATAATGAATTAGTTAACCCTCTAAATCTGTACTTATATTCATATTAAAATAAAAATACGTAAGTAAATGAATATCACAAGGTTACTTTGCCAGTATAACATTATATACTTAACAAGGTTTTGACTGAAAAATTAGTTAAAAAAGTTTTGAAACAATGTTTGGGGTTGTATTAAGGGTTGGGCCACATTTCTTTAACGGACATTTGAATGGTGCTGAATATTTGTATTTTTTGCAAAATGATTTTCCCCAACTTTTGCAAAACATTCGTGTTGTTTCAAGGCAAAATATGTTGCTACAGCATGACGGTGCTACTGCGCACTTTGTGTTAAATGCCAGAGACTACTTATCGAGAATTCGAAGGCAGATGTATAGGCAGTGGCGGTTCCGTTACTTGGCCGCTTAGATCATCAGAGTTAGCAAAATTAAATTTTTTTCTTTGGGGTCACATAAAAAACGTTGTATATCAAACTGATCCGACTACTGCAGAAGATGTGAGACAACGCATAATCCATGCGTTTAGAAATAGCGTAACCATTGAGATGTTACGAGAAGTAAATAGGTCTTTTCTGGCAAGACTGCGATTGTGTTATGATCGAAATGTGGGATATTTTGAGAATCTTTTATGAATACCTCATTTCGTGGTTTGACAACATGTTGCCGGTTGACTTATTCAAAATAAAAATTGAATAATTTTTTTAATTTTGCCGAATAATTCGGAAATTTTAAGGATAGGACACCTTATATAAGCTGACCTTAAGGTTTGAAGATAAATCCAAAAATGGTATAAAAATTAGGGCATTCCATTTGAAATAAGCAAGTTATTGAGGTTTGAAATCATGCAATTTCTGATGAACATTTCGGGGGTCGTAGAAGACTCTATTTTAAATTAAAATACGTCAGAACGTAGCTTGTTAGGTTTTCTTAAAACCCCACCGATTTTTGTGGTACCCTTTATCTGTACAAATTTTCATATTTTTCCAAATCATTCGAAAACGGTAATTTTTAAGATAAAACATCTTACATAAATTGACATTAAAATTTGACGATAAATCCGAATATGGCAAAAAAATTGGGGGTTTCTATTTACAAAAACATAATTTGTTGCTACCACACATTTATGACGCTACTTATATATTGGAAAATAATTTTAAAATGCGCAACTCTTACACAACAAAAACTTTGATAGGAGACATTTTCTTGTAAAACTCATATTTACTGAGATATGCACTTTAACGCCCTAATGAGCAAGCCTATATATATATATATATATACAGGGTTGGGCAAATGTGTGGAAACCCCTCATTTCTGGCTAAAATATTGATTTTATAAAAAAAAGACCTTAACAAAAGTTAATGTAAATTTTATGATCTATTCAGTGGCGTACTAGGATTTGCAGCAGCTACGCCAATTTTCGAGATATGACGTCATCGATTGTTTTTTTAAATGGTTGACCCTGTATATTTTCACATTTTCAGATATAACGTTTTTCTCCAATTATAATGATATATGGTTTGGTAGGTATGCGACTTGTCGTTTTTTAAATATTAACTAAAATAATACAATGAAGAAGATACATATTATTTAGTAATTTTAATGAACTTTTGATTTACAACAAAAATTGAGCGCTTCATATTGAGAAATAGTAAATGCTCAAATTGGAGACATTCAGCACCTTGACGTCATATCTCGAACATTGGCGTAGCTGCTGCAAATCCTAGTACGCCACTGAATAGATCATAAAATTTACATTAACTTTTGAGAAGGTCTTTTTTTGATACAATCAATAGTTTAGCCAGAAATAAGGGGTTTCCACACATTTGCCCAACCCTATATATATATATATATATATATATATATATATATATATATATATATATATATACTTATTAGTAGTATTTTAGATCCTGGAGAAGAAAAGTTACAAAAAAAATGTTTAATATAAAAGTCGTCTGGTTCATTACAAGGCATGTTTTGAGTCTTTTAGTTTGTTGCTCTCTTCTTTTGTTTTGTTCCTATGGCAACCAACTTGTTTTTCTGGAATATTTATTACAGCTCGATCATAACTAAATTGATTGATTTTACAACACTAAAATTTGGAAAAAAAAATAATATTTAAAGAGTTGACTGCCAAGCGGCATTTTAACTCTACTGTAACAGCTCTACAGGTACTCTGTGCATTTCGGCAGTTATTCACACCTTTAAGCGCTCCGAATTACGTGTGCGTTGTTTGAAAACATTATTTTGACGTAACCCCGCAGGAAAAAATCTAAAGGCATCAAATCCGGAGATCTGGGAGATCACTGTCTACCATTAACGTTATACAAGTACTCTCTAACGTGCACTGCAAAATGTGGAGGCGCTCCATCATGTTGGAAGAAAATCTATTGTCACTAACTCCATATTCACTCGAGAATAATGCAGTGATTTCAGTTATGACATGAGTATGAAGGAGTTGAAGATATCGGTGAGCGGTAAGGGTTTCATCAAGAAAAAATGGTCCTATCTTATTCCCTCCTATAACGCCTGTCAACACATTTACTTTTTGCGGATATTGTGTGTGTATGCTTCTTGCACCCGTTATCACGTAATACCGACAATTAGTTTGATTTAATGTGCCGTTTAGCATAAAGGTCACTTCATCAGAGAATATAATATTTGAAACAAAATTCTCATCTGTAACATTTGCTAACAGAAATCTACCCGTCTATTAAAATCATCTTCATTCAGTTCATGTATTAATTGAAACTGATCATTTTTTTCGTTTTTTGTAATTCTAAGCATGGAAGTATGGATAATTTCTCAGTTTTCTGCTACTTCCCTCGTTGAAACTTGAAGCGTTCCTTCCATTTCCAACAGAACATATAAAGTTTTTGTTGCCAATTTTGGTCTGCCAGTTCTTTTCAAGTCTTCATTGCTACCAGTTCCTCGATATTTGTTAATTAGTTGAGAGATTGTTTCTTGAGATATAGGAGTATGTGGGTAAATTCCGTTGAACACATTACACACCTTGCTTTGAGTCCTCTTCCTACCTTTGTACCCGTAAATCATTAAAATTTCAATAGCTTCTCTCACTCAAAAGTGCAATATCTTCAAAATTAATAATTTGCAAAATGTTGAACAAAAACTTTCCTTTAAACCAACAATAATTATTTATTGCCCAATTTCCATGGCATTCTTTACCAAAATAATGTTTTTGTTTAATAATTGCATAACTCCTTGACTAGAACTGCCGACTGAGTTTTAATAAATATTTGTTTCGCGGTTGAAAAATGTTATGACTGAATAGAGAAAAATATGCTTGTTACAACATAACAAAAAAACTATTGATGCCATTAAAAGTTCACGAAAAGATAAAGTTTACAATGGAAAAAAAGACATTGGAACATTGCCGTTTTTAGACGTCTACAAGAAGGGAGAACACCTAGGACTCACAGTTTAGAGAAAAGCTACACACACAAACCGGTACCTCAATGCACAACCCCCTTCACCACTCAGCACAGCAACAGGCCGTGGTCAAAACACGACATATAAGATTCAAGTCACTGGCAGACGATCAAACCGTGATAGAAGAAATCAACACACTAAAGTCAGCTTTATTATAAAACGGATTCACCGAAAAAAATATCTGTAAGGCGTGCCAAACGAAGAAAAAAAAAGCAAGAAGGAAAAAAGGTATAACTGACCGGATTAGCAGAATTCTAAAAGAATACAACATCAAAACAGTATTTAAGACGCATGAAAAAGCTAGAACCACATTGACTACCTGAAATCCAAAATCAAGCTAGAAGATTAAGACATATACGAGAATCCATGTGGAGACTTTGACGGTACATAGGTCAAACCATCAGACGAATCTGTGGTAGGGTGGAAGAATATCGATTATCAGTAAGGAAAACATCAAAACCTCATCTTTAACACAACATGTTTAATCGACATCACAGAGTATCAGCTTTTATAAAACCAGAATGATAGCATCAGCAGAACATCTAACCAAGAGAAGCTGTAGAAATCTAAAAACGTCCAAACAGCCTTAGTACCCAAGACGAGGCGCAGAGGATGCCTAATTCATGGAAGTTGGTATTAAACAAAAAGCATCAACCATCAACACACAATAAATCTCTTATGAAATCCACAGGAGAACTAGTGAAATGGAAAAGATAATGTAGGCAGAAAAAGTAGAGAGAGTGAAAGCAGTAAAAGAGACTAAAAAAAAGACTATTAGTGACCTGAAGATGGTTAATGAGAGTTTGCCATAACGTTGCCAAATCAACGATGTTTTTTACAAGAATCTTATTAACACACGAGATCATGGAAGAAGAAATATTACACTCGTGGAAATCTCAAACATTATATATATATATATATATATATATATATATATATATATATTACGATGTAATTTTAATAAAATTATTAAAATCGACATTTGTGAAATTCATAAATTTCATGCAATGTTTTAATTTGTATTTATTAATATCACCACGTTTGAATCCCATGAAATATTTTGAGATGAATTGCATTAATAAATTATAATGTATTTGATTACAACTTCAGCACGCTGTGCCATCATTAATTTATTATGATGATTAATGTTAAACTTGTTTAATAAAATTACCTCGGCTAGCATCCCAGGGGATAGAGTTCAGTATTAGTTCAGTATCAAAAAAAGAAAATATTAAACATTTGCGTTAGGTTCTTTTGCCAAAAATAAAATCAATTGTGATTTTAAAATAAATCTGGAATTGTATATTCTCAACTTTATTCAAACACCTTGCATCACGTTGTATCACGTTGCGCGCATGCGATTATCATTTACCTGGATTTGTGCACATATTTCATCATGACTAAATAATAACGAAGATATGTTTTCAGTAAGTATCTTCTGCTTTGTAAAATAATATTGAATCACTATAAAATTAATGAATTGCTGTACTATTTCCAGACTAGTATATAATTTACCTAAATCCATTACACACATGCACATAGGTAATAAACAATAATAATATGCGACGTAACCTCAAATAAAAATATAAGATTCATACTCTCATATTTATGTTTGCATTCTTTCAGCTGCTCCAATTTTTAATTTTTGATGTTCCAATATCCAAATCAGAAGTAATTCGAATTCCATAAATAATATTGATCCAACGGTGGAAGATCTTCAGCATAAGCATATACAGGTATGCTGCGTAAATATTTTCTTCAACACTTTTCAGAAGCACTTTGATTTTATTTATTTTCAAATATAATAATTTAATTTAAGGTTATTGTATCATAAATTACAGTAACTTTATCTGGATTCTATTTTCATTTAATTGAATTTTTTTAATTTTAATTCTATTCTATGTTAATTTCGTTATAATAATTTTATATTAATCGAAATAATTGGTTTATATGATTTACTTTCAGTTGTTTAACGATACCACGTCACTCGGACAAATATTCACGTTAACCTAACTTATAACAATTTTAGAATTTCAATTGTTTAATACTTGTATTATTGTAGGTTATACGAAACACACAATTCATTTTAAATTTGAATTCATGTACACCCCGAGTGACAGTTCTCACTTTGAGGAATTAACAGATAATGAGAAAAAATATAACAACTTCCTGTGCTTTTCTTGCTTAACAACCAATCAAGTCATAGTATTTTGTCTATACAAACATAACAAAGCTTAATTCTGGTTGGCTAACCATTTTTCAGAAATTTGTAAATTACTAATTTTACACATAACTTTCTTATATGGGAACAGATCCTAAAAAGCTAATTATTTTTGAAAATATCCTTTCCATAGATACCACATTTGTTCTGCTTCCCTTTAAAATTCCTAAACTATCTAAATTTCAACAGATATGCAAATTATCATATACAAATTTACTTATAACTAACTTATTTTATTTCCTACAGGGAAGCTATAAACAGAAATGAATTCTATGACCCAAAATACATCGGGATACACCAGTTTCTAACACACTTATGGTTTATTTTGAAAACATCTATGTTCGTAATCAACGTAACCTGATTTCTCAATTTTTACACTTAAATTACATCTATAATGTTAATTTAAGTTGTAACACTTTCTATACACAGTAATATGTAAGTTATTAACACATTATTTGTTTAATTTCGCACCATTCACTTATAAGTCATATGAATCTTATTAAATCTGTTCTATTTTCATACAATTTAGCATATAGGTTACTCCTTCTACGTTAATTAATACAATTTCTTTTCTTTTTCTTTTAGAATAGATGCATATTATGTTAACAGACTGAAATCTACGTATTCACATGGATTGCATGAATTTTATAGAATCAACCACCTACTTTACACTTCCAAAGATGCTCGGAAACTATTGAAAATTATATTGTTCAGCTATGATAATAATTTAGTATTTGTGAAATTTGAATTAACTAGCTAACAACATGTCCTATGATCACATTTGTAATTTACATTATTTCGAACTTCTGCAACCTGCACTTTACATATATGCTTAATCAATTCCAATGCAATTACTTTATATTTAATGTAACTTTTACTCTGAGCCAATATCCAACGAACTATGATATTTAGCATTATAAATATCATCTCAAGATATATATATATATATATATATATATATATGGATAATTTCAGGTTTCCGTGAGTGCAGTATACAATACCGTTGTTTCTCCAGGTGTTGTCTTGCGTCTGCTGCTGTTGATCCTGACTCCTGCCAGTACAAAAAACGACGATTTGCTATTTTCAGGTTCTCTTCATCTGCTTGGCTTGGCTTTGGGTTATTCAAATAGAACAAATTTCCTTCTGGGCGGTCTCCTGCTCATATCTGGTGGTGTACACTTTCACTACATTCGCTTAGGGTACTTTCCCCTTTTCTGTTTTCTCGATATTGCTTACTCTTCTTCCTGTTGTGGGCGCTGTTGCTGTAAGTGATTCTTGCTAGGGTGAGGATTTGCTGGTGTTCCTTTCATGTTTGGCGAATATTATCTGTCACGTATTGGCGAATATTTAATAATAATCGTCTCGTGTGTTGAGCTGCTGTTCGTGTTTCTCAATTTTGATGATGGTTCGGCTGGTTCTATTTGTCGCGTTTCTGATATTGGCTATCATCAGGATATTTTCAAACGCTGTGGTGTGTGATGTACTGCCGACGTGCTGCGCTAGAGATGTCGTCTCCACAGCTTTTTATATTTATTTGTACTTCCGATAAGACAGTCCTTGTATGTAAAATAATATAGAGGCTTGATTTCAAGCTCGGTTATAAATATACATGGTTTTTCAAACATTTCTGCCAAAATTTTTAGAACGTGTTAAACCAAACCAGTATGTTTGCATTTAAAGTTGGTTTTTTCAAGCTGTAAGTTAAGCTAAACCGGTATTTTTGAATTGGAATTTTGTATTTACAAGCTGAAGGTTAAACTAAATCGGTACTTTTGAACTGAAAGTTGGTTTTTGCAAGCTGTAAGATAAACCATCCCGTTATTTTTGAATTGAAAGTTAGATTTGTAAGCTGTAAGTTGTGATTAAATTGATTGATTTGATTGAGCTTAATTTGACTGATAGATTTGATTCATTGATATCTTGAATTAATTTGAGTGAAGTTGATTTGATTGATTGAGATTAATTGAGATTGATTTGCTGATGATCGACTGTTTTCCCACACTGGTGCCCTCACGTTTAGGGAGAATACCAACTCTGAGCGTCGGTTACCCTTATCTACAAAGTAAGCGGTCGCTCATAGGAGTTAGGTATATACAGTGGGAGAATCGTTACCTGAAGGTTATGAAGATTTATTAGCTCAGCTTCTTGATGAAGATTGATTGAGATTGATTGGTTGACTTGACACACTACTTTTAAATCAAACCAAAAAATGGTCATCATTAATTGATTTGATTAGATTGATTGATTCGATCCACTACGTTTAATTATGACTCATAATTAATAAGGAGACGTGGACAGGGGGTGAAGATCCAAGAACAAGTATCGAAGGCATATAGCTGTGTTATGACAAGGGGGCGAAGGCACGAGAACAAGTTTCAGAGTCTTATACCGGGGGGCGTAGGTCCGAGAACAAGCTCCGGAGTTCTATACCCGTCTTATGAGATAGTATGAAGGCCGACAACACAAAATATGGCATAATTGAAAGCAAAGTGGAGATACAATTTAATTATGCCCCATATTGAAAAACAAAATTGCCTCCGGTTACGTGACTACCCCCACTCCTTTTAATTATGACGTAATAATTAAAAACAAAATGGCCCACATCACAAAAATGGCCGACAAGTCACGCCCACAAAATGACCACTACCAATCAGAAACCAGGGGGCTTGTCTGGGCGGAGTCTATGGGACAATCAGAAGCCAGGGAGCGTGGCCTACACTCAGGCTCTCAAATCAGAACGCAATATGTGCGCGCATCACCAATGATGGCGACTGCGGTTACCTACCCTTCAGGAGTTGAACCGCAAAAAAGACTTAATAGTAACGTAAATAAGTCATCAAGGGGTTGAAAATGGCACCGAAAAGGAAGCCGACAAAAAAGGACTGGTAAATGTGCATGGCTACGTGGTGAAACTGGCGTGGCCTATGACCTCACAAAAACAAAATGGCGGTGCTGGTAGGCCCCTTCTACTTATGTGCGTCTGGGTGTGTCTCTCTCTTTCTCTGTATGTGTGTGTCTGTGTTTTGCGCGTGCGCGCGCGCGTGTGTATGTCGTGTGTGTGTGTGTGTGTGTGTGTGTGTGTGTGTTTGTATTTCTGTTCGTGTTCGTGTTCGTGTTCGTATTCGTGTTCGTGTTCGTGCTCGTGCTCGCGTTCGTGCTCGTGCTCTTGCTCGTCTTCGTGCTGGAGTTCGCACTCTTGCTCGTGCTCGTGCTCGTGCTCGTGCTCGTGTTCGTGTTCGAGTTCGTGTTCGTGTTCGTGCTCGTGCTCGTGTTCGTATTCGAGTTCGTGTTCGTGTTCGTGCTCGTGTTCGTGATCGTGTTCGTGTTCGTGTACGCTTTCGGGTTCGCGTTTGGAATAAATGTTTAAGGTGTAAAATCTAAATAGTGATCTTTGGTGGTGGAGAGCTAAGGGGTAGTATGAGGGGTAAATGTGATTTGCCTTTCGACGTAAAGGTACAGATCCAGGCGACGATTTCAGCAGGGATTATGGAGTAATAAAATCAACATCAAGAAAATGATGTACTAGGATAAATGTGTAAATCGTGTCAACCGAGACGCAAGTGTGTTGTCTGTTAATTTGGAATGCACATTAATTCGATTTAACTAAATCACTTGCTATAATTAGTATATAAATCTTTTAGACTGCCTCTCATAGTATACATTAAATAAAACACACTTGATTATCGTCCTTTCGGTTGTTCTTTAACATAAAGTATGAAAGTAGTTTAACCAGTAGTCTTCATAGCACAGTGGGCTAGAGTGGATGCTAGTAAACCTTACAATACAGGTTCGAATTTGTTAAGAGCTAAACTTTTTTTCATTCAATATCATTTGTATTTGAGAAAACTAGAAATATAAAAACGTTATATTCTAATCTAGTAACTTTTTGTTTACTTGTTCTTTATTGAATCGACGCATATAAAGAGGGGAAAGTGATCAAAGCATCTCGAACAGCTTTTTGGCGTTCTTGATACTAATTTTATAATTTACACGTTCTCACTTTCACTAAATCTTACGTAATTGTAAAACTTAATGATTATGATTTAGATGTTAGTTTTTTAATATTTCGATGTTATAAACACATCATTATTTTTTAATTGGTTTATTAATCAGATAATATAATAAACCCGAAAAAATCTTCGTGTTTGCGATTAGAACGTACATTCGAATCGAAAAACGTAGTTATAAAACAATTTTAATTAAAAACGCTATTAATTTACGATTTCTGATAAATATTGGGGTTTAAGAGAAACATTTAATTAAAACTAATCTGTTTATTTTAATACATTTTAAATTAGAAACGTTCCTTATCTTTATAAAGGGTTATAAAAGATACTTGTAGGCCACCACCAAATATGTTGTTTAATTCCATATTAGTCAATCCATAAAAGGGGAAAAAGAAGAAAAAAGCAGACGAATTCTACCTTAAATAACGAACCCAATTATATATACCCAAATAATAATTCATAACAGCTAATGATAAATTATACGAGCAACAATTTGAAAAGCAATTTTGATATAATTTAAGTTATAACCAGTTGCTTTAGAGTGTATATTATATACAAGTTCGTATATATGTGGGATATCAGGTAAATTTATATGTTCGTCGGTATAACATAGGTGTGGTAGACCAAGCTTTTCGAAAAAATAGATTTATAGTCGTCATAAATATAGCATAGCCTATGGCTTTCTTATCCTACCAGCCTATTACAAGCTAAAGAGCGTTTGTTTTATGCCAGTTTCCTTTAAAACATCCGTGAGAACAACTAAAACTTGGAAGATCGTAACAATAAATTTTTTCCACTCTATCTTTTTCGTGTACGAAAATTTTTTGATTATTATTCGTTTTATCGACTTCCTGTACAATTACGGTGGCTTTATCGAAATGGGATTTTGATAATTAATGTTAAAAAGGACTTTCTCATCAGTGTTTCTTTGATTGTAACGAAATTTATTTTATTTATCTCAAGTGATACTTGTAGAATAATAATAAAGTACAAGTATTAAATTTAGCAATATTGAAGTCATCCGAAAATGCTACTTAAACTGCGTAAACAGCGAAGCCTAGGATTAAGGAAAAATTTGAGGGTATCAACCGCTTTTCTTGCTTCTGTTATAACGTTTTAATTTGTAAAACATCTTGTTTTCGAATAACTGTTCTGTGATTATTTATACAGGGCGATTTATATTAAAGTTGCATTTTTTTAATGGAACCCCCTGTATATTATTGCGTATTTGGATTCCTTGGTCAATTCTAGTGCGATTTTATGTATCACACATGTTACCTAAAACTAATCGTTTAGCCGCAATTCGTCATTTTTATAAAAAGTAGATGTGTGAAAAAATTAATATCGGTGTGATCACAAAACTTAGAAGGCCGTGACTCTGCGATGTTACAAGACATAAAATGTACTAGCGTAGACCGGAGGTCAAATCCGAATTCTTCTTGTGTTTAGAGAAATTACTTTGTCAATTTAGAAAATTTCAATCAATGGTAATTTGATTTTTTCAAATGCAACGGCCATTTTTTTCATTTTTGCATCAAATGCGGAATTTTTTTACCTTTCTAACGATATAAAATTGGTCTGTATCTATCATCGCTAGATTTCTTTTAATTTCAGAATTTCTGATTAATTTGATGTGCTTTCCAATTTTTAGTTTGTATTCTAGTAACCCATGGAAAGTAAACAAAAAGCATTCACATTATAAAACATTGTTTATTAAGTAGAAAAATGCATAAACACAAAAAACAAAATTACGAACAAAAATATGAATCATTTTAATAAATGTTCAAAATGTCTTCCATCTTGTTCTTAACAAATTTTAATTCTACGATGAAAATAATTTTTACCCCTATTTAACATTACTGGGTTAATAGTTGCAAAAACGTTTCGAAGTGTTTGGTAGTTCAGCATACACTTTTTCCTTTACGTACCCCCACAAAAAGAAATCAAGCGGGGAAATATGTGGAGATCTCGCTGGCCATCGTGATGGTCCATCCCTTCCTATCCACTTTTCATCAAATGCATTATTAAGCCATTCACTTACTACACGGCACGGTGTGAAAATGCATGTCCGTAATTTGAACGAGCGGGACATCTTCAAGGAGTCCAAATAATTTATTATCCAGAAATTTAAGTACAAATTCAAATTTAAAACACCGTCGAAGAAAAAGGGACTAACAACTGCAGTACTGCATATGCCTGCCCAAACAATAATCAACCGTTTCTCTTGACCTATGTACTCGGAAATAGTGAGGGTTTGAATCTGGGCAATAATGAAAATTGAGTTGATTAACAAATTGCGGTGGAAGGTGCACTCATCTGTAAACGTAGTCTTTCAAGAAATTGTACATTTTCATTTAACTTTTGCTCTACTCAATTGCAAAGATTAATCCTGTTTTGAAAATCGGTCTTCTTGAGCTCTTGATGTAGTTGGATGTACTAAGGATGACATTTGTTTTTTTACTTATTCTAATCAATGTTTTATTTTCTAATTTAGTGAATAGTTTGTTTGTTTTCCACGGGTTACTAGATAATACAAAATAAAAATTGAAAAGTACAGCAAATTAATCAGAAATTGTGAAAGTAAAAGAAATCTACCGAAAGGTAAAAAAAATCCGCATTTGATGCAAAAATGAAAAAAAATGGCCGTTCCATTTGAAAAAATCAAGTTGCCATTGATTGAAATTTGCTAAATTACCAAAGTAATTTCTTTAAACACAAGAAGAATTCGGATTTGACCGTCTGGTCTACGCTAGTATATTTCATGTCTAGTAACATCGCAGAGTCACGGCATTCTAAGTTTTGTGATCACACCGATATTTTATTTTTTTAAAATAACGAATAGCGGCTAAACGATTAGTCTTAGGTACCATGTGTGATACATAAAGTCGCACTAGAATGACCAAGGAATCCAAATATGCAATAAACTTTGCGGTTCAAGTGAAAATAATTTAGGTTTGTAGCCTTAAGATACCCCACCACATCCCATCAACAAAATTTAGAAACACTCGTTAGTAAACCCACAATTGTCCACCCACGCACTATTGGCCCACCCTATATACTGTCATATTCTCATATCCTTGTATTAATTGTAGTTGTAAAGAATTCCACCACTGAGCTCTCATGTTTTAGCATTTGTGACCCTGAATAGGTTCACTTTATCGTAACATTCTAAAGCAGTCAGGATCACGTAGGAGGATGCAAAGGGATGTTGAACTGCTACGAAATGCATATAAACTACCCTAATTTGTTTCGTATCAAAGAATGTGATTCAGTAGCGCAACAGCCATTGTAATACTGATATCACAAAGAATTAATTTAAACTTTTCTTCTAAGCTCAAGGGAGTATACCAGAAGTTATATGTTGTGTGTGTGTTATATATATATATATATATATATATATATATATATATATATATTGTAAGGTTGTTTTGACGCATCGTATATATTCAGTATTTTGGTAACGTATGGAATGAATTTTGAGTATAAATGAAGTGAGTTTGCACGAAATTTTTTCGTGGAAACTCACTTCATTTTTTTGTGTATGCAGAATGTAAGTTGATGTAAATGATACGCCACTGGAGTTTAATGGAACATTGTGAAAGCATTAAATTTGGTTGAAAAATAATGTTTTGGGGAAATTGTTACTGAGACGGCACTGGTAAAAGACTACCGGTTTGCCACTGGTCTTTTACTTCTGTGTACTAAAGAATTCAGATAAAAAGAATGGATGTAGACGTATAAGTAAGTAAGATTATAATATATTGATATTGTATTAATGTGCAGTAAGGAATATTTATGCATATTTTTGTTTGTAGAAATGTTGTAATATTGTGTAGTAATGGAAAAATTTAGTGCGTGCGCAAGAATGAAGTTGTTGGAATGTGCTGGGGTTGATTGAATTGAGCAGAAATAGAGATCGCCCACGTGCGAGATTTTCATGGAGCGCTCTAATCTTCATTGTAATCATTGTTGATTAACGTTGTCCATGAAGATCAGAATTTCAAGAATTGTGTATACAATCTACCATGCGAATGCGGCAGAGTATACATAGGTGACATAAGAACAACGTCATCAAGCGTGAAAAAGAAAAATCAAGAATCGCCGAACATGTCTGGAATAACATACAGATAGTGGCAAAGGACGAGCATACAACTCGCCGGAAAGAAGCCTTATAGATCGCACTAGCAGAAAATCCAATAAGCCCAGCTAGTGTGGAAATGAAACCCATATGGATTCCAATAATGCGCGAAGAGCTTAGGCGCAATACAGCTGCGCAGTAGGTTACAGCGCAACATGCGCAATAAACTTCTGCGCAACCACAAAAACTTATATATATATATATATATATATATATATATATATATATATATATATACAGGGTAATTTTTTAAAACCTGGCATAGGCTTTCTTTTTTATTACTGAAGATACACTTTTACTTCCAAAAGTAAAGGTGCTAGGGTGTAATCTAACTAAGAAAATCTCATGAAAAAAATTACTCAAGCGTTGCCAGTGTCTGTAGTATCTTCAAAAATGATGTTTTTTTAAATGGCGATATTGCATTTTGTTTGCAAAATCTGATAGTGTTTCACTGCAGTCAAAAGCACTAGAGCGAAAAATTTTCGTCTTGGAATCCGTTTACGAATTATTATTGAACTGGTAAAAGACTACCGGTTTGCCACTGGTCTTTTACTGCTGTGTACTAAAGAATTCAGATAAAAAGAATGGATGTAGACGTATGAGTGAGTAATATTATAATATATTGATATTGTGTTAATGTGCAGTAAGGAATATGTATGCATATTTTTGTTTGTAGAGATGTTGTAATATTGTGCAGTAATGGAAAAATTTAGTGTGTGCCCAAGAATGAAGTTGTTGGAATGTGCTGGAGTTGATCGAATTGAGCAGAAATAGAGATCGCCCACGTGCGAGATTTTCATGGAGGGCTCTAATCTTCATTGTAATCAATGTTGATTAACGTTGTCCATGAAGATCAGAATTCCAAGAATTGTGTATACAACTTACCATGCGAATGCGGCAGAGCATACATAGGTGACATAAGAACAACGTCATCAAGCGCGAAAAAGAAAAATCAAGAATCGCCGAACATGTCTGGAACGAAGTCCACCGCATTCAATGGGATAACATACAGATAGTGGCAAAGGACTAAAATACAACTCGCCGGAAAGAAGCCGCATACATCGCACTACTAGAAAATCAAATAAGCCAAGCAAGTGTGGAAATGAAACCCATATGGGTTCTAATAATGCGCGAAGGGCTTAGGCGCAGTAGGTTACAGCGCAACATGAGCAATAAACTTCTGCGCAACCACGAAAAGTTATATATATATATATATATATATATATATATATATATATATATATAGGGTTATTTTTTTAAAAAACCTGACCTAGGCTTTCTTTTTTATTCCTGAAGATACACTTTTACTTCCAAAAGTAAAGTGTTAGGGTGTAATCTAAGAAAATTTCATGAAAAAAATTACTCCAGCGTTGCCAGTGTCTGTACTATCTTCAAAAATGACATTTTTTCTAACTGGTGATATTGCATTTTGTTTGCAAAATCTGTTAGTGTTTCACTGCAGTCAAAAGCACTAGAGCGAAAAATTTTCGCCTTGGAAGAAGTTGCTTAATAGTTATTACGCAGTAGTTCATTGTTCTACTGGTCATAGTGTGAATTTACCTGTCACGTGAACTTGTAATCATCGTAGCGTGGAACTGTCAGTATAAAAACTTCAATAGTTTATCAATTCACGTTTTCCCAAGTAAGTTTTCTTTGCCAAAAGCGAATTTTTGCTAAGACCAGTAGAACAGTAATGGAAGTACACATCCTTTGGGTAGTCGTAAATTTGGGTTTTTAGCCAAAGGCACCAGTAGAAACTTTGGTACATGACATTTTCTGACGGATCTGTAGTAGCTTATTTTGTGCATAAAGCCAACCTCTTTGTGGACTTATATGAATGACTATACATAAAATCAATTCATTTGCGATAGAAACCTTTAGACTCCAATAAGATGATTGGTCCAGACAGCATCACAGCTATCATCTAAAGAAATGTTCCCCCAAATTGCTACTAGTATTATCAAGCTTTGTTCAATTGCTGTCTTCTGGAGAATTTCCTTCATTTTGGAAGACATATTTACAAATGGATACATTTGAAAAAGAAAGATAGAAAATTTACTCTGTTACGGTATAAACTGGCAGTAGAACGGGATAACAGGTAAAATTGGGGTTTGCTCGACTCGCTCGATGGCCGGGGTAGGTTCGGTGGTACTAAATTTCGCGCACCCTAGGAATGCTTGCCATAAATAAGATACAATAGGGGTTGATGTATCCGTACAAACCGGAAAGGGCGCCAGAGTATTTGGAATGACACAATCGGGATTGAAATGCCTAATTACGTCGGTTCACAACTGGTTTAAATGCCCAAATAATTCGCTTACCTGAACGTAATCACAGGTGGTCCTGGAACCAGCAGATCTTCGCTATGCCCGAAAGGCTACAAGTAATATCGCACGTTTATCTAGCAATAATTACGTACCTCAAAATCAGTCACTAATCTGATTAAAAACAATAATCCTATTGTTACGTTACTTAATAAACCTGAATTTCAAAGAAATTATACTTCCAAGAAACAAAACCACTTGGAGTCAATTTACAAGCAATTAAGATTAGATCAATCAATCTGTTACAAAGTATGCTCAAATTCATGAAAAATAATGATTTAACGCATCAACCTTTAAATGTTGAATCATTAATTGTTAAATTTTTTAATGTAATTACTTCTTACAACGAACACAAAGATATTGACGTTACTTCAATGATCTCATTCTCATAAAAAAACAACAAACACTTAAAATGCTATATATGAAATGGGGTTCACATTAAAAAAAAACACATTGTGCATTGACCTGCACTTCATTTTCCTTTTTCGAATACCTTTTTGGCTTTATTAATAACATTTTTGCAGGTATTTCCAGCATCAACGTGGTTTGCATGATTCTCGAGCGTTTTATTGCATTTCCATTTGGCATACGATTGATTTGATTGGATCAGCACAAGTCCTAGTGAACCATAGTTGGGAATGAGAATGACCTATACCATTTTGTTTTTTAGAAACATACAACTTTATACCTGTGAGAATGACTTCAAACAAATCTCGTAGATCACACTATTTAACTGACTTACAACATTACAATGTTGTATCAGTACTGTAAATAACAGCGAAATTTACTAGAAGTTATTTCAGACAATGATCAGATAGACCTAGCACAAAAAGAACTGATTTTTTTAAACATGAAAGAGGTCTAGAAGGTGTGGAGTATGGTTAGGGTTATCAGGGATTCTAGGAGTTCGAAAACAGTGGCGTGACGTCATATGAAATGGCAAATGTTTCTACACTATGACCAGCAGAATTAGTAGGAGACCAAAATTGAAGCCAATTAGAGTTATGAATATTGAATCCTCCTGGAATTGAGATATTGAAAAATGAAAACAGAGACAGATGGTTAACTTTCAAATTAAGGTAATCGAATAAATCTTTAAAGTTACTATTATTGAGAGATCTATACAAGCTATAGTAAAATTTAGGGTCATAATGTTTGGAACGTATACCATGTATTCAAGAAGCCCCTTTAGAATGGTTCTCACTACTACTTTACATCGAGTGACTATTGTATTCGGGAAACTGCAGTTCGGATGAGCTTTTAGAGTAGACTTATGGTTCTTGCCGAAACAAAATAGAGGTTGTAATTATTCAAGGTATTGGTGAACATCTCTAAAATTGGACTTAACACGACGAATGTTACAATAATGGATCAGAAAGTGAAGACTTTCGATGACCGATATCTTACCCACTCAGATATCTTAATGGAGCAAAATTATACGCCCGAAATTTTGACACTAGAAACCACATCGATCTTTTTTTTAAATTTCAATCTCTCGATCTGACAAAAAGATTACAGTGAAGGCGAGAGGAATAATAGTATGAGAATGAATTGAGGGCGAGGAAAAGATGACTGGCTGCCCTTACAGAGCTTAGAAAATCGGATAACTAATATTACGCAGCCCATCGGGAAGGTGCTGATACCTCCTCTGTTGGAATATGGTCACGTGTCTCCCATCTTAGGATGCTTAAAGTTTCAGGATCGCATTTAAATTCAACGGCTCTTTTTCCTCTTTGTTCCGCCTACGTAGAAAAGTTTATGCTTTCGTTCGTAACAATATGGTTCTCTAATCCTTTGTCTTCGCTTATGATAGCTTATTTACTGAACTATTTAGTTCCCTATTAGTGAAAATCGGCAGTTTAGTATCAAACTTCCCTAACTTCAATTTTTTTATTCTCGATAACTTTAATATACAACACATAATGGTTAGGATCCATTAAAATTGAACCTCAGGTTAGAGCCGAGGAAGCTTTGCCGATTCTACTATATAAGAAGAACCTATTGGGTTGATTTCTTAACACACATCCTGAGCTTTATCCTCATCCATCCGCTAGGTAAATTAGACCACAGGACATTATTATATCTATGAAACCCTAAGTCACATTTATATAACTACAAGACAGGTTACGATTCTCCATTCTCTCGGAACTTCTTCTGCCCTCACCCATGGGAAATAGAATGTCACATTACCGATGCCATCCTTGCGGGAATTCAGTTATTCTTTACCCTACACTATTAACTCTTCTTAACCTCCTCAACCAAAACCTTGATTCTCAAATTCTTTCAAACATTTAGACTTTTAAAAAATCAAACACAAATCGTTCCTTTTAAATCCCTATCACCTTCAGGCAACAACGGGCCATACATTTAATGAAGAATCTAAAAATGCCTTCAACTCTCACATTAGAAATACGGTACTTTACTTCATCTGATGACAAAAGAAGCAACTGCAAATCTATTTTCCAGGCAGCTTACTGGCCATTCTACCCTTAGTTTGTCTGTCAATGTTCCTTTATCAACAAACAGGGTCTTGCTGTTCATTGACATTAATCGTACCGGAATAACGCCAACCTACCACTCTACTGAAGAGTTGGCAAAATGCAACCCCAAAGAGGCATCCAAAAGTCTACTGACCACAAGCTTCCTACTTCTCTTCAGTGTTAAGTAAGACGATAAAGGTTATCTCCGACTTCATGAATTTGAATGAAAGGTTTACCTGGAAAGGTAAAGCGCTCATCTCACACACATCTGGAACATGTTTATCTTGGGAACAGGGAACCATACGTATCTAAGGTCTCTGATCAGATTTGGCATAACGCATTTGTTAATAAGCTTCTGGCCTATCATCTACATGCGAACAAACCACAGATTTTTTATCCAATCGAAATATCATTTATCCGGAATCCATATTAACGCTTCTTTTCATTATCATTTATACAAATGACGTATTCTGTTACACTTATAATCCCAGTTATAGGTATTCAGAGTACACCAGGCATAAACATCAGGTGTGTTGAGGTTTGTGTTAGAAGCTTTTGAAAAATCGCAGATTAGGGAAATACAAATATTATTGTCTTCTACTCATTAACAATCATGGTTCCACAAAGAATCATCCTTTCTCTAAAAATCTGTTTGGGTTCAATGGCTGTCAGAAAGGGTTTTATTACTCTCAGTTGCACTCTATAATCTCCCCTTACTACTAGTCACGGATGACAAACCCGAACATCGATACACATGTACTCATATACAATGCAACCCCAAACACCCAGGACATTCCACTATGATAGTTGGTTCACAGGAAACACAACTTGTAAATTTGATCTGTTTCATTCCCAATTTTTTCTTTTTCCTCCTCTACTTTTAGGTTTTTATTTGTTTCCCCTATTTTTCTACCTCACGGATTGCATCTAAGGGCTATCATTTGGGTCCAGCGGATTGGGTCTTTCGGCAAAATCGTGATGCCTCCCGTTCTTTTACCTCCTTTTTATCATCAACTCTTGTTTTTTTTACCTCGATCTAAAGTCTAAGGTCATAGGTTCCGCACCTTACTTTAGCATATTTGTTTCTGCATCTTGAAATTGACATTGGTCAAGAATCGTGCTTTTGGCACTATCAGGTGTTGTGTATCTCCATTAATGATATTGATCTCAGCATATTGAAATAAAGCGTAGTGTTCAAGGAAATGCAGGTTAATTTTGGTACAACTAGTAGAAACCCGTCTACTTTAGGGTGAACCTGTATTTACTTGAATAACCTTTCACTAGGGTATACTTTTGGAAAAATCCGTATGAAGGTTGAACCTTTCACTTTTGTAGTCGTCACTCATCATATCATCCTTTGGTTTTAATTGTTTGTATGTTTATGTGTTTGAGTATTTATACGTTTGTACAGTGTTTTGGATGTGGGGGTATGGGTACGTGCGTCAGTGTATGCGCTTGTGCGTATGTGTGCTTGTTGGCTACTTTGCTTGTTTACCAATTTTTTGTTTGTTTTGAGTGGTTTGGCTAATGTTTAAATTATGTCACAATATGTTTACTCTAACTTCAGAATTACATTCCAAGATGGTGTTGTAATCGACTATATTTCAGAAGGTCGATCAATGTTACGAGATTCTCTGCCTGTGACCGAAAAAGGAATTTATAACTTTTCAAGATGTATCCTAGCTTTTAAATTGTGGTGCAAGGTGTCCAACATATGATTGTTGGATTTCGCGCCCGCGTGCGTTCGTGTATGTGTTTGTGCGTGCGTGCGTAGGTGTGATTGTATATGTTTTGAATAGATTTCTATTTTTAGGGTTGTTCTTGTTAACTTTTAAATTAGATGCCACCATGTCTACACGGACTTTTAAATTATACTACAAGATGTCGTTCGCCTAAATAATTGAATTTGGCAACAGTTAACTATGAACTTCAGCATTTGTTTTACTTTTGCTTTCTCATATACTTACGTATAAAGAAAAGCTATATTATCGATTTAAACTTTCAAAAATGTTTTTGCATTTTTTGACGTTTTATGGCCTAAACAATACGGAAAACATATGTTAAAAGTGGCGGGAGATTTTTGGGCTTCGAAAATTGAAAAAATGCATTGCTTCAAATTTTAAAAAGTTGCAAAATTGAATTAATACTTTGTTATATAATTTCAGAAGAAAAAAATAACCAGTGGCGCACCGCTTTTATTGTGCAATTTTTAATTTATAAACCGATTTTTTTGAAAGCCGGGTACTGGGGGTTTTTAAGATCGCTAAGCATAAATCATTTGTAAAAACTAAAAAATTCAAAATGGCGGATCAAAATTGAGGGATTATCGTGTTTAAAAACCGATATGACTCAAATTCAGGTATTTTTTCGGGCAAACTCAGATACCTCTCTCGCAGGGAAATTTTAACCATTGCATTATTAAAGCGACTGATTACAATATTAACAAGCATAATTTTCAGTTTGGCAACAATAAAGATAGTAATTATCCAGATAATGCAATTGTCCGTTTTATAAACAAAATTGATGTTTTTGGGTATCTTACCCCTAAAACACAATTCATTTGATCGTTTTACCAACGAGATTGGGGAATAAATAAAGTTTCTGGGTTTCGAATGATTACAAACATATCTTGAACTTATTAGTCAACACGAAAATATAGTTGGATGTGTCTAAAATGCAGTTCAACAAAATATAACCCGGAAATTTAGTCTTTGTCTCTTAAAGCAAGCTAATTTTAATTATTATAAATTTTGGAACTGATAAAGTTTTGTAATGAAGGTTTTCTGGGCTAATCCATAGCTAGTGAAGCTGCTATCTCCAATAATGGTATGAACAGTATGAACTAACTCATTACACTGGAACTTATTAAGGCATCTTCACATTTTTCTAGGGCCCAAATTTTGCCCATACATTTTGAGCTAGGTTGCGGTTTAGAATTCACTATCACAATCGTGCAAAATTTTGACTAAATCGGAGATATATTGGCACATACATCTACGTGGACTGATAGCCCAACGGACATCACTGTCTCAATAGATACCTCAAGGGAAAACTTTTTCTACTCAATCAATGAATGAATTTTAACGTGTGATTTATTCTTATTTCATTGCTAGTAATACGTAAGCGTAATGCTCAGTTCGGCAACAATAAACTTTGATTTTGCGCATGTGTGGTGTGCTCGGCTACGTCTGACTTGGCAACTAAACTTGTAATTATTACTTGATTGCGTATACGTTAGTAAGTTCTACAGTTTGCCTTTACCGAACTCCTTGCATGGTAAAATTTATGTTAGTGAACTGATATTAACAATAACTTTATGGCGAATTTGGCTACTTCTTCTGGTGGATCGGCTACACCTTCCTGGTAAATTTAATGCGTTGCATGAATAAACTGATTGAGTATAGTATTAATAAAAGCAATTCTTTATTTCACAAAGAATAAACTATTAATTTATTAATGTGTTGTACCTTTATATAGTTCGGCAGAAATAATCATTTCTGAATACATTGCACGTTTTCAGGCTTACTCACTTAGTCTCGCTCGAAAATGTAATGTGTTGTCCTAATAAACTGATAAACTGTAGTATTAATATGGGCAAAATTTAGTTGGTTTTTATATGTGTTTTACACCTTCTGGTGAACTGTGCTACACCTTGCTCTCAAATTTAATTCCCTGGCTGAATTTATTGAGTGCAGTATTAGTAAAAACGGGAACTATGGAATTTTAAACGTGTTGTACTTTTGCAGATGGCGGCGACAATAAATAATATTTTCAAAATATATTGCACTTTTTTCAGACAACTCGGCTTCGTCTTGCTCGGAAATTTGATCCGTTGTATTAATAAAGTCCAGTATTAATAAATACAATTCTTAGTTTAAAACGAACAAAGTATGAATTTCTGAATATCTTGCATTTTGTATAGCTCGGCAAAAATAAATAATCATTTCTCCATATGTAGCCTTTTTTTGCGGAACTCAGTAATAATAATAGATAACAATGTTGTGCTTCTTTCAGACGAATGTTTTGCTCGAAAATTTAATACGTTGTACTAATAAACCAAGGTATTGTTAAGACAAGCCTTAGTTCAGAAATAATAAACTGATATTTCGGAATATGTTGTTTTTTTGTATAATTCGGCAGTAATAGATAGCGATTTATTTCAGACAACTCGGCTTCGTCTCGCTCGGGAATTTAATCCGTTGTACTAGTAAATAGATTGAGTGTAGTATTAATAAATATAATTTTTAGTTTAGAAGGAACAAAGTATGAATTTTTGAATATCTTGCATTTTGTATAGTTCGGCAAAAATAAATAATCTTTTCTCCATGTGTTTCCTTTTTTTTTTCGAAGCTCGGTAATAATAGATAACAATGCTGTGCTTCTTTCCGACGAATGTTTTGCTCCAAAATTTAATACGTTATACTAATAAACCAAGGTGTTGTTAAGGCAAGTCTTAGTTCAGAAATAATAAACTGATATTTCGGAATATGTTGTTCTTTTGTATAATTCGGTAATAATAGATAACAATTTCCGAATGTGTTCTTCTTTTAGAAGAACTACACCTTGTCTCGCTCGAAAATTTAATGCGCTGTACTAATAAATAAATTGAGTGTAGTATTAATAAATACAATTCCTAGTACATAAACAATAAACAATGAATTTCTGAATGTGTTGCAATTTGTATATTTCGTCAAAAGTAAATAATCACTTCTGCAAGTGTCCCCTTCTTTTGCAGAACGCGGCTTTGTCTCGCTAGGAAATTTAATGTGTTGCAGTAATAAAGTGATTGATTGTAGTATTCATACGAACAATATTTGGGTAATATTTTATACATTTGTTTTGCTCCGTTAGGATAACTCGGCTACACATTGCTCGGTAATTTAATTCCTTGTTTTAATAAGCTGAATGACTGCAGTATTAATAAACACAATATACACTGATTTTTCTGAATGTGTTGTTTTTCTTTGTATAATTCGGCAATCATAGATAACAATTTCCGAATATGTTGTTCTTCTTTCAGGATCGGAGTTAAAAGACGTCACCACTTTGTGAATAACTGAAGAATGAGTCGTAGCCGGTTATAACTAATTTATTTGGTTATAATAATGTAAAATAAAACAAACTGTAAACAGAAAATAATGACATAAACAAACTAAACTAAGTATTCAATTAAATAAATGAATTGAAAACTAAAATTCGATTCTGGTGATCCCTGTGTTGGAATCCTAGGGGACGCCGCTGTATTTAGAGTCGCCCTCTGTGGATATCACTGTAAAATACGAAATTAAAACAGGTGTTCTGTACACACGTGTACAATCGTCGTTAAACAAAATATTAGTTATAATTAGTAAGTGCAATATGTGTAATGGAATGTGGGCGTTATACGCTCAGGATTATACTGGAATGATGGATCGGTGAGTGTTGTATTTGCATGTATTCTATATAATGTGTAACAGGCGATAAGAAACATCTGTTCTACCATGAGTACTTGTTTTAATTAAACAATTTGAAATCAAGATAGTATAAATGTCGTGATGTACGTGAATGTATGAAGTTGATGCGAGAGATATAGGCAAGGGAAGGTGTATAGATGGACGAAAGTAATCGGGAGTCCAGGTATTAATATGGGGTTTCGTTTAGTAGAATGATATACAGACGGAGCCTATGTGGAGGACGGATAATTGGGCAAACGTAAACTGTGTTTCTTGGAAATTCCAGCTGGTATTTGGGGAATTATAAGGTTGCGTTCGGATTCGAAACCACCGTCCACATGTAAGGGTTAATGTTGCTAGGGCAGATGTGCCTGTAGTAGAAGTAGCTAATAATTCGGGTCCAGACCTGCGTCTGATTAAGTACTCCTTCCAGCTTATCATTTATTGCTCTTTCGGGGCGATTCACCACCAACAAGATAGCATAAATGACGTGACTTTTCAATTTTGTGAAATGGGGTTATACGGAAAGGAATGGTTATAAGCGTCAAACTATTTAGCTCTACGGGGCAGCGTCACCGGCAAACTAAGTACTCCTTGCCCTCAACGCCGTTTACGCACCCTCCTCGGGGCTGTCGTCACCAAGAAAGCTCTACACAAACGGGGTATTTCAAACGAAAGGAGAGTGGTTAGACGGTTAATATAAGTTAAAAAAGGGATATAGGATGCGGTAATTCAAGGTAATAATAAGTCATCAGGTCAGGTGTCCAGTGTGTAAGTGTCAGAATGAATCTGTGTAAGTTTCTTTGTGTGTCTGTTGGATGCTAGGGGTATTTATAGTTAAATGACCTGGAGTGGGAAAGGAGTGGACAACTGATAACATTTACTAACAATGATAGGACAGTTGTGGAAATAACTAGGAAAGAAGTTTTGATAGAAAACTTATTTCTAGGATAGGAAATTTGTAAAAGATTCGCAGGATCATTACAATTTTTCAGATACAATCCTTAGTTCAGAAAGTATAAACTATGAGTTTCTAAGTGTGTATTGTACTTTTGTATAGTTCGTCAATAATAGATAATGATTTCCGAATGTGTTGTATGTTTTTTAGATGAACTCGGCTTTATCACACTAGTCAATTTAATGCATTGTACGATTGAGTGCAGTATTGTTAACAACAATTCCTTAGCTCAGAAAGAATAGTAGTATTAATAAGTACAGTTCTTTTTTCGATAACAATAATCCTTGAACTGTTTAAAGTGTTGTCCTTTTCCTGAATTTAGCTACATCGGGCTCGGCAATTGAATGGTTTGCATTTATAGTCCGGTTGACTGTAATAATATGCTAGATAACGTTGAACTACAAATTTCTGCAATATGTGTTGTTGCCGAACTGAGTATTGTAAGATCCACAAATAATAGTAGGTTCTGCAACGATGTAATAAAATCATTTAGATTGGCTTTTTGGTTAACACTTAAATAAAATACTTAACTTTTTGGGTTTTGTAATGGTGTATTGTTGTATTTATGATTTACACAAATCTATACGTTTCGATAACAATTACAGCTATCGTCCTCAGTAGTAATAAAATCTTTTAGAATTATTTAAGATGTTGAAATTTGTTTCATTTTATGAATAATTATGAAAAATAAAAACGCAATGCAAACTATGTCTTCTATTGTGAGAAATAATAACTATTATACAGCAGATTGTCTAGTTGGACAATCAATAGGACAATAACGCCTTGAATTATTTATTACTTATTTTATCTTGCTCTTGGCAGCCAACCAGTAACAGATGCTATTAGAGGCTTGTACGTTTATAGATACATATTATATATTTCGACTAGTAGAATCTGTATATAAAAAATATACAGGGGTTAACACTTAAACGTTATTTCTTTGGAAATTTGCAGTAAAACTGGACTTTTGTTCCCATAAAATTTAGGTTTAGTAGTGATGTATTACTAATTTACACCCGGACTAATTTGATATTTAGTTTTTATATTAATTTTACTTTCAAGTATATTATGTAAGTCGGTGTCTTGCTATAATAACAAGATATGATGAGTGTGCCATATTCATGTGCCATAAGTTTTGACTACTTTCGTAATTACGAAAATTTAGTGTTTGCTGTTTCTTTCGAGATCTTGCGTAGTTAAAAGGTTCGTTGTTGTTGGAGAACACACTCCAGTCTGCTTTATAAAAATCTTTAATTGCAGCATGTAACGGAGGTGTTGGGGGTCCTGCACAAAATAAAGTTTTGGTTAGGAGTGGTAAGTGATTTGAGGTGATCGTAGCGTTTATAAAACACTTTCGATCGGTATAATGGGCTATGAGTTTAGAAATGGGGATATGGTATGTGATGGAGGTACCGAGATGGTCGACTCGCAAAAGCGGCAATTGTAATAATGCTGATGATAGCCTGATTCCGTTGCCATTGATTGTGGAGTTACGAAATTGCGTGTGGCGGGATTACTGAATAGGGTAGGATAGAAGCGTAAATTAGAAAATCGTCAGAAATTGCATGGGGGCCGGGCGGGTTGTAATAGCAAAAGAAAACAATGGGGGGAAAGTGCATCGTCATAGCAACACATGCTGTACGTGGGGAAAAGAATTTCTGACTAGAATAGCAGGACCCCGGGGTCCGTTTACGGTACTGGGCTATGTTTAGGAATGGCAGTGAGTGAAGTTAAGTGTTCATTTGTCAGTGAATTTAGTTTGAGTGATAGTGAGGGTATGTATGTTGTGTGTGTAGAAAGTGTCTGTTATAATATCCATGATGAAAAAATTTAGGGATTGGTAGAGTGGATAACGGATAACATCGTACGGACACCTGTCACGCAGGCATACGTGCGAAGTTGGAAGAAGTAACGGGATGTCGGGTCAATGATCTGGTTAATCTTGTATCGGTGGTTAGGAAAAGTATGGAAAAGTGTGTATGTGACTGACTGTAAAAAGTGGTTTATTGTGAAGGGTTCGGTTTCTCTCCATCTTCGACGTGGAACTGGGAGGTTCCAGTTACTTTTCTCACTGAAAGGAGAAGGTTGGGTGAGCTGAGTCGCAGTTGTTACACTTCGGTTGAGCGGCGGATTTGCATGAAATGGATCTGTGACTTTCACCACAGTTGGGATGGAGCGAGTAGGATATTTCTCAGAGCTTACATGCGTGCAGGTAGAGCAATACTTGGGGTGTGGTAAAACGATTAGGGAATGTTCACAATAAAATTACCTTCGTAACATACAATAACACAGCCTCCTACATTTAATGATGGCTTGTTATTTGCAGTTTCAGTGTAACTTGTGGCACAACCCATTTCCTCATCTCCTTCACTCACGTTGCATATTGGTGACTTTCTGCTTTCTCTGGATGAACGTACACCTTCCACGCTTCTTGACACTACTTTTTTGCTTATTGCGTTCTTTTGGGGTTGATGGTTCTAGATCTTTGTTGGATGGATTAGAATTATAAATCTCTGTCTTGGGAATAAGGTCGCTAGCGCTTATGCTTTTTCCAACCCCTATTTGCATCAACTTTCTTTTTGTACATTGACGCAGACTAATCACCGCTTCGCGCTTTTTGTCTAATTGCTCTAAGAATGTTTCGCCTACAGCATCTCTAATTCCTTCTTCATGGTGCATAATTTCATCCGGCAAACGACTTAAGTCTGGCTCCCTATTCATTGGATATATCTCACATTCTCTAAACCCAGAGGGATTAACATCAGGCCCCCTCTCGGTCATAACATTCATTAATGTTTTTAATAGTGCTGGAAATTAGTCTTTCGGTATTGTTGCACATCTACTGCCATACACAGTATGTTTCGTGTAAGATAGTTCGCCAGTTACCTTTCATTGGCCGAAACAAGGCTACGTCTAACAGCTGCACTAAGTGTGTAGCGGCAGTGCCACAAATGCTATATTGTTTATTTCACATTGACGAATTACTTCAATATTTAAGTGGGAGCTTAAGTTGTCTTCCATTAACACCTTTTTTCCTTCTTAATTTTTAAGAATCGGTAGCATCACATTGACAAATCAATCTTAGAAGCACTGGTAGTCAAACCAGTGTTATACCTACAATTTTCTGGTCCAACTTCTGTCCAGCTCTGTCACATGTTTACCGTATTATAAACAACGTATACAGGCGCAATTCGTCCCGACGCATTCCAACGGCGTACACGCCTTTGTGGAATTTCCTATTTCCCCGATTTATAAGGACCCTTGTTGCCCCCGGATCAGCACCGAGATTGGTTTCATCATAATTTCACAAATTTGATGGGGGAACATTCTCGATTTCTCTTTCGAGATTATCAACAAAATTATTTATCACTGTGCGATCAACGGTCGCTCTGGCAAGACTGATACTTCATGCTACTCTGTTAGGGATTCCTGGGAGGTTGCTAGAAAAAGTAGGTAGATATCTTTTTCCGCTTCTATCTAGGTATGCCTTTACAACGTTACTCAGATCATGAGCTGTGACAGGAGACCCATATGTAGACACAGCGATAATATGTGCTACGAGCACATCTTCCTCTTCAGGGGTCAATGCTGTTTGGCCACCAGCGGGAAGGATATGTTTGTTGTGTAATTTCATGAAGAGCGTATTTCGATGAATTCCATACCTTAAAAAAATATACCTATGTAAAATTAGGTTTACGTTATTAGTCACAGATTAATGTCACTTTAACTTCACCACTAACATCTAAAACACTCTCATACTAAGCACCGCCAAAAATATACGACGAACTTGAATGTATTGACAAACGACAGCTGCGCAACATGCTCTGTAACAAAATCACCTGGCTGACACTAAGTCACCCCATATTACGGTACTAAAAATGGAAATCGTAAAATACAGCTTTATACTAAATCAAATGTACTCAATGGAAACGTGACCTTGTGTATTTATTGGGCTACATACGTGAACTTGTGGATTTGGTTGTAATATGAAACAAATTTTAGAGCCAAAGCGTGAAAATTAATATATTATAAATACAGGGTGATTACAGACAATGTACGATAGATGAACGAAAATTTATAATAAATGAAACGTGTAATTAGATGTATATGATGTTCCAAATCTGATGTAATTAAAGTGAGGTGTGTGATGGCGGATATCTGGGAAGACAGCCAATTACTGGCGTTGGTGGTTAGGGTGGTGGATTTCAGGTTTAAGTGAGGGCTGTTGAATTTTAAGGGGGGGAAAGAGCTTCTAGATGATTGTGAAAAGGTGGTTTATGTGCCTGGCGATGGTGGATTTACTGGAAATCGGTAGTGGACACGTATGTCAAGACTGGGTGAAAGATAGTTTGGATGAGGATCACACTTATTCGTAAAACTATTATCTTTTCATGGCCGTGCCCACCGTCAATGATAATGTCACGCAGTAATTCCTGACACTCCCCTTGTGGTGAGAACTCTGAGAGGATCGTATCAAGAATGACTATCTGTTCTCTATTAATTAGAGAAAATGGACTGAATTATAGTGCTCTTTCTGGATGCTATTATCTCTTCGGGGCCGTAACCATGGCCAATGACAATAACGTTTCTCAGTGATTCTTTTTTACACTCCCTTCGTGGTACGAACTCCGACAGAATCGTGTTAAGAATGACGTCCAGATCACTATTAACTCTAGAAAAACGGAGCATATGTCGTGAAGTTATTATTTCTTTGGGGTCGTAACCACCGTCGATAATAGTAACATTCCTCAGTGCTTCCTCAACACTCCCCTCTTGGAAGAGGATCGTGAGAAGAATAACTTCCTAACCACAATTATTATTAAATATATGGGAATTATGTAGGAAATAATAATAAACAGGATATCGGGTACTATAGGGCTCGGTTTATCAGGCAGGATTTAATAATTGGCAAACGTGCAGGTGTAATCTCTCAAAATACTATATTTAAAGAATTAAATATAATGGAATAATTTATAGGGAAATTTGGATGGAGTGGGAAAGGAGTGTGCAACTGATAACATTTATTAACAATGCCGTTACAGTTGCGGAACGAAATAGGAAATAGATGTTGATGGGAATTATTTACCAGGATAGGAAAATTTATTGTAAGGATTTCATTCTCGTTACAGGATCACCAAAATGATGAGGCAAACCTAGGCTCCGTACCGGGAAAAATAACGTAAAAAGAAAAAAGAAAAAATGATCTTTCACTGAGAAGGATAGCTGCAATTTCTATTCAAAGGTTTAAAGCTTGTGCATTTAATTTTCATAAAAATATTTTGTGCTATACGAGATGTAACACCAACAACTTATTTGGTCGTATATATTATTATACTAGAAAAAAATATATACTTTACTACTTAATACAATCAAAAACAATAAATGCTGTAAAGATGTAATCATACTAAAATGTCCTAAATTATACGAAAACAAGCCTGATAAGTCTAAACATACTCATTGCTGTAGATAAATTCGATACAAAAGTAGTTATTTACTTCCTATTAACCAGAATGAAATACTGAATTTTTTTATCAAGTTGTATTAATTTATAAAAGGAGCTTTGATGTTCTTTTTCTTGCTAAACAATTTTTCCAAGTAAAAACAAGAGTTAATACTAACAGTTTTACTTGCAATCCAAGAAAATCCTCATGTAAGTAATTCACAAATATCATGTATGACTGATATAAAAAAATCTAGTGTGAAAAATATTTTAAATGCCCATAAATACCATAGATATCATATAGAACTTCATCAACAACTTTATTGTGAAGATTGTGAAGAATTAATTTTTGCAACTGGTTTTTGCAAAAAATTGCAGAAGTTCCTAATTTTCTTAATTCTATATTATTTAGAGACGAAACTACCTTCAAAAGAAATGGTTTAGTGAAAAGACATAACGTGTATTATTATAGCACTGAAAATCCTCATTGGATCAGGCAACAAAATCGGTGGTCACTAAATGTGTGTGTGTGGGGGGGATTATTGGATCCCATGTTATAATTCCTTATTTTTTTAAAAATACTCTAACCGGCGAGGTATATTAAAAATTTTTAAGAGATACGCTACCTAACCTTCTTCAAAATATTAATGAAGCAGTTTATGCAAATATGTGGTTCCAGCATGATGGTGCACCCGCTCACTACCATTGAGACGTACGAAGATTTTTAAACCGATGGAAAGAAAATCAGTGGATAGGTTGACAACCCACTCGATTTCTTTTTGTGGGACTACGTAAAAGATTGTGTGTATAAAGAAATTCCAACCACACCAGAAAACAAGAAGGAAAGAACCAGAAATGCTTTTCAAAATATCACATAACCGACGTTAGAGTTAGTGAAAAATAATTTTGTGCGACGTGTTAATAAATGTATTGAAGAACATTCCAGCATTTAATGAGAAATTGATTTTTCTTCATTTTATTGTTCTTGTTTTCTTGTAATTTGTATTTGTTAATTTTATTACACAGTATTGCATAATTTATTGAAAACAATGTAAAGTTAATTTACAATATTAAGACAAATTTGGTATGTCAATAGATAAAAAAATAAATTAAAAATACTTTCGAAGATTCGAATTTTTACAGTAGAAAACTTTAAGTACTTTATAAATTAATAAAACTTGTTTTAAAAATTCTTTAACATGAAGCTACAATTCAATGACCATCTTTATACATTTACATTTACAAAAAGACGTAAAAAATGAAATCGTTGATCTGAACATAATCAAATTGAGCACTTCATAAATTTTACTGACTGATTTAAATTCTCCTAGAACCAAGAGTGTTTTATGCATTAATTTTGTTCAAAAAATTCTGTTAAATTTAAAATAATTCATTACATCAATTTGTAACTGTTATATTGAGTCTTGTTTTTAGTTGAAAATTTTTTTCAGTAAGACACCACAGCCCCATGGCTATCTTAACTTTTTGTATTACAATCGCAATTTCAGCAATACACTGAAAATATTTTGAAAATTATTAATTTTAGGTATAAGATATGCTTGATGACAAAGAAAGAATACCAAACAAAGCATCGAATGACACAAACATCAAGGAGGGGTGCCATTTAAAAAAATATTTTTTTCAAACAGTGACGCGCCCTGTACATTATTTAAAAAATTTAAAATTAAGATGTTTCAAAATACTACAGGACCACCACAAATTTTTTGTCATTTTAAAATAAACAAAAGTCGCTTAACAAATCAGTAGCGATCGAAAGTGGGATAATTTTTTCGAAGAACAATTGAATATCTCTAAAACCAAAGGAGATACACCCATACAATTAGGTATCAAATGAAAGCGTATTTATGGGGTTTCCAAAAATATACTAATATACAGGGTGTTTAATAAAAAATATATATGGTTAGTTTGCTCCAACAACATGAAACACCCTGTATGATCAAAAATATTTTCAAAATGTAGTACCTATTGATATCTACCCGTGTTCCAAAAATCATGTCTTAACTTATTTCGTCTTTACAGGGTGTTCCTAAATACCATGTACGTACGGAAGGAAGTAATTCTTTGGCTTATTTCATGACTAAAAGTTTATATAAACATAGGTCCGTAAACGCTTCGTTGCTGAACTACAGTGTGTTGAAGTATCTGCAACTGTTATCGAAAAAAATATTTAAAATTGTCTAGTAGGCTTTAGCCTTATTTGGATATTCTCTTGTTTTTATTGATTGTGACAGTTCGCATTTAAAATAATAACTTGTGAACACATTTACAAATTAATAGTTTAAGTTGTAAACTGTAAGTTGTAAAACTGTTTTAAATACTCGTTGTAATCTCGCAACAATGGCAAATTTTACGAACTCTGAAATGGCTGCGATGCACTTCATCTATGGCTTTGCGAATGGAAATGCAAGAGAAGCATTACGGCTGTACATGGAGCGCTATCCCAACAGAGTGATACCTGATCATCAAATATTCATAGGCGTCTTGCAGAAACTGGAACGATTAAGAAGAATACCAATGATTCGGGTAGACCAGAGATCGAAGAAGCTGTTCTAAATGAAATAGAAGAACACGCAGACACTAGCTCCAGAAATATCTCTGAACGTTTACATATTAGTCATCAAGATTTTCTGCTATACCCTTATGACATTCAAAGGGTACAGGCGCTCCTTGCCCGAGATTTCCCTTTAAGGATGAATTTCAGTCAGTAGTACCTTAATCGGCTAACAGTAGACCCCAAATTTTCATAACAACCACATATGTTTTAATTGAGGATCATTTAATTGGTCCTTTCTTTTTCCTGGTCGACGTACAGGCATTTTTTGCAACACGAATTGCCTTTATTACTCTAAAACTTGCCTCTTTTGCTGAGAAATGAAATGTGGTATATACACGATGGGGCCCCACCACATTTTTCTGTTTTAGCCAGGGAGTATTTAAATGAAGTGTATGAGAACAAGTGGATAGTACGGCGTGGACCTCAGCCATGGCCCCTTGGGTTCCCTGAATTAAATAGCCTAGTGTTGGAAAAATCAGTGAATACTGTAGATGACTTACGAAATCGCATAGTGGATGCTTCTGAAACCGTAAGAAATAGTCCGGGGTGTTCCAGAGAGTACGGGAATCAATGTGTAGAAGAGCGGAGGCATGTGAAAGGATTAGAGGAGGTCACTTTCAACATCTTTGTAACGTTGTTTTGTTATGGATATTATTTAGGTTTTTCTTATTGGAATAAATCATTGCTACAGAAAATCGTTTTTGTTTTTTTTTCGGTAATGGTGGCAGATCCGAAAAAACTACAAGAGACCAAAAAGTTTCTAAATAAAACAGAAAAATTATTTTGTATTTTAGAATCTATCAGTAGCGCACCGCAAAAAAGTTCAATGGGAGGAAAGGGGCACGACCGCTGAAAAAATAACCACCTGTAGATTTTGACAACCGTTTGGCATACCCAATGATATAAGCCCCACAGCGTACCCTATGTCCCAAATTTGTGCTAAATATTTTGAAAATTGCAAATAAAAATTTGAAACTTTAACACCCCGTAGTTCAGTAACGAAGCGTTTACGGATCTATGTTTATATAAACTTTTAGTCATGAAATAAGCCAAAGAATTATACTTCCTTCCGTACGTACATGGTATTTAGGAACACCCTGAATACAATCTTCAACCCCCTCCTCGTTTGGTCACCCTTTATTGAATATTACATTATAATTACAAACCTTTTTATGCAATAAAAATAATGTCTTGATAGGTGCAACAATGAATTTAAGTAAAATTGAAACATACTGATGATGTTTATGACATAAATAGACGTAACGTAGAAATCAGAAGGGTTAAATGTGTATTTGATTAACGATTTGAAATTACTGGTATGTTAAGTGATAAATAAAGAGGTCAATCAATGTTAAAAAAACCCAATCTTCGTATTGGAAAGAGATTACGAGATCACTACTTTATAATTAACATATTTTAATTAAAAGAGTTGTATTAATTAAGATAAAACTGAAAAACTGTGAAATTTCTTTAAGTAGAATCTCTTTTTAAAAACTCATTTACTTCTTATCTATATAATATGATAATAATCCAAAAAAATTCAAGACAAATGATTACGGAACACTCGATTATTATATAGAAATTCTGAGCAATTAGGAACCTGCTTAATCATTTGCTATTCATTGTTAAATTACTGTATATAAATAAAAATTCGTATACCTATAACACGTATATGGAGAGGTTATGTTAAAACCTCTTAAGAGCTTTTAGATTTTGAGGGAAAAAAAGCAACGAGCCGAAATTTAAAATTCTATAAATTATGCTTAGTCAGGCACCTTACGATTAAATCTTTTACTAATTAGTAGGTAGTTTTTGACAGGGTTTTCTATGTCTATTTCAAATATCGGTAAAGAAACGTCGGCTTTATTCCTTCTTTCTTCAACTGGTAGATAATCTAAAGGAGAATCAACATTCGAAACTCATTTTTTATATAAAGACTTATACGCCCACTAAAAATTAATAACAGATTAATGATAAACTCGTAAATTTCTCACATATTTAATGAGCAAAACAGATTCCAAGAATATCAAAAAGTCACTATACACCATAAAAAACGTCCCCTAAAATGGGATTAAAAAGTGTTTTTTATGTCCAATAAAGTTGTTCTTAAAACGACAAAAATTCCAGAATTTTGTTTACAATAATTCAACAGTCTGTCTTACTTTATTTTAACATTCATTTTGGAAAAACACGTTTATGGGATGGCGTGTAGTAAAAATTAATTCGTGTATAAATCGAAGAATGGACTTATTTAAAATTCGAACCTTATCTGTTTTACTAAGTTCATTTGTCTTTTTGAGACGTGAAAAAAGATAGAAAAGTTACTTTGTCTGACCGGATTCTTTCGTTTTATATATATACATACATATATCGGTTAATTTTATTTTATAAATTATTCATGTGATCATTTTTAGCTATTGTTAATATGTTACGTTTGTTTATATAAATATATAAAAATACTAATCGAAACGGTTGTCAGGGAAATGTCAAAAGTGCAATTTGACATGCTCAATTTTTTGTCTGTTTTGAAATCAGATTTGCATACTTAAATAATTATACTTAAGTCATTAGATCGAATTTAAATTAAAACAGCTTTTTTTAGAGTTATGCATTTGAATGAGCTGATACTAATTAAAAAATAATCAAGAATCACACAAAAAATTTGTAATTATTTTAGAAAGATCTGAAAGATATGTTGAAAGTGTTGTCAATTTTAACTTTGAAGATCAGTGGCTTTGAAATTAAGTAATAATAATTATTTGCTAAAAACACGGTCAATCACCTGATCGCTCTTTCTTATAATTGCCTATTTAACTGATCTGTATTTGTTTTGTTTTTGCCATTTTTACCTTCCAATACAAGGTTATACAAGCGCCATTTTTTTTCACTATCGCTAAATCGACTTGTTAAAGTTTAATTCAAATAAAGTTGGGTATGACTCATCGATGTAAAACTTTATAATAAAATCTCTTTCTCTCTCTCTCAACTACATGCATCAGAGAAGGATGGCCATAAAAACATAAGTCTCAATTCATATTAGCGCACTAAAACATGTGTCGTAATTAAGAAGTAGCATCTGTCACTCCTGTCAATTTTTAAAAATTGTTTATGCGTTTTTGCTTTACTTTTTATAAAAAACAGTTTTTTTTCAAAATTATCTACAACTTGTACAGGCTGTCCTATTTTCGATGTAATTGGGGATTTTAGGTATTTCTCAAATAGATAGAGTAAAATCATGGTCAGGACCCTTGGACCAATTTTTGAAACAAATTTAATAATCTAAAGAGCATTTCAATATCTCGACTCGTTTGGGAAATATAGGGTGTTTTCGTTTTATGCCGTTTTCTTTAAAATCCCGTAACTTTTTGTTTGTGAATATTTAAAATTTTGGTAAAAACATCTTTTGTGCCTTTTTTATACGCAATTTAGTGGCGTACTCGATTTTTCTAACTTAATTTGTTTCCGAGTTACAGACCAAAGTTGCATTTTTTAAATGGTAACCATAGTTGGCTATGACTCATTAATTAGAGATTTCTTTTAGATTTCTGAAAATATATAGTTTCATATATTTATCTCGGTAAATAAGAAAATTATAAACGATTTTTGAAAAATACCTCTTGATCAAGTCATCTATGAACCTTTGTTTACTGCACGCATTCGTTGTTAGTTATTTGACATTTCACGCAGTTGTTTCATATCAATAAATGGTGGAAACGTAAATGTGATTAGATTTATTGTTTCAAAACTTTGCTTAAATAATTAATTATTCAAGTTAATAACTTTTTGTGATGACTGTCAATAATACGAAATATGAAAATTTTGAAAAGTTAGATATGATTGGCATATACTATCAGTGTAATTTTAATGCAGACCAAGCTGCAGAGGCATATTTTAATAGGTAGGTTGTCCGTTTAATACTTTAATAATGCTAGTATTTATAAAACGCAAAATAATAAAGCTACTTTATTGAAGATTCCTGAACGAAGATATCCCAACAAGAATATATTCGCCAGATTAAAAGAACATCTATTAACATATGGATCTTTTGAGAAGCCTAGGATCAAAAATTATGCAAAAATGAACCAACAAGACGACGAAATAACTGTTTTAGCAAGAGTTGAAGAAAATCCTAATACCTCCTGCCGACAAATAGAAACAGAAGTTGGCGTATCTAAATCAAGAGTACAAAAAATCTTAAAAAAATATAATTATACTCCGTACAAAAAAAGAGTAATTCAGCACCTTAATGATGGTGACTTAGAACGGCGAATTATTTTTTTTATTGGTATTTAGAACAGATTAGACAAAATAGGAATTTTGGGCGCAATATCATTTGGTCTGATGAGAGTCATATTACGAGTGCAGGAATTTTTAATCGCAACAACAATCGATATTGGTCAAAAAATAACAATTTTGTAACATTAGCACCAAAATCAAAGTAGATTTGGTTTTAATGTATCATGCTTTATTTTGGGGGTAGATTTGTTTACCACATTTTAACGGCAACCTTAACGGCGAGAGGTACATGGAAATATTAAACATTTGTCTTCCACAACTGCTTGATGAAATTCCATTAGCGCAGATTGTAAATGTTTATTTTCAACAAAATGGTGCGCCTAGTCATAATACTGTTTTAGTCCGAGATTACTTAAACCGAAACTTTAACAATCAATGGATTGGCAATAATGGACCTATTCGGTGGCCAGCAAGATCTCCAGATCTTTCAATACTGAATTTCTTTTGTGGGGATTTTTAAAAAATAAAATATTTCATACTCGCCACGAAACATACGAACAATTGGTCAATTCAACCAGGGCAGCATTTGAAGATTTAAGGCATACATCTATTCATTTCATTAAGGTAATTGAGTGTATTTCGCGCCGATGTGAAGTTTGTTTACATCATAATGGTCATCAGTTTGAACAATACCTAAAATAAGAAAAAACTGTTATTTTTTTCTAAATCAATAAGTTTTTAATATGGCATAAAATACTATGAGGACATTTTTATCTAGTTTTAAAATAAGTTCTGCGCATAGTAATATACTCTTCTGAATATATGAAACTATACTATACATAACTGATTTGATCAAGAGGTGTTTTCAAAAATCGTTTATAATTTTCTTATTTACCGAGATAAATATATGAAACTATATATTTTCAGAAAGCTAAAAGAAATCTCCAATTAATGGAGTCATAGCCAACTATGGTTATCATTTAAAAAATGCAACTTTGGTCTGTAACTCGAAACCAATTAAGTTAGAAAAAAATCGAGTACGCCACTAAATTGCACATAAAAAGGCACAAAAGATGTTTTTACCAAAATTTTAAATATTCACAAACAAAAAGTTACGGATTTTAAAGAAAACGGCATAAAACGAAAAACACCCTATATTTCCCAAACGAGTCGAGATATTGAAATTCTTTAGATTATTAAATTTGTTTCAAAAATCGGTCCAAGGGTTCCGACCATGATTTTACTCTATCTATTTGAAATACCTAAAACCCCAATTACATCGTACAGTGAATTATCGTTAATCTGGTAACATTTTACATAATTTGTATAAAATTGACAAAATTTTAGATATGCTACGTAATAAGCATCTTAAATCTCAGGTACAGCTCGTAGTTATGAATGTGCTTAATTATTTTGAACGGGAACATGGCAATCAAGGGGCACTCGTTTCATTTGAATCTGTTATGCAGGTATGTAATACATTGTTGTGTAAAATATGATACTTGGAAGGACTACTTTTAGCACACGTTTGAAGCATGTGGGGTTAGTATAAACACAGTTAGTGCCATGAATCAAAAGGGTTACAGAAGCCGAAAAAGAAATAAACCCACAGTCTCCAGCTAAGCGGAGAAAACGTACGAAATCCACCGAAGTTGATGACTATGTGAAGGGTGCCGTAAAGAGAAAAATGCATTCAAAATGTAAATACAAACATTCAAGACATGTCTAGTACTATACCTTGTTTTTGTAGGTATACATGTTACGCTGCATCATTACCAAAGAATTAAGTTAGTCAGTTTTCAATTTCAGTAGATCAAGTTAAGACGTCTTTAAATCCACGTGTGAGACCGGATTTTCCACCCTATTTTTATATACCCTCGTGTGAGACCGGATTTTCCACCCTTATTTTTATATTCACGTGTGAGACAGATTTTCACCTAATTATTTTTACACATCCACGTGTGAGACCGGATTTTCCACCTTATTTTCACATCCACGTGTGAACCGGATTTTCCACTTTATTTTTTATACTCCGTGTGAGACCATATTTTCGTCCCTAATTATTTTTACAATCCACGTGTGAGACCGTGTTTTCAACCCTAATTATTTTACTCGCTTACGATGGGACATATTACCCTAATTTTTATTATTTCTTTTGGGAGTCTTATGGTTGTATTAAGGACCTTTTGACGGATAGGACTTTTGTTAACGTGAGGAACTGGTCCTGGTCTTGGTCTGGAGCTAGATAAGTCTTAGAGTTTGACCTTGGTGTGACTCAGGGTTGAAGTAGTTGGGTGACTAGTTTATGAAGCATGTATTTGCTGGACCTGTTAGGACTTGGACTGGTCTAGAGTTATTTAGTAATTACTTAACTAATTAAGGTCCTTTTGATTGTAACCTTGAGAGGTCAATCAGACATTTGCATAATTTAAATAAGATATTATTATCTTCTATATTAAATGGTCATAGTATTGATGACAAGCGTTTTAAAACGTAATAATGTAGTCGAGATAAAATAGATAACCATACTGAAATTAAGACATAAATTTAATTATAGAACATTATTTTAATAATGAATTAAAAACCTCATAAGTTAAAAATGAGAATAACTGCCATCTAATAACAAAAACATTTTTACAAATTTTAATATCAATACAAACAGTTTGTTTTAAAACGATTATTAAAAAACACTATTTTACCTCATAAATAATATTCGTCCGTAAAGTTTTTAATTTTAAGATAATCTTAGTGTAACTGAATTAAAAATCTGACAAGGTTAACACAACACATACAGATCTTAATTTTAAGCCTAATGTCACCATTTGTTACTGTCATAAACTTTCTATTGTAAATTATTGAATATTTTACATTACAAATTAATAGACTATAACTAAACACCTCAGTGATCAATTTATTAATTATGAACATAATTACCAGTTCTTTAATAATTGTTTGAAGGTATATCATTGTAAAAGATTTGAAATCACAGTTTGAAATGTGGAGTTAAACAGTTCCATAATAAATGGAATGACCAATACTAATTACCATTCATAACGTTTAATGAAATCACAGTTAACATTAAGGTGTAATAAAAATATTCAAAAAAATAATCTGATAAGCGTTTATTCAATAATTGTTTAGATACATAGTATACATTACAAAAATTAATGTGACTTATTTATGTAGTAAACTCTCTTAATCATGGTTTCAACTTATAAGAGTAGTAAGTTACTGGACAACATATTCAATGTTACATACTTGAAATTCAAAATAAGACAAATTTTGTAAATGACTTTATCAGGAGTAAAGACTGTGAAAATCATTTAAAGAGTCCAAGTTTTTGATAGTATACATTGTATTGATAAAATATGTTTTTAGTTTTAGTTGTTTGTGGTAATGAGATGGTTTATCTCCGAGCTACTTTGTTTTCTCAAGTCCAAGAGCTATCGGAGTGTGGGGTTGTTTACAAAATGTTTGAAAATATTAATGCAAACTTAAAGAATCCTTTATGTATGGACAATGCAGTTTCTTTCCAATTTCTAAAAATTAAATATTCATAAGAAGGAAAATATGTATTTTTATTAAAGCAAAATGTTTGACCTAGAGTTTAAAAGAATTCTGCATTATTGCGATAATGTAAAGTTGAAAAGATGAAATACACAAGTTGATACAGATATTACTGTTACACTATAGTAATTTAACAATTAACTGGTTGGGCAAATGCAAAGAACGTCACAAAATTAGGAAACTATTCCAAATTAACGAGCCATGAAAAAAAAGGTGAACTTCAACATGATGGGACATATCAAGTGTATATTGGAAATTAAAACATTTATGAAACCTTATTAATTTAAGTCATTAAACTATGTATATTTTAATTTAAATGTTAATCAGATGAAATTTTAACTTAACTGATATTGTATTACAATGTTATATAAAATGTATACTAAGCATGCGCTATAACTTTTAGACAGATCATTGCATATCAATCTTAAATTTTAAAAATTACCGGTTAAGTTTCGATTTGTTTGACATTATCAAGAAATGTTTAAATGTTTCTATAATTAACCTTTAGACTGTCATCTTTACGTAAATGGTTTAACCATACTATTCACTGATTTACTGATAAGTTATGAGACTCACAGCTTTCACTATTGAATTTTAGTTCAATGCTGGTTATGGTTTGAATTTTAATAAGTGTAATGCTTTTTTTAAAGTTATTAAAAACATAGTTTTATGATTGAAAAAATAACCGTGAAAATTTGTTAAATTTTTTAAAGAAACTTAATTTAATGTTAACTGTAATTAAAAAATCTTAAAAAAAAAAATTAAAAAACATACCAGTCTTAACGTTTTAAACTATTTACCCTTTGGTTTCTTGTCCTAAATTTTGTTTGTAAAAAAATTATTGTTTCCTATTAAATGTAAAAATAAAACAACCTCATTGTCTTTTTACACTTAGCAACTACTTTACCTTTCTTTAAAATAAATTGTTTAAAAATTGTATAACAACAACTGTTTTATAAAAACCATATTAATGTTTAATGTTTAAAATTACTTTTAGAAAATTACATTTACTAATTGTGTAATTATATAACTGTTTAATTTAATAGTCAAAACCAATAAAAGGTTAATATATTTTCTAAAAAATAAGAGTTGATAGCCGTTTTATTTCAAGTAATTGTTTTCAATATATATAAAATGTAAGTGGACCTGTATTATTGTTACTTCTACACATAATCAACTTATACGAATTAATAACGACCTCCACTAGTTTATAACACAATGCAATGTAGCGTATTTTTTATCTATCGTACTTCTATAAACTATTAACGCTCCATTTAATAGGGTGATCAACTATCTGAAAAAGGTTTACTGTTAAAGTATACGATGAAGATCGTTTAAAAACCCTGTATTATTCTTATATACGAATGATATTTCAAAAAGTACTAGTATAGTTAACATGAAGGTTTATAAATCTACATTCAGACAAATCAGTTTTAAACACAAAATTTAAACTTTTAAAAATGTACACCTGAGTTTAAGTTGACGTATATTGGTTTATGAATATTTTATTATTCAAGAAAAATGTTATAAAAATGTTTTCTATTAATTAACCTTTGTAGACTATAGTTTTACTATATACGAAATTTTATTTCCAACAGCATACTCATTCTATTGAGAAAATTGTTAACCTAAAAACAATAGGTTTAAACTCAAACAACCCTCTGTTACATTCGTCAATGTAGGTAGATCAATGCTGGTCTGGTTTGTCTTCCGTGTTTACGATAATCGCACTCGGTCGATGCGTTTAGTTGATTAGAAGCACATACAAGTCAAAACACATTCTTATTGCTGGGTCGATTTCAAGCATCTCAACACTTCTGCCGCATATATCTTTGTGGATTTTTATCAGATGGGATTAATAGCAATGTCAACTAAACGTTTTAAAAAATTTCTAATTTGAAAATAAAGTGACTAAGCTAATTTTATTTGAAATTTCATGAGAGTATCATCATCATCGAATTTTGAGATACACATCTCATCGTCTTCACCTTGAACGATTATATTGTAACCTATAAAGCAAGCTAATAACCCTAATAGTTTATCAGACATTATTACATGGACATGAGGTTAGTCCTAAATTAAATGGTTTCAACGCTGCTCTGGGAATGCTGTACACTTAAAACCTTTAAGTCTGCTCCGAAGTTGTACCGTATTCACTTTCTTCAATTTTTATTGCACTCTGTTTCGAAGCTGTTACGTTTTCAATACATAAACAGAATCTTCAATACTGTGATACGCAGCAGCAAAAACATAGCTAGTAGTTTCACCTCTATATTACTTTACATGCAAGCCTGATCTTATCATAAATAAATACATCTGTCAAAAAGCTGATTAAACATAACTCCACGGCAGGTATAGCAACAAGCTTAATTATAGCCTTAGTCAACACAATAGGCCTACAACTATACAATCGACTAGCACTGCTTTAGCATCGAGGATCAACGAAAAACGCGCACGCACGCACGCACGCAGGCTCGCACGTACGCTCGCACGTACGCACGCACGTGCGAACGCTCGTACGTACGCCGCACGCTGCACGTACGCACGAACGTACGCACGCTCGCACGTACGCAAGCTCACACGTACGACGTTCGCACGCCCGTACGTACGCTCGCACGCACACTATGCACACACACACACACACACAACACACAGCGACAAACAACCAACATGAATCACGAGAGCGAAAACCAGGTTTATTCAACAGAACAGACGGTAGCACGTTTGAAAAAACATTATTATTATTATTATAAACCGACAATAATTCATGACGTTTTGATAGAATATCATCATGATTTTATATTTCCTTCTCATTTTGTGAATCATCATCTGACACTCATCGTTTCTCATTTTCTTGAACGTAGTTAACAGTCCTCATATGTCCTGATTTTGAGATCATTCATATCATGCTCACCGATGACAGTTACACTTTAAAGAGCGAACACACGAGAACGAGAACGCAGCTATTTTGTCGCACGTCATCGTCTTTCATCATATCTTGACACCACTTAACATGTCCTGAATAGTTTATAACAGTCGAGTATTCTCAAGACGCTTAGAAATACCTCGACCATAAAGAGCGTTTAGATTTATAAACATATCCCAGGCTATGTTAGAGTGTCAATACTCAGACATCCCCGAAGATGTCCGATTCTACCCGAACGTTGACGAGCACACGCACAAGACCAAAGGCTAGCTGCGTTCTGGTCTTAGGATAAAATACCTCGACCATAAAAGAGGCGTTTAGATTTATAAACATCAGGGCTATGTTAGAGTGTGGAGTCAATACTTCAGACATCCCCGAAATGTCCGATTCTACCCTAACATTGACGAGTACGCTTGCGCACAAGACCCAAAGCTAGCTGCGTTCTCGTTTCTCGGTGTTTCGCTCTTTAAAGTGTAACTGTCATCGAGTGAGCATTACTATAATGTATTCTCCTGTTTATGAGCCAACATCAGCGGACATTAGAGATTTTACTGACTTGTTAATAAACTATTACAACATAACCGTTCAAGATAATTAAGCGATATGTTGGTATGATTAATCCAAGGAATCAAGAAGAGAAGAGAGATGGAGGGAGGGCAAATCTCAAAATTGATATAATCGATCACGGTTCAGAAAAAACCATAAAGATGTTATAAAAATAATGTTTGTTTTTTTTTTTAAAATAATATATATTTTCAAAACTTAAGTTTCCTTCGGTTTTGAAAAACCGTTTTTTAGGGTTACCGCTTGATTCAAAGTTTACAAGTTTTTCGCTTTAGCGTGTTTTCGCCTCTGTGTGTGTGTGTGTGTGTGTGTGTGTGTGTGTGTGTGTGTGTGTGTGTGTGGGTTTTAGGGGGGCGTACGTTACGGGGCAAGGCGTACGGTACGTGGAGCGTTTTCGGCACGTGCGGGTGCGGGTGAGCGTTTCACGTGCGTACGTGCAGCGTACGTGCGAGTGCGTGCGTGCGTCGTTTTTCGTTTGATCCTCGTGCTAAAGCAGTGCTAGTCGATTGTATGTAGTTGTAGGCCCTATTGTGTTGACTAAGAGCTATAATTGGAAGCGTTGCTTGCTATACCTGGCCGTGGAGTTATGTTTAATCAGTTTTTTTTGACAGATGTATTTATTTATGATAAGATCAGGCTTGCATGTAAAGTAATATAGAGGTGAAACTAAAGCTATGTGTTTTGCTGCTACACGTATCACAGTATTGAAGATTCTGTTTATGTATTAGAAAACGTATTACAGCTTCGAAACAGAGTGCAGATAAAATTGAAGAAAGTGAATACGGTACAACTTCGGCGAGCAGACTTAAAGGTTTTAAGTGTCAGCATTCCCAGAGCAGCGTTGAAACCATTTAATTTAGGACTAACCTCATGTCCATGTAATAATGTCTGATAAACTATTAGGGTTATTAGCTTGCTTTTATAGGTTACAATATAATCGTTCAAGGTGAAGACGATGAGATGGTAGTATCTCAAATTCGATGATGATGATACTTCCATGAAATTTCAAATAAAATTAGATTACGTCACTCTTATTTTCAAATTAGAAATTTTAAAACGTTTAGTTGACATTGCTATTAATCCCATCTGATAAAAATCCACAAAGATATATGCGGCAGAAGTGTTGAGATGCTTGAAATCGACCCCAGCCACAATAAGAATGTGTTTTCGACTTGTATGTGCTTCTAATCAACTACCCAGACACGCACCTCGACCGAGTGCGATTATCGTAAACACGGACCCTGCAGACAAACCAGACCAGCATTGGACCTCTAACATTGACGAGATGGTAACAGAGGGTTGTTTGAGTTTCAAACCTACTTGTTTCTTAGGTTAACAATTTTCTCAAGGTAGAATGAGTATGCTGTGAAAAAATTTCGTATAGATAAAACTATAGTCTACAAAGGTTAATTAATAGAAAACATTTTTAATAACATTTTTCTTAGAATAATAAAAATATTCATAAACCAATATAGTCAACTTAAACTCAGGTGTACATTTTTATAAAAGTTTAAATTTTTGTGTTTAAAACTGATTCCTTGTCTGAATGTAGATTTATAAACCTTCATGTTAATATACTAGTACTTTTTGAAATATCATTCGTATATAAGAATAATACAGGTTTGCTTCAAACGATCTTCATCGTATACTTTAACAGTAAACCTTTTTCAGATAGTTGATCACCCTATTAAAATGGAGCGTTAATAGTTTATAGAAGTACGAGTGTAAAAAAAATACGCTACATGCGATTGTGTTATAAACTAGTGGAGGTCGTTATTAATTCGTGTATAAGTTGATTTTATGTAAGTAAAGTAACAATACAGGTCCACTTAACATTTTATATATATTGAAAACAATTACTTGAAATAAAACGGCGTATCAACTCTAATAATATTTTTAGAAAATATATTAACCATTTTATATTGGTTTTAGACTATTAAATTAAAAAAAGTTATATAATTACACGGTAATTAGTAAATGTGAGCAGTAATTTCTTACTACAAATGTTATGGAATTTTAAACATTCCAAACACTTAATATGGTTTTTATAAAACATTGTGTGTCCGTATACGAATATTTTCAAACAATTTATTTTAAGAGAAAGGTAAATGTATGTTGCTGCAAGTTAATAAAGACAATGAGGTTGTTTGTATATTTTACATTCTAATGATGGAAAATCAATAGCTGTTTTACACAACTAGAAAGTTTAGTTGACAAGTAAACACAAAGCGGTGACCATCACTCAGTGCCTTAAAACGTTACAGATCTGGTATGTGTGTTAACCTTTATTTATTTACAGATTTTTAATTACAGTTTAACACAAGCATTAAGTTTCTTTAAAAATATTAAGGCGTACAACATTCTTAGCGGACGGATAGATATTATTTTCAATGCAGGTAAAACTATGTTTTTAATAATCGTTTAAGAAAAGACAAACTGTTATGTAATTAACTTAATAAAAATGTGTTTCATTAGGAATGGCAGTAATTTTTATAGTTCACTGAGGATTTTTTAATTACGATAATAAAATAAGTGTTCTATAATTAAATTTTACTGTCATTCAAATTTCCCCACGATGGTTAATCCTATCTGCTTATCTCACCTCCTTATTAGAAACGTTTTCATCCAATACATTATGACCATTTAAAATAATAGACGATAATAATATCTTATTAATTATGCAATTATTGTATGGTTGCAACCTCCAGGGTTACAACCAAAAGGACCTTAATTAATGAAGATAATTACTAGAAATAACCTAAGACCAAGTCCAAGTCCTGCAGGTCCAGCCCTAAATACAGTTCTAAACCCTAGCTCCACCACCAAGACCTGACTCCAACCCTAGCTCCACCACCAAGGCCAAACTCTAAGACTTATCCTAGCTCCAGCACCAAGACCAGGACCAGTTCCTCACGTTAACAAAAGTCCTATCCGTCAAAAGGTCCTTAATACAACCATAAGACTCCCAAAAGAAATAATAAAATAGGGTAATACATGTCCTATACGTAAGCGAGTAAAAATAATTAGGGTTGAAAACACGGTCTCACACGTGGATGTAAAAAATAATTAGGGACGAAAATATGGTCTCACACGGGAGTATATAAAAATAAGGGTGAAAATCCGGTCTCACACGTGGATGTGAAAATAAGGGTGGAAAATCCGGTCTCACACGTGGATGTGTAAAAATAATTAGGGATGAAAATCCTGTCTCACACGTGAATATATAAAAATAAGGGTGGAAAATCCGGTCTCACGAGGTATATAAAAATAAGGGTGGAAAATCCGGTCTCACACGTGGATGTGTAAAATAATTAGGATGAAAACCTGTCTCACACGTGGATATATAAAAATAAGGGTGGAAAATACGGTCTCACACGTGATGTGCAAAAATAGTTGAAAATCCGGTCTCACACGTGAGCGTAAAAATAAGGGTGGAAAACCGTCCCCCACGTGGGCATATAAAAAGTGAAAGGGCGGGGCTTGTGACGTCAAAAGATATGGTGCCTGCCTTCTACTTGGTTAGTATAAACACAGTTAGTGCCATGAAACAAAAAGGGTTACAGAAGCCGAAAAAGAAAATAAACCCTCACGGTCACCAGCTAAGCGGAGAAAACATACGAAATCCACCTAAGTTGATGACTATGTGAAGGATGCCGTAAAGAGAAAAATTTATGAAATGCATTCAAAATGTAAATACAAACATGCAAGAAATGTCTAGTGCTATACCTGTTTTTGTAGGTATACATGTTACGCTGGCATCATTACCAAAAGAATTAAGCAATAGCCATGTTTTTAATTTCAGTAGACCAAGTGTAAGACGTCTCTTACATTCCATTGGCTTTTCATCTGGAGTAGATGATGGTAGTAGAGGTTTACTGGAACAATCCATATTTCTGCCAACGGTGTACCATTCTTGAGAATATTACAAAAATAGAGAAGAAAAATTATACAATCCTGTATTTTTAGATGAAACTTGGATTTCCACTCGAGGATCGTAAAAAAGAAGCTGGCATGATAAATCTAAGTCAAGCATGAAGAAAAAGCCAATGGGTTTGTTGTAATTTACTTACATTATAATTCCGAATAAAATAAATGTATTTTTTAGATTTATAGTTGTTCATGTAGGCAATGAAGATGGATTTATCTCCGATGCTTCACTTTTGTTTTCTACGAAGTCACAAAATTCAGACTATCATGGAGATATGTGTGCGGAGTTGTTTACAAAATAATTAATTGCAAACTTAAAAGGACCACCTTTAAGTGTAATGGACAATCTTTCCGCACTTCTAGAAAAAAATTCAAATAATTCATTAAGAAGGAATAAATATGTTATTTTCTATTAAATCATAACATAGCTTATGAACCTAGCATGTATAAAAAAGAATTACTGCAATTACTTGCAGAAAATGCGATACCAAAGGTGTACGAAATATATGAAATAACACACAAGTGTGGACACAGAGTATTACAGTTACCACCATATCACTGTCAATTTAATCCAATTGAACTGGTGCGGGCAAACTGCAAAGAACGCTACCACAAAAATATAGGAAGACATAATTCCAAACTTAACGATGACCATGTACAAGAAATACGGATGGAATCCTTGCAACGAATTGATGGGACATAGTTCCAGAAATGCATTAAACATGCCGAAGTGTCTATGTTAGAGTGGTGGAAATTGAAAAACATTTTGAGGTTGTGAAACCATTAATTATATCTGTTAACGATTCCACTTCTGAGAGTGACACTGATAGTGAATAATTTTCTTTAATTTAAATGTTTTAATTCCAGTGTAATATAAATATTCTAACTTTTACATAACATATTGATGTCTACAATCGTTGGACTGAATACATGTACTAGTAGAAGGTAGCTAGCAACCCCCTACCACTTTTTTGTGACGTCATAGTCCCGCCCCGGAGTGAGGGTCTTCTTTTCGGGGGCGTTTTCCAATCCCAGGGAGGGGTTTAGCCCCTAGTTAAGGCAATATTAAGAGCCTTTTTGGCGGTCTAACACCCTGGTTAGTGGTCTTGGATGCCCCTGGGGTGTAGTGGCCATTTCGTTTGCGTTAAGGTGGGGGGTTTAAGGCCCTTATGGCTTCATTATGGCGTGGTCAGCCCCACTCCCTTCTGATTGGTCCTTAGCCCCACTACTCAGCAGCTGTACTCTGATTGGAGGATTCATTCTCTGCATTCTGATTGGTTATGGCGGGAAATTTGAAATTGTATTCTAATAAGGGTGCCTAATGCTAACTTGTAAGACAGGTAGGTGTAGGGCTTCGCAACTTGGCTTCGAGGCTTCGCCCCCATGTCGTGATCGGAACTTGTTTGGGGCCTTCGTGCATTATCGAGACCCCATTGGCGGGAAATTTGAATTTGTATTATAATAAGAGACCTAATGCCCCTTGTAAAACAGGCGTAGGGCTGCGCAACTAGCTCTCGGGGCTTTACTCCTTTGTCGAGGCCCCATTGGCGAAAAATTTGAATTTGTATTTAAGTCTCTGCAGGTTATGACTGAAAATATGAATTTGTATTGTGAAAGGGCTCTCAAGGCTTCGCCCCCTTGTAATCGGGACTTGTTCGGGGACTTCGTACATTGTCGAGACCCCATTGGCGGGAAGTTTGAATCTAATAGAGAGACAAATGCTAACTTGTGAGACAGGTGTAGGGCTTCGCAACTTGCTCTCGAGGCTTCGCCCCCTTGTCGTGATCGGAACTTGTTCGAGGCTCGTGCATTTGGAACGGGTGTAATACCCTTTGACATTACTTTTGTTTGTTTAACCCGCTCCAAAGAACAAGACTTCAGTTCTTTTAAATTTTTTATAATTTCAACATTATTGAATAAAATTTAATGTTGTTATTGTCAAACTTAAAATGATTATTTTTTATTACATCTTATTAAAACTGAATGGGTTAAATTTATGAAGATATCATTCACTAGTTAAATTTTACTTCGCTTGCTATTTAATTTCAGTTTGCGTAAATGAATATTAAGATTTACGTTTGCGAATTCCTTTCATAATTAGGTACGGCGGCTAGCTCAAAGTTAAAATAAAGAGATGATCACTGTTATCATGGACCAAAATTATGCTCTATTCGATTGTCATCATTTTGGATTCCTATTGAGTTGACCTCTTTCTGCATTTATATATTCAATATTTGTATAAGCTTTTAATATTAATAATCTTTAGCAATAAAAGTAAATTAAACGTTATACCCATTTAATTAAATTCAAAATCTGAACGAAAATGAATCTATGATTGTTTACAAACATATATAAAAATCAAACCTATAATTCAAAATAACCTTCTTAAAACTAACATATAAGAAACAAAACCTTTTATCAAAGTTAAATTGAACGTTTTCTGTTCAATTTTGATATTCAAATACAAGTTTTTAGAATATGAAACACATAAACGTTTATTTATTTACATTATTAAAAATCGTACTTATCTGGGACCTCATGAAAACCGATGACGTAACTGCAATGTGGCCAGTGATGCAATCGGAGCCCTCCTTCTCTTGTTGCCACGATATCTTGTTTACACCTTTTCTTTGTGGATTAAGTCTATTGAAATTTCCTTTCCAACACTTTTAGGATTTTTGTAAATAATTGCTTGATATATTTATAATTGTCACTTATTACTTTAATTGTTCAACTTTAACGACAAACAGCTTGTTCAACGAACTGCGAGCAAGCTACTCACGGCCATGCTTTTAATTGCCAATATTTTCCTGTCTCTGTGCTTTATGTATCGATCAATTATACTGAATTGATTGTCTTATTTTATACTTATCACTCGCTACCGAAAATTAACTTGGAGCATTTTCGATACGCACTTAAAACGCGATTGCAAATTATTGCGTAATCTTTTTATTATCCCCAATTTCATACCAATTGCACTTTTTATTATTTATTGTAGCCTTTTATTATTTTAATAAGGAAGGTAATTCCGCTTCTTCCCTATTATACACCAAATGTTAGTTGACTATATTTCTAAATTTAGGGTAATTTTATTATTACCTTGTAATGCGTGCCTCAGCGACGAATTACTCTGATCGCTTATTTAACGCGACTCTTTTTGATCGCTTACTTAACGCAACTGTTTCTGATCGCTTACTCCACGCGACTGTCTTAAAAACTGCACATCATTATTATGACAGCGTCATTCCTTTCTCATGCAACGTATTTATGCACTTGCAAATGCCGCGTATTTTAAATATTCTCAAATTGAATATGTAGATAACTCAAGCCTTTCATTTTAATATTAATTATATTCAAATACAAATAAACAATAACCATTTCGTTATTCAGAAAAATAATATACCAAATCAATCTAATCTCGTATAATTTAGCGCGAACTTTTGATTTTTTAAAGCTCCCGTTACACATTGTCGAAACCCCATTGGTGGGTCAGGCGTATGGCTTCGCAACTAGCTCTCGGGGCTTTGTTCCCTTGTCGAGGCCCCATTGGCGGAAAATTTGAATTTGTATTTAAGTCTCTGCAGGTTATGGCTGGAAATATGGATTTGTATTGTAATAAGGGGCATAATGCTAACTTGTAAGACATATGTAGGGCTTAGCAACCTACTCTCAGGCCTTCGCCCCCCTTGACCAAACACTTGAATTTGTTCTCGTTGTGTATTTTTAAAAGTACATACAGGGCCCTGTAGTGGTTAAGACAGGATGATACAAATCTGATGGTGGGAGCACACTACACTTCATAAGTCCCTCGACGGTGTTCAAGTCGAGGTTTAAGCAGTCGGCACCAATGTGAAGCGTAGGATGCCCCACCGGATACTTGGAATCTTTGTCACATAGGGCTATAGTGAACAGACATCCAAATATCTGATTTGCACATCTTGTTCTGTCTTATAATAGCTATCGCGGGGATTCAGAGATGACTGATTCAGCACGTTGTTTGAGCTAACAAAGTTTCATCAACCAGAATACCTTCCCTTAACCGTACTTCACGAGTGTTCCCGGCATGCTGAATACGTGTACCTTCAGAATGATCGAGCCAGAGAAGCCATTGAATAGAAATCTTCGACTGATTGTCACCCAATCGGTAACCACCGTTTGGTGTGAGTCCAATAGTATTCTCGCAAATAAAGGTTCGGCGGAAAACAAGACTACCCGCACCAGCCATCGTGCAGCATTTTCTAAACGAGTCGATCTTGTTTTCTTCAACAAACCTCTTCCAAAACCCAAGGCAAGCTTTTCTAAGGATACTCCAGTCTTGCACACAATAACACACAATTTCGTTTTTGAAATTAAAACAAGTGCTCTTTGCAATTTCGTCATTGTACAACTTTATAAAGTGCGACCTTCGGAAGACATTTCGTCGACACCGTACCATTGTATGGCCGGTAAAACGCCGTGATAATCTTGGTTTTGTACAATGTTAAACAGGTGAGGGAAGTGGCCTTTTGAGCCGGAAATGTTAATGGTTTTAGGAAGTTTGGAAAGGACCATGGGTGGGAAATTTAGGTTGACGATAAATTTTATGTTGTTATTACAGGTGAGTGACATGATTTTAGTGTCGTTAGATATGATTTAAGAATTTCATGTAGAGGGACTCTATAGGATTTCATTAAGGATGAATTGAACGTCATAGGATTTGGAGTTATGGGCTAGGGTAATGACGGATACTTGTTTCTTGGCTAAGGACGAAATGTAGGAAAGGAGTTCGGTTACAGGAGAGATTGAGAATATCTGCTGGTGCTACTCACAATGTTAGCAACTCTGTTCAATATATGTGCCGATATTAATACAATGGTTGCATACGTGTTGGGCAACGCACAATGTAGGAGTATGGATGAAATTGCTAGTAATGTTAGTAGGTGTACCTTGGGGGCACTCTAAATCGTAAAAAAACAAAAATATAGCCTTTTGTGAGATTTTTCGGGTTCGCCGTGCTCTTGGACAAGTAAGAGGCATGACGGATAGGTTTCTCGGATTTACAGGTGATACAATATACACAACCACATTTATGAGAATTCTCACCCTTCCATACACTCTTTAAACAAGTGTGACAGCGCTGGAGTCTGCTGCAAAGATCACTAAGTTTATATTGTTACAGACATTGGTTTCCGTGGAAATCCCTATTGCACGCTCCGGAAACGATGGAATCAACAAACTGGCAAGGGGAGCTGTTATGACAACAGGGACAGGAGTTAGGGCAATTCTTGTGGCGTTGGCAGTAGTTGGTTCTATACCTACAGAATTCGAAAAAGAATGTTGTTGAAAAAGCACTGGTCAAAATAAACCGTTTGACCTAACCTAAATTGTCTTTATTATTAATATTTGTAATTTCGTCTTTACGTTTGCAAAACTCGGTAAAACTAACACCCGTCATTCTCTGGCGACCTGGACCACCATACCCCACAGGTAAAACAACTTTGTCTACTTGTAAATTAACATGTCATTATTAAAAAAACTTACATTACTCTGCAATATTTTCTCCAGCGTAGCCATCAGCACAGTGGAACTCAGTTGTTCTGCACGCCTGAATGAAAACCCTAAAGGCTTATCGGGGAAGTTGTCATTAGTCAGCACTATTCCAATTCGGTCTGATGGATTAAATCCAGCATACGCCTTCTCCAGTAACTCGTCTAACACATCCTGTAACAAAAATTCGAATTTAGTAAATCTTAGCACAAAAGAAATTTATTGTATGCTAACCTTCAGCCATGTAACTGGGGAATACGACCCTCTTTGCGGATGAATTAAATTTTTTGATAAACCGCTTCGCCCGTAAACATTGTTTTGAAATATTTGCTGTCTTCAGAGGTTATTGCATCGCCACCACCACCATATAACGATTCGGACATCTCTTCGGTGTTCTGAAACTAAAAATGCAGATTAAGATGCGAAAAATATACGTATGATGTTTGTACTTACAACTATATCCACAGACTCACTTGTAAGCTGAGTAGCGATACAGCAAACAGCATCAGGGGTTGAAGATGTTGACGGTTTCTAAAACAATACAAAGATTAGTTGTGTAAACATTTAAAAGTGATACATTTATGCATTTTATAAAAAGCAATCTACTTACAGCGCCACATTCAACAGTTTCACCGCCATAGCCACACGTCCTTCAATTTTAGCCGGCATCTACAATGATAAAAATATTAACAATAATTTAAAAACCTGAATTGGTACTTACAGTAGTCATTAAATCGGCCTGAATCTTCTGTATTTTTATCCGTAACGTTTGGAACCGCTCCACCTCCACTGGGGTTATGGTTTCACCACCAACAACGCGCTTAACAATATGGTAATACATTTCTATTACCTCATCTTCAGTCATCGATCCACGCTTGAAGATATTTAAAAGAGTTGAAATTGCTAAGTTCGACATTATAACACAGTTTAGCACGAGGTATAAACTGAAAGTGAAGGTGGAGCGTGATTCACTGGTTTTATATGCTTGACCTAGTTACCCGAAGGGTGATTTTTGTAAAACAAGTTGTACGAACAATGTGACGTTCAAGGTCCCTTTCACATGCCGTATATTTACCTAATTAACAAACCTTCTAAAACGTTTTAGGAGTTTGTCTAGATAAAATTGCATTATGCGTTAAATAACTTTATTACCCGTCTTTAAAAAATACTCTTCAACCAGTAAATTCCAATATATCCAGGTTAATTAAATAACATAGAGCTAAAATAGTTAAAAGGGGTTATAACTTTAAAATAGAATTGACTCAATAATTGCAAAATTCGTATAGTACAGTATAGATAATTCTGAAAATTAACTCTGAGTAATCTCTTAAAACTGATTTTAAACCTTCTTCGTAAGATGCTAGCAGAAAACAGTTACCAAATTCGCAGCCTCAAGTTACCGTTGCCTGATTACAGCAATCATCACTTTAACTTTTAGTTTTCTTTTTTATGATTGTGGACCTGAACAGGCTAAATTTGGCCTATCGTGCTAAAGCACTCAGGAACACTTAGGAGGATGGACAGAGGGATAATGAATTGCCAATAGATGCCTATGAACAGCTACCTTAAATTTAGTATTTGTTTACAGCTAGAGAATATTACTGTGATAAGACATAGACGTTGACAGCTGGATCAGACCTCGTAAATAATTTTTTCGTCTTAATAACATTAAATCTCAAATAGGTGAAACTGCCTATTAACATTTACACATTTTGGCGTGACTTTTGACAGTATTCGTCTTCAGGCATTCAAAAAATCTTAAGTAAACTACAGGAGTTTGTTTGTTTTTACAGGATGTGATCTTAATCAACATTTTATGTAGCGTGTCTTAATTTTGCAAGCTGTGTTGCATTGACAACTGAACCAGCCATAGTAAATGTTTCTGATTTTATCATTCTTATCTTTTAATATAAAATTGGCTTTTTGTTTTCTAGAATATAAACATAAAAATTATTAACCATTACGTAACTAGTTAATCATCAGATTTTTAATTGCAGCTTGAAATTTTGTTGTTGCTTTATCGATATTGAGTGTGAATGACAACTTACACGTTTTTACATAATGGGGTTTCACCCCCGACGTTATAGAAGTAATTGAATAGTATAAGTTTGTTACTGCTTTTTTTTCAAAATTGTTAATGAATGACGAATTGAGTGTCTTTTACAATGTATTGTTAACTTAATTTTAAGGCCTACCTTAAAAATACTTTGCATGTAACAAATTTCAAATACAACCGATGTAATTATAGTTTTAACAACAAAAGGTGTTATAACTTTGAAATGAAAAAGAATTATTAACCATTACATATCTAGTTAATTAGCAGGTTTTTTAATTACATAGTGAAAGTTTGATATTGCTGTATCAAAATTGCGAGCGAATGACGACTTACACGTCTGTATCTAACCTATAATAAATACCCAAAAATCTGTGGGCACCATATAATTTATTTTCATCATTCTTCTCTTTTAATAAGAAGTGGCTTTTTGTTTTCTACAATATAACCATAAAAATTATTAACCATTACGTAACTAGTTAATTATCAGATTTTTAATTGCCGCGTGAAATTTTGTTATTGCTTTATAATATTGAGTGTGAATGACGGCTTGTACGTTTTTACGTATTGGGTTTTTACCACAGACGTTATAGAAATAATGGAATAGTATAAGTTTGTTATTGTTTTTTCAAAATTGTGAATGCGTGAATAACGAATTGAATGTCTTTTACAATGTATTGTTACCTATAATTAACAGTTTTAATAACCTAGTGAAGGTTTGCCATTACTTTAACAACTTTGGAGATAATGTCGAATTGTACGCCTTTAATTAATTACCGATATTACGCAGGCTTTAGAATCGTAGTTGTATAGTCAAAGTTTGATATTGTTATATCAAAATAGAGTTTTGAATGCTAACTTGGCTGACTTTACAATATGGTATTCTTTAGATTCAGTTGCGATTTTATCGGTTGTGTATCAACTTTCCGTTTCTTCTTCAATACAACACTGGTGAGTTATTATTTTTTGCCTTAGCTATTTCTTTATTTATTTTATTCGCTCGTGCAGTTTTTTAATATTGTTGGAAAACGCTTCCCAAAAAGAAGCCCCAGACCCTCCGCTCCGATGCAGGGCTATGACGTCACAAAGAAAGTGGTGGGGGTTGCTGGTCTCCTTGTACTTGCACTGATTTATATAAATTGCTTTTCATTTAACTTGGAGCAATATGAAATCCATTTAAACTATGTGTTAAATTAAAATATTAAACATCTATAATTTCGTTGAACTTCGAACTACATTACACTGTACACACTTTCTTCTATAAGCGTGAAATAATAAAAAAATGTATCGTTATTTATGTTATCGTAAAGTATCTACAAGAATTACACTCCTGGCCAAAAACCCGGACACTTAAGAAATAGAAGTAAAATATTTATTTGTTCCAATTGTGTGATGAAAATATGAAGAATCCTGACGAAACCTTATAAAAAAGCAAAGCAGTTACAACAAAACTTATCCCCTCAAGTCTGAGGAGCGTTACAATACACTCTACCGTAAACCCCAATATTACAGTACAATTATGAAATAAATCAGTTTTACATAATTTCATTATTTTTAAATGATTTTGTTACCTTTGGCAACAAAAATTTATAAGTTTAGCGAAAGGACACACTTTATCTTGCTTTTTAGCAACATATTGCACCTTGTTTGCATTTATGATAAGTTTCACGTTTATTCTGATAAATTCAGATCACTTTGCATTTGTGTATTCAAATCGTGTGAAAATGAGACCCGAAGATACTGCAAACGTTGTGGAATTACATGAAGATGGTCGCAGTATACGGTATATTTCAAATCGTTTGAATATTGGCAAAAGTACCGTTCATGACGTTGTTACGAAGTATCGTCAGACTGGAGAATACACTAGAAGACCAGGATCAGGCAGAAAACAGTCCAGATATCAGCGTGATAAATGTTTTATAAGGATATCCGTACTACGGAACCGCTCTTTAACGTCAAATGTTCTAGCTAGTCGTTTGTTAGAATCTCGAAGAACTCAAATCTCATAAGCCAGCAGCATGCCCAAAATTAACAGGTTGAGATTTGCGGATTATCACAGAAACAGGACTGTTCAACAATGGAGGTCCGTAATATCTTTTGACGAGTCCCGTTTTTGCTTACGATCTCCAGATGGACGTGAACGTGTATTGAGGAGACTCGGGGAACGATCTGCATCTTGCTGCATTTCACCCAGAAAGGCGTTTGGTGGCGGAGGTGTTATGGTATGGGCAGCTATTTCTTTCAACGGGCGCACCGAGTTAATCTTCATCGAGCGTGGAACCCTAACAGCAGAGAGGTACATACAAAAGTGTCTGGAGAACCATATTGTCCCCTACGCCCCTTTTGTTGGGGAAAATTTCTTATTTATGCACGAATTGTCAAGGATTGCCTAAATATTATTGGAATCCGTGTTTTGGAATGGCATGCTTGTAATCCTGACATGAATCCATTAGATCCTGAATGGGACGTTTTAGGGCAAAATATTAGAAAGGGGCAACCATTGCCAGAAACGATCCAAGAGCTGCGAATAGCGTTGAATGAAGAATAGGAACAGATATCGCAAGAACAGATTTTGCACCTTATTGAAAGCATAGCATGCCTAGGTGTATTGGAACCCTTCGCAGGTGTAGGGGCGGCTATACCCGATACTAACATTGGGTTGAAACTTAAAGAACCGGCATCATCATCATCATCATTAGCTCACTCCGTTCATCGTCGAACGTAAGACTCACCTAATGTTTTCCACCGATCTCTGTCGTTTGTTTTCTGAAGCCAGTCATGACCAGCGATTCTCTTTAAATCGTCCGTCCATCTTGTTTGTGGCCTTCCTCTGCTCCTCTTATTTTCGCGGGGTCGCCATTCCATCATTCCCTGGTCCATCTGTCATCTCTTAATCTTCCAATGTGCCCTGCCCAGTTCCATCTTAGTATACATATACGCTGTATGACGTCCGTTACCCTTGATTTTCTTCGGATCTCAGTGTTGGGTATGTGATCTTGTAGCGTTACATTCAACATTCTTCTTTCCACTGCTCGTTAGGTCTTTTGTAGCTTATCTATTATGCTTTTACTTTCTACAAAGGAAAACAAGAACTAAAAGAAGTAGGTGTGGGAATACTCATCAATAAGAAACTAGCCCAGAACAAAGAACCGGCAACTGTGTGTAATTAAATTTTGTTTTTTATTTGTATAATTTTTCGAAAATATTTCTTTTCCGTTACTTATGTTACTTATTATTTTTCCTATTGTTACTTTTGTATTGTTATAAATAAACGCTTTTTATTATTGATGTTTACTTCCTCCCCAGTTCAACCATTTAACACCTACAAAATTAAAAAAAAAAGCTAATGTCCCGATTTTTTTGGCCAGGAGTGTACGTATGTCGATTACAAAGCAATAATTATGCTTCTAGAAGGGTTATTATAAACCTTGAGACTAATAAACTAGTTGCAACATTTATCAATTTTTCCACCTGAAATGATTTCATTTATAATAAACAAAAGAAGTATTTTCCGACGACCACTATGAAATGTATTGAATTCTGCACCGTTTTTTGTTAGTGAAAGTGGAAGATTGCGAATGGAGAGAGTTACTGTGTAAAATATAAAATCAATCAATCTGATTGGCTGTCAGCGATGTTGAAAATTTTAATTAATTATGAATTAAAATTTTCAACATTGGTAGTGCAATCAATGAAATTTGACATTTGTCATTTGTGAATTCTGAAACTGACGAACATATCCAAGTAAAACAGTTCCAACTTTGAATAAAAAATGGAATTTAACAATAATGAAAGCGACAGTGATAATTATGAAAACCTTACCCCTCCGGAAATCGCAGAAAAAGCCGCAAAAGCATGTGAGAATTTGTTACCATCAATGTCGAAAGAGCGTTATGAATATGCTTATAAACAATTCATGGACTGGAGACTTAAAAGTAAAGTAAATTCTTTTTCTGAAAAAGTATTACTGGCATATTTCGGCGACCTCAGTGCAAAATATAAATCCAGTACGTTGTGGTCAATATATTCCATGCTTCGAGGAACCTTAATAACAAAACATGATGTCAACATTGCTCCGTATCCCAAGTTAAAAGCTCTGTTAAAGAAGCAGTCAGTAAATTATGTGCCAAAAAAAGCAAATGTTTTAACTAATAACGACATCAAAACATTTTTGGAAACAGCTCCTGATGAAGTGTTTTTATTAACAAAAGTATGTAAACATGACATTTGAATTTCAATGTATAATCTCAAATATTTTTAGACGGCCCTTATTTTTGGAGTTTGTGGATGCATGAGGAAAGGTGAAATTTATAATGTCAAACTGGGTAATGTTAAAGATGTGAATTCAGCATTAATTGTTGATGTGCCTTATACCAAAACTAAGAAACCGAGACAATTTGTTATTTCAGACAATTTTTATAGTGTCTGTAAAAAATATATGAATCTGCGACCCTCAACAATGACTGACAAGAATCAAAAATTCTTTATCAATTATCAAAAAGGAAAATGTACTAAACAATATGTGGGCACTAACAAATTAGGCAAAATAGTTCAAGACATTGCCAAGTTTTTGAAGCTGCCTAACCCAGAAACATATACAGGACACATACAGAAGAACATCAGCAACAATTGTTGCTGACAAAACTGGTGACCTTCTAGCCCTAAAACGCCATGGCGGATGGCAGTCCAGCGGGACTGCAGGTTATGTAAATGACTCGATCAGTAAAAAGATAGAAATCTCGAAACACATTGTTGAAGCAGTAGCATCGACACCAAACAGCCGCCGTTGCGTGAAAAAGCTGCCTCATCCACTTCTGGTACCAAGTCGCCGCTGCTGTGTGAAACTTCATTAGTGGTTCCTGAGGTGCTTACAGAAGATCGTTGTGCCTCGCAAAAAATTCAAAATTTCTTATCTACAGAAGAAAACCACCGGGTTCTAGCACCAATACATTTCCAAAACTGTCAAAATTTCACAATTAACTTTAATTAATAAAATAATACCAATTAACTTTAATCAATAAAATAATATACCTACTTTTGATTTTTTTATGGTGGTCGTTGGAAAAGTATCGTGTAAAACACGTGTTGAAAAGTCGATTTCTTGCGAAATCTTGCCCTTTCAACACTTGTTGTACAATATACTATTGTTTACTTACAAATATATAGGTTATGTATTATGATTATGAACATTCAATAATTTTCAACTTTTTTTGAAATGTTATGGAAATGTAGGTGGAGACATCATATAGTTGGCTGATTTAATGAAGACATACGTCGCCTAAATTTTATTTTGTGTAATTTTAAGAATGAGTTATTCCCAACTTTATATGCAATCGAATTTTTTTCACTATCGCTAAATCGACTTATTACCTCATTTTACAACTTTTGGCCAAGTTTCGCCAAGATCGGCCATCATATCTGGATGTCTGTGCCTGTGTGTATGTCTGTGTAGATCTATGCTAGTATCCACGATAACTCCAGAACGAAAATACCTACGTAACCAAAATTTTGTATTTAAGCTTGTTTTCATTTGGCTTAGAGCTGATTAGATTTTGAGAGAAATCCAGCGGCGGAGAGGGGGTTTTATTAGAGGCAATTTTTGGTTTTTATCAAATATTCCTAAAACAGCTGCATATTTCAAAGATATAAAAATACCTAGATATAGACCTTAAACACATCGATTAATTATTTCTTTAATTTATCGGCAAAAAGGTAGAATTTAAGTGTTAGTTAAAATTTTTTCAATATCTGAATAACGATTAATTTTATAAGAAAAAGTGTAGACGTATTTTTGAAAGAAATTTAAATTTTACATAATTTTATTGTGTGTGTGTGTGTGTGTGCGTGTGCATGTGCGTGTGCGTGTGTGTGTTCATTTTACATAATTTTTCTTTATACAGTTTCTTAATATAAAGGGAGATAAGTGTACAAATTAAATAAGTATGATGGAAAATGCTTAAATTGTATTATCGATATTTTTATAGAAGCGGGCAACTTTGAAATTTTTTCTATGTTAGCATCTAGATGTCTATTAACCTCCGCCTGACATGAAGTTTTAAATGCCTGTTGGACATAGATTATTGTTTCTGTGTTACAATGTTCCATATTTTCGTAATGAACTTATTATAAATGAGGTTACAGAATTACCCTAAAAAATTGTTATTAAAATTATTTCATTTCTTTTAATTCCATTTTGTAAGTTGAAAGGTTGTGTGTTGTTCCAGACCAGATATTTTTGCCTTGTATCCTTCAGATTGACGTTTTTATGGAACCCTTTAGAGGAGCCTTCGCTTCTAAATACTTCGACCACATGGATGAAACTGCATAATTTTTCTGCAAACGTAAGAAATACGATAGAATAACATCTTCGTTTATTGTCGTTACCCGCCGTTTTCTCTCCATTCGTTAAATTCGGCATACGCTTTTTCACAATGTTCACTAGAATTCGCACGCAATAATGGAAGAGTTGCTTCTTGAGCTTTCCTCAAGAATTACAAAATGAACTACTATCTTGCATTTGTCACAATTTCATAATTTTTTTTGCAAACAAAGAACAACGTACCATACCAACCAGTAAGTATAACAAAATCTGCTATGTTTCATTTTAGGAATACGAATATTTACTAATTAAATTTCAATTAATTCTATTCGATAAATATGGTGATTGTGGCTAAAACGTTGTATTGCGTGTGTGTTTTATATGCTTTTTATCTACTCTTTATCCATTTAGGAAGATTAAACGCTCAAACTGGTGTTCTTGCGTTTAAAGATTCTTACGTGGATAAAATGCCATCTAACACGTATAAAATAAATATGTATTATTTTATGTTTAATAAAAGGAGTTACATTTTTGATTGTGTGTTTGTAGAATTTATTAAAGTTAAATATATCAAATACGTTGATTTTCATGTGGCTCAGGACCGTGATGTGTGTGTATGAGAATGTGTTGTGAAGAATGATTACTAGAATTATTCAACTGAGTGGTTTTAGTTAATTTTTTTTAGTAATCGTGGTGCTGAACAGTCTAAGTTTGGCTTACCATGCTAAAACACTTACAGGGTTATTGAACTGCCAAGAGGTGCCTATGTATAAACGGCTACCTTACATTTTTCCTTATTATAAGTGAGAGGAAAATAGGAACTAGGAGATCACCCCTGAGTTTATAATCTGGAATGATCCTCCTAGTTCCTGTTTGATACGACAACTTGAGATTTGTACTGCGTATTGATGACGTGAATTAGCGAAGCAAGAATTCCTAGCAAACGTGTACCGAGATGGTATCAAAGAATGTAATTCAGCAAGGCAATAGCCATTGTAATACCTAATCATTAGAGAAAGAAAGAACTGAAACGATTCTTCAATTCTCAACAATTCTGTACGTCAGAAGTTAAGGACGGGTCATTTATAAGTCTAATCGCTCTTTTTTTGAATACGATCAACGATATCGAGAGAGTATTTGATAGCATCAACCCAGAGGCGAGAATTATATTCCGATGAGGTCGAATTTGGACTTTATACAACAGAAAAAGTTGTAGGAAGATAAAGTACTACTTAGATCTGCACAAAAGGCCTATTTTACGAGCAGCTGTTTTGGTAGCTGACAGCATGATAGATTTTAATATACAGTCATTCCCAACATAGTAATAGGGTCTGAGCTATTCATGCTTACAACAGGAAATTATAGATATTTCGGACACAAGGCAACACTTTTATTAGCATTAAATTTAACTAGATTATTATTTCTCCATTCCAGGATACGTTGAATTTTCATTTCAGCTTTACGGTATTGATTTGAGATAGAAGGTGGATTACCATTATGAGTAGACTGTAGTTAGGAAAGCAATGCACCGGGAAAGACGTAGAAGAAATAAGGTCATTTATGTATAGCAGAAAAAGTAGGTGCTATAATTGATGCCTGTGGCACGCCCACATTAATCCCAACTTCTTTTGAAAAGAAGCTATCAACTACGACACGTATTCGTTTTTGGTTAAGGAAACTAGAAATCTAGTATTATTTAATCCATCGAGGTGAGTTTGGCAAGTGAACATTTATGCCCAAGTGTTTCTGTTTCATCAGAATGTTCTAATGTATTGTTACAAACTTGGGGCACATATGAAAGAACGAGTCTGCCTAAAACCATATTAGTGGTCACTAAGGAGTTGGTTATTTCCAAGGAAAGAGAGCAGTTGCTAATTGATGACTTTTCCCATGATTTTAGACAAAGTGGAAGGAATAGAAATTGGTCGGTAGCTGGAGAGATCGGTCTTATCGCCTTTTTTGGGAATAGGTTGAATATTTTACATGATGAAGGATACCGTATGGGTCAGTCGTCTTATTGAGATCAAATCTACTAATAATCGATTCTATGAGCTTGTACCGAAAATAAATTGGTTTCATAGTGTATGAGGAATAGGTGACTAGGGGCACATCTTTTCCAGAATCATTTAGGACACGAGTTTGATGCAAATAAATCAATAAAAAGATTGGAAAAGATTGGCTTTGTGTACAAAATCAGAAATTACAGATCCGTCAAAAGGATGTCATGGAGGGAAATGAAGATGTACCAAAGTTTTAACTCACGATTAAAGACTAAAATGTACGACTGCCCAAAGGAGATGTAGCGAGTTCATTGTATTTTTGTTGTTCAAACAACTTTTAACTTTAGTCATAACACTTTTGCAAGTATTTTTAGCATTAACGTAGTGTGCATGAGTCTTGATCGTTTTATTAGATTTCCATTTAGTGTAAAAAAATATTTTCCTAATATATTGCATCAGAACAAGCCTTATTGAACCAGGGTTGTGACTTCAGATACTGAAAGAGCAATATCCGAAGATGAGGACGACTTAAAACAATATTTGCGCAATGCAAAGGTTGCAAAGAAATCCCGTAAATCACTTCATTTAGCTGACCTAAAACAACATTATTTCCAACTGAAGTTTCATAAACACGTGGGTTCGATGTAAGAGGGAGATCTAGAAAGTGTGAAGTATGGTTAAGGCTATCAGGGATTCTTATGTGTGTAGAAATAATTTGCGTGGGATCACATGTGCACTATGATCAGCAGGTAGTCACCTTTTCAAAAAGGTAATCCAAGAAGTCTTGAAAGTTACCGTCGTTAGGAGACCCATAAATGCAACAGTAGAATTTCACAAATTTAGGACCAAAATGTTTAAACCAGATCACGTCGAATTTGTTATTTCCCAAACAAGCGGTGTTGTCCTTGAGATAGACACACGCTCCTCCTTTGCATCAAAAGTTAGAGTAAAGATTGTATTGGGGAAATTGCAAGTCGGGTGAATTGGAGCTTTATGTTTCAGATAGAAACAAAGCGTCAGGTTGTAATTGTTGAAGATGTTGGTGAACCGCATGAACATCAGACCTGACAGCGCGGATGTTGCAATAATGGATCAGAAAGTGAGTACCTTCGATGGCCGAGGTCTCTTAGGTCCTGTCCTGCTGACATCTGAACGGAACAGAATTTTACGTCCGGCATGTATTACCCGAGGAACCACACCATCTTTTTTTTAAATGTTGGTTGGTTTTTCGATCTGATTGAAACAGAGTGAGGGCGAGATGAAGAATAGGATGAAAACAGATTAAAGATAAGGAAAAAGGTGACGAGTAGCCCTTACCGAATTCAGAAAGTTTGGAGATCCAATAACAAGTAGTCCATGGTAAGGGAATAACCGGAACTTTAATATTTTTTTCTGTAAACGGTTTTTTCGAAAGAATGTGAAAGTGTGTATTTATGAATAGCTTTAACTAATTAGTTAGAGGAAGTAAGTATTTAGATTTATAATATTGCTATTAAAAATGAAACTTGAAACAATGTGTATTATACTTATAAATTTATAATATGGTATCGAACCCAGCTAAAGAATGTATAAGAATGCTGTAAAAGCGTCCTAATTTAGTAAAATATGTAAATAAGCTTTAAAAAGGAAATATATGCATTTATAACAAAAAAAGCTAAAATATGCATTTGCACACATGGGGCATAACTGAAACGATATCAATTGAAACAGAGCAGGCATACCACAGCAGGGCGTGATACTGTACAGAGATGTCCGTTTCTCCACGGGCGTTTTAATGCTAGGGACCAGGCTTCCCCCATGTCACGCTCAGACTTCCCATCGCACAATCCCTGCAACACCTAAAACTGCCAAATGACCTTAGGATTGGGGGATTGTAAAAGATATTGGCTTCCTCGCAGTCTAGGCGATTAAGCCAAGGCCACCGACGGATCCTTGTACGGCATTCCATAGCCACGTCCTGCCAGAGTCGCCGAAGTACAGTTTGCGGTTACGGTATTAGGAGACGGGTAACGCTCAATCGTCCCCAGCTAGGGCATATCGGGTTTGTTACACCCGTGCGCGCTTTTGATGGCGCACGTCCTAGGACGAGTAGAGAGGAAAGGAAGTGGTCTCTCAGCCTTTGCTGGGAGCCTGAAGAGTTCAAGTGAACTTCTAGCAAGGGGGTGCAGGGTTGAAGTGTATGGATGATGAGGCATTGGTGGAAGTGGATGAGGATTGGCAAGTAAAGGATATACAGTTAAAGATGCGATTTCGTGCTCGGTGTGTATAACGTGTGTGCATAATTATTGAAATTTGAGATTTACCTTTAATTTTTAAATGAGTCGGACAGTTTTCTCCTAAAAAGTAGTTGTATCTTTTTTGACCGTTGTTCAATTTTTTTGTTTTAAACATAAATACTCTTGCTAAACGCTTGCTGAAGGAGTTGGAATAGAAACCATTCGTTTTTTATCTATTTTTGTCCAGAATGGTTGTTGTTTACAGGTGACTCTACAACTGTATAGCTTTCCTGCAATGCAGATTCTACTGGTGATTGTATATTGATTTTTTGGGTTGAAGGTTACGAGCTGTCAACTGTGTCAAAAGTGTCGGCGTTCTGAATATCATACTCATCTTCTAGTTTTGAAACTTCGGTCTTGACTTTTATTTCGGTGTTCACGTATTTATCCACGAAACATCTTCCTTTTTCAAATTTCCTAGCCTTCATATCGTTCTTTGTTTGACCAGATTTTGTTCTACGGGTGGCTAGTGATCTTTTATAACAATCGCGCAAATTCCTTCCTTGCAATATTTTGCTGAAATAATTCAAAAAATATAATTATTCGCATTCGAAACAGTAATTTTGATGAAAATAAGTACGTAGTATTACGGGTCTTTAGCAACTGGGTAGTCATTTGAAACTGTAGGGTTTAGCTATTGTTTGTGAGAACCGACTACAAGAAAACATTTTACGAAATTTGCGAAATGATATGGGAGGTTTTGCAACCTATTGTTATGCCTAAAATGATTGAAGAACTTTGGACGCGAAGGGAAGAAAGGTTACGCTGCAAATTTAATTTTACTAATCGCTTTGGTGCCATAGATGGAAAACATGTGCTTTTCCAAACACCAAAACATAGCGGTACTCTATATTTTAATTATAGAAAACCTGCAGCATCGTCCTCCTTGTTGTTATTGACACGAATCACAAATCCACTCTACTTGACGTCCGAGATCACGGAAAAAACAGTGATGGTGGGGGCGTTTTGCACTCGGTGTTTGGACAAAGATTCTTGAAAGTACAACTGAACATTCCAGTTGACAAGCTTTTGCCAGACACAACACCATTAATGACTCACCTCATCATAGCAGATGAAGCTTTCCCATTGTTTACGAGACCATATCCTGATGGACTGCTTTCTGGTAATGAAGCCCAGAAGATTTTTTATTATAGGCTGAGTCGAGCATAGAATGTTTCTGAGGATGATGGGAATTTTTACAAACAAATTTAGAATATATCAACGATGATTGGAAATAACACTGCACATCTTGACACAGTCGTGTTAGCTGCTTGTCTTTTTTAGAAAACGGTTCTTGGGGGAATGTTGACAGATTTGGCGGGTATTGATGGATCATCTTCGGATGCAAATTCCTTAAGAGAAGAATTTAAAAATTACTTTAATTTTGAAGTCCGTTCAGTTTCGTGGCCAACTTCAATTGTCCGTCAAGGAAGGCGAGAATAAAAATGTAGCAAACCATGTTTATTTGTACTGTGCAAATAGAGTTGCTCTTCATTCATTTTGCGCTAAATCAGTATTTCCAGTAAGTGTAAGATAATATTTTCTAATTAGTTCATTTTATATAGATTTGTTCCACAAACCTGTTTGAGAACAGTTTAACGACGAAACAGGTGAATACAGCTTTTACACTCAGTTGGCATCTAAATAAATGAAGTTTGAAGGAAATTATCTGTTTCGTCAGTGTAGACTCTCATCAAACAGGTTTATACAAACAAACCTATAATGCAAATAGGATAATTTACTTCTTATTCATTAACAAATATATATTTTGTAGTACTTACCTTTAAAAGTAAATGTAAAGACATTAAAGAGTTATACTTACGTCTGTCAATACTCTCAAAGCAATTTTAATATCTTTCCATATCTTAAAGGAACGTGAAACGCGTGCTTCGAACATTGCCGACAGCGCCCGATTGAACAGGAAGACGATAGTTTAGCGCGTAGCTTCGCTCCGACCTTGCACACCTAGACGAAGAGATGTGACAAACATTGCTCAAATACATTTCAGCCGATTGCTCCACGTCGCGTCGCCTTAATGTGCTAGTTTTCTATACACCTTTAATAACAAATTAAAAAAGAACTTTTTGAAAATGATCAAATTTGAAAACCATCTTGTGACATTGTAAGAATTGCAGTAGTCTAGATGTCTTTACCATTATTATTTTTTATGAAATAGAACACAGAATGGATTCTTATTATCGCATCCCGTTCACACAGTCAAATCATCACAAATAGGACATTCGGAGCATGATCCAAAAATTTTCTCAACTGATTTTATAATGTGATTAAATTTTGTTTGATCTGTGTTTTGGTTTTTCCATTTAAAATTTTTAGCCTTCGTTCGTTAGAGGGTGTTCTGGAAGGAGTGATGTTTAATATATTAAAGATCTAACTATTTATCGTTATTACAGTACAATAATATAATAGTAGGCCTTTAAATATATGTACGTAATTAAATTATTTTTGAAGACTTATTGAGTTTTCACATTTTATAAATTTGACACTTTCACTAATTTCTAAAATCTGCATTGCTACTGACGACGATAACTGTAGTTGTTATCGAAACGTATACATTTTGTACAATGTATCTTCATTAATAAAGCCAGAACGTAAGTACTGGCAGTTACATGTAAATTCATAGTAATAACGAAATAACTTTTTAAATTTGCCTCGTATATCATCGTAAAACAAAACACGAACATTAAGTATTCTAAGGGAACACGAACAGCAACTTTTGCGCTACTTTCGCAGTAACTTGTCTTAAACAAGCAAAAATAAGATTCAAGTTTACGACCCTTTTTCCTACGGGGCACTAAATTTGGCAGTTAATTTCATATATATGGCGTCCTTAAAAAACTTAACCTTTTACTCTTTTTTGTGTGAAGGTACCTACATAAACAAATTTTCTATCTAAAACTTCATCAACAAAATTAATTACTTTTAAAATTCATTTTTAAGCTAATCATCAACTTAATTACATTTATGAGAAAATAGTTTCGTACAAATCATCATTTTTAATTAAATAAATTCCCAAATTTTAACTAAATTAAATATTACAGAAAAAAAAAACTTACCATAATTATTTAAAGCAGAATAAAATTAGAAAGTTCATAAAAAAATTAAGACAGTTTTCACTGATAATTATCAAATATCTTGTGAGTGGTATTAAAAAATACACAAAAAATGTAATCTTATCGGTCGTTAAATTTTAAGTAAATTAACAATTAAATTGCAATTATTATACTCATTTTTGGAAGATAAAAAGGCGATAAATATAAAGTTTATTCAACTTTTTTTTTTATTTTTTCTTACTACGATGTTGTAATTAAAAGTAAGTTTTAATTTATTGCAAAATGTTTCTCATTTTAAGGTGGTAAATATTCAGTGTTATGTATGCGTAATTAATTGTAATTACTTAATAAATGGTTGGGGTTTGTGTAAGGATAGGAAATGATTGATTTATAAAGCAGATACATTTGCATGCGCGCCTCCTAATGAACAAACACTACCCTGAGTACAGCTCTATGTGCTTTGAGGCCGTTTGTGTTTATTATCGATTAATACTAGATGGAGCACTTTATCTATCGTTGTCAAACTAATCTCGAAGTATTTGGGCGTTGAACTGACCTTGATAATGGATTATGCTTCATGCTAGGAAGCCATTAAGGTGACTAAGTTAGGTTCAAGATGGAAGTCAAGAAATTATTGATCTTTATAGTACGGGAGGTATACTTTTTGAACATTATTATACAGTGCGCCCCAAAAGTTTGGAAACGCTCAATTATCTCAGTTATTTGTAAAGTGACATAGATGAAAATTGGAAAGTTTACATTAGCAATCATGCTCTATTCAATATAAATATGCAGTGTTGCGACTCCTACTAAAAATTAAAAGCAACTTTGATAATTCAAACGAACATCATGTATATTATTCAATTTTTTTATTCCCGGAATAAATCTAAATACTTCTTATGTATGAAGTGCTATACGTATTTTCAACCATTTACGAAATAATTCACTGACCATTTCGACAGTTTCACAGGCTGTAACATCTAAAGCTTAAGAGATCAAGAACAACGGTTTGTACGTCCCTATCTTAGTTTTTCATAAGCTATAAATTGACAAATACACCAGAAGTGGTGAAAAATGCTTGAACACATTACTCACATTTATTGAGAATCCTCATAGTTCCCTACGGAAGTCAGCAGCAGCTATTGATATAAGTCGTCCGTCAGTGTCAAGAATTCTGGAGGATAATAAATTTCACCCCTTTAAGATTCATCTTGTTCAAAAGCTGTCAGACGATGATTTCGGTAGAAGAAACGAATTTTGTGTGACCATGATGGCTAAGTGGGACGAGAATAATGATTTCTTCAATAACATTATTTTTTCTGATCAAGCGACATTTATGGTAAATGGGAATGTGAATTGTCAGAATTATAGGTACTGGTCAGATCAAAATCCGCATTGGATGAGAGAAGCGCAAGCACCCGCAGAAAATAAATGTTTGGGCAGTGTTATATAGAACTTGCACTATAAGGCCATTTTTTTTTATAGAAGGGAATTTAACAGCTAAGAGATATTTGGATATGCTTCCAAATTTAACCGTTACTGAAATTCAACTTTGTTTGGCCCAAAGTATCAAAGTACATGGTTTCAGCAGAATGGAGTTCCTCCCCACTATGCTCGTATAATACGGGAATATTTTAATACAACTTTACCTAACAGAGGCATGGGCAGAAGGCTTTCTATAAAGTGGCCAGCGATGTCTCCCGGCCTCTCGCAATTAGATTACTTTTTCTGGGGGCATATAAAAGATAAAGTATACGCTACAAAACCGAAGAATCTCGACGATTTAAGACAACGCATACAAATTGAGATTGATCTTATTACCGTAGATATGGTTCAGAAGGTTATCGAAAATTTGTACTAGCACCTAGCCTTTTGCCAAGAAGTGCAAGGAAAACATTTTCAACATTTAGTTTAGTACATAGTACATAGCTTTGCAATTTTTTAAACAATTTTTCAATAAATTCCTTGTTAGAGGGTTAGATGTTTTTGATCTCTTAAGGTTTAGATTTTACAGTCTGTCAAAGTGTCGAAATGGTCTGTCAATTATTTTGTAAATGGTTGACGGTTGAAAGATACGTGTCCGACTTCATACATAAGATATATTTAGATTTGTTCCGGGTATTAAAAATTGAATAATATACATGGTGTTCCGTTTGAATGATCAATAATGAGATCGCATATCACATTAATTGCCCTTTACTAATGACAAAGATCGCAAGTATATTTGTTTGCCATTCTGGGTACGTTTGCACATTCCGAATGAGCCCATTTTTGACGATCTCGACCACACTTCCCTAGCGCGAGATCGTCTATATTCTTCATTACAAAAGATACAAGCGAATTCCTCTTCATCATCAGTTTCATCATTTACAGTTTGTTCTTCAGAGCCAGTTTCTTTTATTTTGAAACGCTTTTTTACCGCACGAGCAGATTTTCTTCACTCTGCTGCCTCTTTTGTCGCCACATTTTGTTTCATTATCTAAATTTCAGGGGTACTGGTTATAACTACAAATTGAGTGCAGCATAATCCTGACCCGCTTAGTTGATTCAGAAAATGTCCATTATGCAATTTTAGTATTGCAGATGTTTATGTGACCATTAACAGATGACGAGATCTTGTGAGAAAATGGGAGTTTTGTTTTTCGGTTAGTTAGTTAAAGTTAGGCTGTTAAGGGGATAGGTCGAACGCTGAGCGTGTGATGTAAGCTTCGGATACACTGAATTTACCTACGTTCTATCCGGGTTACTTGAAGCTATCGTGGGGGAGTGTTCCCGTTCACCTCGTGTGGATCTTAAAAAGAATTCAATCATCCGGGGACGTTGTGTTGTTTTTCGTTGGTCAGAAGTGACCTTTTTGTATACATTGAAGAGGATTAGTGTTTATTTTTGGAATAAAATCGTGCTTAGCAGATTCTAATACCGTAGAGTTTAGTAAATTTATTTGTACATCAAGAAAGTACATCCGCGTCCACAGCTGTTCAGAAAGATAAAAGGTTGCTGTAAATATAAATATCTAAATAATAAATTTTGCATATATAAAGGACAAAGAACGTTTTGTAAATAAATTTATATATATATATATATATATATATATATATATATATATATATATATATATATATATATATATATATATATATGCATGTAGATATAATTTGAAATAGTCGGATAGTTGAAATTTGACGGCAGTAAAGTTGCCGTACTGGAAGGCCGGAAGATTGGTATTGGTACACATTGATCAATTACCAAAGGATTAATGGTATGGGAATTGCGTTTATCGCTGTGAGATGGAACGAAAGAATTTAGATTGGTACAAATTAAGCTAATTACTTTTCTGTGTTTATTTGTGGTGATTTTAACGAAGTTTTTTTTTGTACTTGTTTAGGCGGATGAACACGGTGTATACTTTTGTATCAAATCTTTCAGGCGGTTAAGATAATTTTACAATAGTGTATTCAACCCGTCATATTACATATTGTGTTATTTTATTATTATTATTATTATTATTATTATTATTATTATTATGCAGTTGTTGGTACGAGTAACAAACTATATTAATCAGCAGTTAGATCATAATAAATACACGATTGCGGTTTACATCGATCTATCGAAAGCTTTCGACACCGTGGATCATAAAATTTTAATTACAAGTCTTGAGAAAATTGGAATTACCTACAAACAGCTACAATGGTTTAGAAGCTACTTGGAAAACAGAAAATACGTAGTAACGATCGACAATACAAGCAGCAATGAGAGAAAGATCAGCTATGGAGTACCTCAAGGCAGTAATTTAGGCCCTATAATGTTTTTGATATATATCAACGAAATATTTGGACAAATCGATCAATCTCATCTTTTCATGTACGCGGATGACGGAATACTTCTATACTCACACAGAGAGGTACTAAAATGTGAAGAAGTAATACAATCTGAATTAGACAAGGTATGTAAATGGATGCACGAACATAATTTATTCCCTAACCAAGAAAAACAAAACCATGGTCTTTGCTACAGCACATATGGATAACACGAAAACCATAAAAGTAGTTATGCACAACAGTGACTGTCTTACTAGAAACATGAGTGATAAGTGTAAATGTAGAAAATTAGAGACAGTGAGTAAGTTTACATACCTTGGATTAACACTGGATTCTAAACTTATCTACAACATGCATATAGAAAACATCCATCTCAAATTAAAACGAATCTCTGGATGCTACTACTTACTAAGTAGATACGCCAACAGAACAACAATGACAATGGTATACAAATCCATGATAGAATCGATCATAAGGTACGCAATAAGAGTTTGGGGATGTGCAGACCCTGTACACATGAACAGATTAACATGCCTGCAAATTCGTCTACTTAAAATGATACCAGGGAGTAATAACTTACAAAAAAATGTACTCTTAAAAAAGACAAATACCTTAACCCCTAATGCATTCTACAGGTATATTAACATACTAACCTACCTTAAAGACAATCAATATAAAATACCTATAGAACACAACTACCAGACTAGAAGGACTACGTACGCAGTACCATTTTATTTCAACAAATATGGGAAAAGAACTCTAGAGTGTCTAATTCCAACACTATACAACTCATTGCCCATAGGTATAAAAACAGATGATGGACTATCTACTTACAAGCAAAAAATCAAGGAATGGCTAATCGATAGCAACTAAAGAAAAAAAAAAAAAAAAAAATGGAATAAGGCAAATAATGGAAAATGGAAAAAAATGGAAAATGGAAAACGGAAAACGGAAGACGGAAGACGGAAGACGGAGAACAAAAAACGGAAAACGGAAATTGGAAAACGGAAACGGAAAACGGAACATGGAAAATGGAAAATGGTAAATGGAAAATGGAAAATGAAAAATGGAAAATGTAAAATGGAAAATGGAAAATGGAAAATGGAAAATGGAAAATGGAAAATGGAAAATGGAAAATGGAAAATGGAAAATGGAAAATGGAAAATGGAAAATGGAAAATGGAAAATGGAAAATGGAAAATGGAAAATGGAAAATGGAAAATGGAAAATGGAAAATGAAAAATGGAAAATGGAAAATGAAAAATAGAAAATGGAAAAATGGAAAATGGAAAATGAAAAATGGAAAATGGAAAAATGGAAAACAGTTCATAAAATGGATTATGGAATACTGCTAATAATTAAATTACAATAAATATTTAACAACCACAAAATGTATTAATGATTACACTTCAGAGCATTGTAAAGTCAGACTAATAACTATTTAATAAGATAAAAATGAAATATGATAATAAAATCAATTGTAAAATCTTTGTAAAACAATAGGAACCAACCGATAAGTTCAAATGTAACTTGGTTGGATCTAATAATATGCATAAATTAAAGACAATAAACATTTCAACATTTCAAACATTATTATTATTATTATTGTATACCAAAATTCACATTACGAAAATTTGTTAAGTTTATGATTTCAACGTCATTATTATTCGGTTAAGGTGCCAAGTAAATTAATGTAAGTAACATAGATGATTTTGGGAAATTTTGAGCCTTGCAGGAGTCATCCCGAAGTAATATTTAGTTTTTTATATAAGAAAGGATGCGCTTTACTGCATTCCGGAAGTAAACTTATTTGTGATTTGACGTTAACTGTACCGATACTCTGAATGTTTATTTTTTTTAATATTATCATAATATATGAATAGTGATAATGAATTTGAGAGTATTATTTCGTTATTGAGTGTAATATTATATGTGACGTCATTCCTTCTTCACAGCGTTATTATTTACGTAGTACTAGTTGAAAACGTAAGATATTTTGATTACGTTCAAGTTACTGTGTGGTTTACTTTTTTATGGAAATTTTTTATTTACACAACCTTACAGCGGCATCGTTCGTTAATTATTTTTTTATGATTTGGTGAAAGACTTTAACGTAGTAATTTCTGAGATTATTTTTTTTATAATTTTATTATTACAGTTTATACAGTATATACAGTTTCATTAGGATTTAACGTAACGTAAAAGTAGTGTAAATAAGGTTGACCGATCAGCGGGCGTATTAGCACGTCCTTTTGTTTAGATTACGTGCAAATATTTTGAAGCTTTACAAGAAACGCTGAATCAAGGCTTTTAATTTACTGATTCACTTGGTTTTATGCGATGTAAGGTAAGCATTTTTTTTGTTTGTTTTAAACTTAGGTGTGGATTTCTCGCATATAGGCATTTAGACACCCATATTGTCGATTATAGATAAAGTGGCGCCCATATGACTTTCCCTTACTGTGTCGTATGTATTACGAGCTATCCTAATCGCAAAATTAATAATCTCCCCACGCCCTTTATTCCACTGAGCTATCAACCTCTTCCTTATCTGTTACTTTCGAATTACAGCCATTTTCACCCGTAATGATATTCCAATCCATCCACAACATCATCAGATATCTTCACCCTTCTTATTCATCCCTGTCGATTTTCCTCCACCATTCCTTCAAATACATCAACCAACAAACAGTTCCTTCTCAATTCATACCCTAGCCAGTTCCTCTTTCTTTTACTTATCGTCTCCAGCATTTTCCTTTATTCTCCAACCATTCTCAATACTTTCTCATTTCTTACTCTCAGTCCACTTTAATTTTCTACCAAAAATCCTTTCCATATTCCCATACGCTTGCTTGTCCATCCCTGATCTCATTTTAATTTCCTCGTGACTTCTCCAATTTGCAGATATTTCTGTTCCAAGACCGCGTCACCTGCTCTAACTGTTCTCCTCTTACGTACACTTTCGTTTCTTCATTCTCTCCGATCTTCATTACTTTATTCTTCTTATTAGATATTCCTAATCCATACAATTCTTTTATTCTCTCGAGATTTTTTAACATGTCATTCAATTCCTCAGTAGTTTGGGAAAATGAAATTTTGTCATCTGCAAATGGGATTCAAGCAACTCTTCGGCCACCCACGCTCATTCCTGTATCCTGTATCCTGATATAATTTCCTCTGCATACATAATAAATGGGGTTGGTGAAGCGCAACATCGTTTCCTTGTCCCTTTACCAATCCAAAACCAATCCGTCATACTTTCCGCAATTCCCATGGCTACTTCCTGCCCCATGTACAAGCTGTTGGCCGTTTATCATTCCAATCAACTATTGGTTATAACACGTTCTTAATGGCCCCTAGTACCCTACTGGTGGAGGGAGGAGATTAAAGAATGCAAGAGTTATGCAAACAGAATAGGAAGGAAACTAATCAACGAAAGAAGAACGCAAAAAGATCAACATTAATAAAGCACAGAGGCCAGACGGGTTACTACCAGAGCTAGTAAAGGCAGCTATAATGCAGAGCCCATTCATCTTTTTAAAGATGTATAATAGAGAATTAAACGAATTAACAGAGTGCTAGAAAACGGTGAAATTGGTACTAATAGCGAAACCAGTCAAATATACGCCAATATGCCTAATTAATTGTATGGGTACAGTATACGAAAGTATGGTAAAAGAAAGGCTCACAACCGAAATCAAGGATAAGGGAGATTATTGAGTGAGAGTCAGCATGGATTCAGTTAAGGGCGGTCCACTATATCGGCGATAGACAAATTACTCTCGACAGCAAGTGGGAAAAGGCACAGAAAAGTACAGAGTACTATTATTGTTCTACATACAAAATTCTTTAAATACAGCGCGCTGGGAAGTCTCTTGGACGAACTATAGAGAAAATTAAACACTATCTGCAGAATGTTATCGCTAGCTACCTCAAGGGAAGGAAAATTATGGTTGTCAAGGACATGATAACGGAGGTATATGCAGGGGTTCTACAGAGGTCGGTCCTAGGACCGGACTTAGGGAACATTTTATATGATGATCTTCTGCGGGTCATCAAACCCAAAGGCTTGAAACTAATATGTTACGCGAACGACTTGGTAGTGTGGGTCCAAGCGGATAACGTGCTGAGCCTAAATTCCAAAATAAGCGTGACGATTAGCATAATAGAAGACTGGATGAGGAGCAAAGGACTGACGGTAGCAGGTGATAAAACCCAGGTATCGGTGCTGAACAGACGACATCCCCTGAAAGGATCACATGTAATACACAAACAGAAATAAAAATTCAACCAGAGCCCAATACCTAGGAATAACTATCGACTAAGGTTTAATAATAGTGAAGCACATAATAGCCGCCACAAACAAAGCAAAGAATATAATGGAAGTCTTTTCAGGGTAATACCTAAGATAGGAGGACCTGCGAATGCAAACAGGAGTATTATTGCACTGGTGACACAGGCAACCATAACGTACGATGTACCAGTGTGGGCGACTACGACAAAATGAAAAAGTATGGAATACTCGCAGCTATGCAGAGACAAATTAAGTTGAAAGTAACATCCGCGTATAGTACTGTCTCGGACGAAGCGTTATGCGCTAGCAAAAGAGTACCACTGGACCTGCAAGCGTGCGCGGGGAAGAAACAACACAAGAGCAAAGCAGCTACGACATAGGCAATGCTAGAGATGAAAGAAGAATGGCAGACTAGATTGGAGAATACCAACGAATAAATTGATACCCAGACAGAAATGTGGACCGAAAGCTATATCAGCGAGAGAAACTATCACATGAGTCAATTCCTGACAGGACACGGGTGTTTTACGGTCTACTGGCATAGATTTTACAAAAAGGAAACACCGGAATGTAGCTACTACGGGGAAATATAGGCAGAACGATAGGAGACAGCACACATGAAAACATAAGTAAGGTGCTAAGGAACAAAACAACATAGTCGGCAAGAAAGAATCCTAGAGAAAAGAACGATGAACAGGGAGATATGGATCACCTGTGACAAACAAAAGTGAAGAACAGCTCCGGTCAGAGAAAGAACATAAGGGCCAGTAGTAGTTTTAGTGGGTAGGCCATACGCCGATAGACCTTAAGGCGCTTAGGGTCTATCCGCTCCTAGACAAAAAAATATATCATTAGTTTTTGACGCAAGTAGCCAACCCATTTTATTCTTTTGGACAGCGTCAATGACTAACTGCATGTTTAACTTGGATCAGTTATGTCTAGTACTCTTTCTTATATATTTACCCATTCTGGAATAAGAAAAAAATCACTGCTTAGTGCTTCATTGGTCATCTCAGACCAATTTACATAATTCAGAAAATGGTAACCGAAGTGTTCCGAACAGCGTAAATTCTAAACGTGCACTATGGAAAGTAACGACGAATCGCATGTTAAAAATAACTTGAATAAAATTTTCCGCCATTGATCTTAATTAGTATGCGAAAAAATTTATCAACCAACTACAAATACAGTTTTTCACTAGACATTACAGTTCTGTTGTAAGTGATTGCTTGCATGTGGGTACAACATTGTTTCCAAAGGAACTCGAGTAGAACCAATTGCAGTTCTTTCTGGCGGAAAAGCACATGGCCGAAAATTGAGGGAATGCCATTTCAGGCGGTAGGCCATGTCAGACACATCTCCCCTAACACCGTTATCCCACAAAATTAGGTAAATTACAGTGAACCATGTTAGACTTTTCTGTCACTTTTTCTGAAGTCAAATCAATACAAATTGTAGACATCTTAAAATTAATACTAGACTGAGCTATAGACTAAATAGTGAAAGAATTGTGAAAAAAAAACGACACCTCTGTTATATGTTATATAAGAAATAATAACGACAAATCCAGCGCACGTGTTAGGTCTTCGTTAGTGCCTTCCAGTACGTGTGTGCTTCACTAGTTCCTCCTAATGTTGTGTAACTTTTTTCAAGAAAAGGGCATTGATGACTGTCGATCTTAATTGTAAATACTATATACGCCGTAAGTTTTTTACTAGCGCTTGTTAGTGCTTTGTAGCTTGCCCTAGCTTGATACTTCATAGTTCAGTATCGATCCTCGCCCTCTACCGACAACACTTACGACACAGTAGAGGCACATCGTAAATGCTACATTAGGGCTTCTGTTCCATAAGGAGTTGCTTCCAAGAAAACGTCACCTCGCTGCTATTTTACCCCATTTTCATCGGAAGTCCAAACAACCAACTGTTCGTGCTTCCTTGGTACCTCTTGCACCTACATATTATCAAAAAAATCACCTGATTAAGTAGTGTTGATTACCGACCCTAATCGGAAGCACTAACGACAGAACAGCTGCATACCGTAAATGCTTTGTTTGCGCCCCCTGATGCTTTGTAGCTTACACCAGCAAGCTCGGCTATTTCCGAAAATTCACACTTTATTGTACACTGCTCACTGCCGATCTTGACCGGTTACACTAATGATAGAACAGATAAACATATTTCCGAGAAAACGACTCTATTGTACAGTGTCGACTGGTCATATCTACAGGAAGCATTAACGACAGAACAAATCGACCCGTAAGCGCTTCGTTTCCACCACTTGGTGATTTGTGGCTTATACCAGCACGACATATCATTGCGGTGTACACAGTCGATTCTTATCTGAAGCACAAACGACAGAACATATGCAAGTCGCTAGTGCTACATTGGTGCTTCACCCTATTCTGTAGTTCTGACTCCCAGTCTTAATCGGAACCACCAACGACGGAACAGAGCCTCACCGTAAGCGATTTGTTAGAAATCTGCTATGGTGGATATTTTTTAGATTTACACATTCTTATCTTTATTGTTTAGAAAATCTAATAATTGGCTATATTCCTTAACAGTTAATAAATGCTGTTTTAAAATAAATTATTATTAACAATCTCTCTTTTCGTTTAATGTAACTAGATTTCTAAAAAAAATAATTACGTCAAATTATAAGCATTTAAAATACAACTAATTGTACAGGGTGGTTTTTTTTTCGTTAATATTATAGGGTATAGGCTAAACGGTAAGAGATACAAAAAAACTAAGAAACGTGTCCCGTTCTCTTTTTTAATGTTTAGTTTAATGGCGCAATCGGATCTACGCTAACTAAATTGGTTTCGAAGATACAGAGTGATTCTCAAAATCTGCCGGTTTTTATTATCTCTTATGACTCGGTTATTTATGGAGATAAAAGAAAGCTTTGAATACGAAGGTTTTATGACTTTTTACGTTGAATCCAGTGGCGTTCTTAAAAAATATATAGATGTTTGATTTTTTGAGATATTATCAAAAGTAGCATTTTCTTAAATAGGACACCCTGTATCTGATAATCTCAAAAAATTGCATTTTTTCTTGAGATTGCAACAATATATAACACTTAATATTTTGCATTGTCCTAAATAGCTAAAATACTAAAAAAACATTTTTCTTTAGTTGGTCATTAATTGAATGTTTTAAGCAATTGTTTTTGTTTGTTTACATGTCATAAAATTCAGTAACAATTATGTATTGGTATTTTTATTTCGTTTCAGTTTATATTTTTTAAGCAAGGTGATTAAAATGAATAATTTTCAAAATTATGAAAAATTAAATATACTTGAGTGCTACATTGAGATCAATAAAAATAAAGACGCAGCTCTAGACTTATATTTTGAGCGTTATCCGACGACAGCCAGAACAACAAATATTGGAAAGATTATATCACAATTTAAGTGAGTATGGATCATTTGGAAAACCAAGAAGTTAAGATTTACAATAAGCAAATAGAGAAAGAGATGAAATAAATACATTAGCTTGTGTTGCTGCTGATCCGACGATATCTAGCCGTAATTTTGATAAAGATATTGGCACAAGTAAATCTAAAGTTTTAAAAACGTTAAGAAAGCATAAGTATAAACCATATAAAATAAGAAAGGTTCATAACTTACATCCTGGAGATGAAGAGCGGCGTTTAACATTTTATCATTGGTATTCGCAGCAGATTAATCGGAATCCCAATTTTTTTCAAAATATAATATGGACCGACGAGGCTTTTATATGTAGCGAAGGAATTTTTAATCGACATAATAATCGATATTGATCAAACATAAATCCTCATCAGATGGTCGCCAGGATACAACAAGGACGGTTTGGGTTCCATGTATGGGTGGCGCTATATCAAAACAGAGTCCTTAACTACAGAATTTTTAATGAAAATTTGAATGCTCAAGGATACATCCAAATTTTGGAAGAATGTGTAATAATGGAGTTGGATAACATGCTATTAGCTGCAAAAAATAATGTACAACAAGACGGTGCTCCAGCACATAATAGCCACATGGTAAGGGACTTACTAAATGTCAATTATAGCGAAAATTGGCTTGGTACATATGGACCAAACAGATGGCCTCCGCGTTCCCCCGACCTGACGCCACTCGACTTTTATTTTTGGGGATCTGTCAAAAATGAAGTCTATAAAACCCGAAGTAATACTGTAGAAGAACTCAGAGCAAATTTTATTAATTGCATTGGAAGAGTGCCAAATATTCAAATCTATAACGCCACTCGTTCAGTTACAAACAGAGCCCAAAAATGCATCGAGCAGAATGGAAGACAATTTGAGCACCTTTTGTGATTAACCACCTATGCTAATTGTTATATATAAGTATTTGAAATAATTACTGTCGAGTTGTTATAAATCTTTCTTGTTTTTTGTAGTTGTTGTTTTAGTTTATTAATGTTTTATTATTGTTATTATCTGTAATTTTATTATACCTATTATAAAATAAAGAATTGATTAAATCCATGGCCAACTAAAAAAAATGTTTTTTTAGTATTTTAGCTATTTAGGACAATGCAAAATAATAAGTGTTATATATTGTTGCAATCTCAAGAAAAAATGCAATTTTTTGAGATTATCAGATACAGGGTGTCCCATTTAAGAAAATGCTACTTTTGATAATATCTCAAAAAATCTAACATCTATATTTTTTTTTTTAAGAACGCCACTGGATTCAACGTAAAAAGTCATAAAACTTTCGTATCCAAAGCTTTTTTTTATCTCCATAAATAACCCGAGTCATAAGAGATAATAAAAACCGGCAGATTTTGAGAATCACTCTGTATCTTCGAAACCAATTTAGTTAGCGTAGATCCGATTGCGCCATTAAACTAAACACTAAAAAAGAGAACGGGAAACGTATCTTAGTTTTTTTGTATCTCTTGCCCTTTAGCCTATACCCTATAATATTAACGAAAAAAAACCACCCTGTACAATTACGACTTAAATTAATTATTAATTAATTAAACCTCATACTGGGTATTTATTCCGATACTTCGGAATGCTTATTGTTATTTTTTGGAAAAAAAATGATTATCCAAAAGATTTAAATAAAAAGTGTTGATTAAACATATTACTGTAACTCTCTGGATGATTAATTAGTATTCGTTTTTAATCACACTATTAGATAGATTTTCAAGTAGTTAATTTACTGTGATTAGATATTACAAGATCTCTTATCTAGATTTAGAACTTTTTTGGTCTAATTGATTATCACACAGAATAATTTAAATGTGGTTAATAAATATTCAGTACGTCAATATTATAGTTTTTATTTTACTAGATCATTTAAAAATGTTCAACCTAATCCGTTATTTCTAGAACTACGGAAAGGATTATTTATTTAAGTATTAATTAATTATGTGTAATCATTTTACACAAACTTACTGTTTAGTTGTAGGTATAAATGTTAGATTACTCAATTACATAATAGTTATCAAGTAATTCGAAACTAGTTTTTATTGCAAAAATATTTTTTTATTAAATTTTAATGTAATACAGTGAACTTACTTATTTTTAGTGAAATTGTAACAAAGATTGAATAAATGTAATTTACTAATAGATTGAATTGAGTCAATTCATTAATTAAAAACATGCATTAAATCAGAGAAATAAATTAAATACATAAAGTGAAATAATAACAAAAATAAAAACCAATTCCTTATACGTAAATTAGTATTGCATAATTAGTTAAACAAAATTTGTTTAATTTTTCTATTAAAATAATTCGTTTTAATTACAATTATTATTGTCCCTTAATCATTGAGATAGTGCGTTTGTCGTATAACTTAAATTTATTAATTAATTAAAGGTTACTGAAGGCGTTTATTTCACTACTGAAAAAAAGTGTCGATTAAATATATCACTCTGTAGATCATTAACTTGTTTTTAAAACCATTAGCTTATTATCACTCTGTTAGATAGATTATCATAGTATTGTATGTTAAAGCAGTTAATATTCTGTAATTAGTTATTACAAGATGTCTTATCCAGAATTATCTCTTATTTGATCTAATTAATTATCGAGCAGAATGATTTAAAAATTAATCACAACAATCATTATAGCAGAAATTATAGTTCTTATTTTCTTTAACTAAATTTATAAATCTACCAAGGTGCTTACAGCATAAAAAAATTCGTAACATTTTAAATGTTTCAATTATGGTATCTAATCTGTTATTTATAGCAGTACGGAAATGCTTATGTATTTAAATAATTAATTAAATATCCGTAATTAATCTTTACAGACTTCTTTTTTTTTGTATATGTAGAAAAGTTAAGCCACTCAATAATATACTTGTGAAATAATTTAAAACTAGTTTTTATTGGAGAAATATTTTTATTAATTCAAATTCTAGTGAGTAAGTGACAACTAAGATAAAATTATTTGCTTTTTACTTTTGACGAATTAAATTCTATTTAAAGAAATTGTGCGATTGTAACAAAAAGATTAGATAAATTTAATTTACTGAAAAAAATAATTAAGTAACGTTATTAAATAATAAAATTATAATTAAATTAAATAAAAAAATTAAAGTAGCAAAAAGTTATTAGGGAATGAATATAATTAAATTACAATATTTGCGGTTTTTAAGGTCAATTAAGGATGCTGTGGACCTCTAGCTCTTTGCCATTTAATACGTAGTTGTCAATAAAATGATTACTTCCTCTTATATAATTCGCAATTTAATTAAAATAACTACCAGACTTGCAGTTTAGTTAAATAAACTCACGGTATTACCGCTTTGATACGACATTTATCTAAAATAATGAAAGGTTTCGCGGTTAAACTAAATTAATAAGATTCAAGGTCTATTTTAAGTTAAATTCTAACATTCGTAGTTTGAGTCACGGGCTATTAAAACTAATTAACGGTTTCGTGGTTTAATTAAACTAACTGGCACGATTCATGGTTTGATACGCGGTTTAATTAAAATAATTGATGGTTTGATTCGCGTTTGAATTAAATTAATTTGTATAAATCACGGATTAATTAAGACCGTTAGGTGATTCGGGGTTTTTATTAAATTATTTCCTAGATTGACGGTTTTATTGCGGTTTAATCCCATTAATTACCGGTTTGGCGGTTTACTTACAGTTAAATTCCCATTGTAATTAAAACAATTACCCGTTGTGCGGTGTAACTAAATTAAATCACGGGGTTCATGGTGTGATGTACGGCTTAACTGATGTAATTAACAGTTTTGCGGTTTAATGATATTAATTAGATGGATTCACATTTAGTTAAATTCATTTGTGAAGTTCGTGGTTTGATTCAGGGATTAATTAAATAACGGTTTTGTGGTATAACTAAATTAATTTGCGTTGATTTACGTTTTATTTTAAACAAATACTGGCTTAGTAATTTAATGAAATTAATTAGTGGGATCTGTCATTTGATTAAATTAAATTATGGAATTCGCGGCTTAATTTACGGATTTAAAAAAAACCAATAATGTTTTTTTTTGCGGTTTAAATAAATTAATTCACAGAGTTCACGATTTGTTTCGTGGTTTAATTAAATTAACTAGTGGGATTAGCAGGTTAATTAAATTTATTCATGGAAATCGTGGTTTGATTTACAATTAAATTAAAGTAAATAATGGTTTCGTCTCTTAATTAAACTAATTAGCCAAAAACACGGTTAACGGCTAAAGTCATGATTTGAATGACATTTTACGAATGGCTTCCTATGGCTTACCTGGGATTGCTTCTGACTGCTAATTACCAGTATGTTTAAATGGATGACTTTATATGTAGATATCTATCCAAAATGCTGCAGAATAAAATCTGTGACGTGAGATGCTTATCCCGAATAGTAACAAAAAAGTATTAAGAAAATTAAAGAGTAAGAATATCTGAGTTTTTCTAACAAACTGATTAAAATGGTATTCTGAACGACTATTTGAATCATTTCCTTTTTCACATACACATTCCACTTTTTAACTTGAAAAAAATTATTTGTATAAAGAATTTACTTATCGTACTATGCGGTACATTTGGTATTTGGAGAACCCTTAAATTCTCATTACTGAATTTGATACGTGTAAATTTTGGTTTATAAATTTATGGTCTTTAAGTTACGACTCATCCTGTAGGTTGTTGGAAAATGGCAACATTGCCACTAAAAATCGTTTTAAATTTAAAATGTTTCAAACATGTGATTACTTTAAAATCTTTGGATTGGTGAAAATAATCAGGCTATTGTTTTTTGGTTTTCTGGTACCTTCAGAGAAGAAGGAAAACGCCATTTTGGCAAAAAAGAAGAAATTGAATGCGTAGTTAGAAGCACATGTAAAATTTGGAAAAGGTGTTCTTAAAATTTTGATTGAATTTTTCAAGTAAAATTTTAACTCAGCCTGTTGCTGGTTTTAATCTTTTCCATATAAATAAATCCTGTTGGGATTTCGAATTTTAGTTCGGCTTTAATTTTTTTTGTTTCTACTACACCTTAGCTTCATTCAAGAGGTAAGCTACTCACTTTCTTTTCTTATTTACTAGACATACCTTTGAAATGCATGCGTACATGTTTTGAAATTTTAATACAGCATAAAGATCATATTTTATAAAATTTGGGTATCGATTTAAATTCTAACACAGTTATCTTACATAGGTTCTTTTTGGTCCTTTACACATTCACTCAAGATTAACATATTTCGTGCTTCCGTAAGAGATAGTTAAACCGTTTCTGACAGCACATTTGGATATCATTCGTCCGAGGTGTGAAATATTAGTTATGGGTCTTCGACCCTGAATGGAAACAGTCTACGATTACTCCTTCTTATAGTATCTTCCGAATTAACTGAAGAAATATACGTTACACCTACGACTAGTTTCTGATAAGTATTATTGTTACATGCATACAAAATTTACCTATGGTGAGTGACTTTTGATTGCTTTTCTACATAATGAGGCTCTCGTTATCTGTACTTTACTGAAAGTCTTATAACCATTACATTACTGTGCTTGCTACTTGTATTAGTGTGTTTCCGCAATTATCTTAATCCTGAAATTAATGCTTATACGTTACTGTTAAACATTTTCTTAGTAATCGAGAGTAATACTCTACATTGGTACCTGTAAAAGATAATTTGGGTTATTCCAAAGTTTCGCTTATACTTACATTTAACTTTGCAATAGAATTTGTATTTTATCTATCAACTTTTCTTATGTACTAGCTTTATTCTGATAAATAACCGTAATTGTTCAACCGTTAGAACTACCTGTGTTTACTATACATGCAATCAGCTGTTTTGTGGACTGAATGCTACTCGTTGAGTTTAAATATACAATGTATGTCAACAAATTATGTTAACTGCTGGGGTTTCAATTACCCTGTAAATCAAATTGAATATTTATTTATTATCATTGGGGTTGTATAACATTTGTAATTTTTTTTTCTGATTACAATTTTAATATTGGTTTAGTATAAAACTGTTTGAAGTAGGATTTACTAATTTGAATCTTTTGTTGGTAGCCCTATGCTTACAAAATTTATTTTGTGTTGTTTATTTAATTCTTTACTGCAGTTGCCAAATCGGTAAAAACTTGGCCTTTTAAATTTTCTAAATGCTTCATGCTTATTATTTTGCCTGTAATGCTAAGTAATTTTACTGAAGAATATTTGTTTACATAAGTAAACAACAGGGTAGACATCAAATTTTCGCTTTATATTTTTTATTTGGGTCCGGGATTAAACTGATAAATTACCAACAGAGCTCTTCGTAATAATACAAGAATTCAATTTCGGATAATTATAGATATATGTTTGGGTATTCTTTTTTTAGGGTCAACACTAGATGGAACCGTATTGTGTCTGAGTAGGTAAATTTTAAGTAAATTTCATTTTGTTTTCAGTTGTTAAAGGTAAGTTGATTACTGCTGGTTTATTTCGTAGATATATTGTCTCTGATTATTATTAATGATTAATCTTTTATAGAATTGTATTTAGGATATTATAAAATTTTTGTTAGATATTTAAAAATTTAATTATTATTATAACATTTAACTATTTTACGTTTTATTAAATTTTAAAAAGGATTGTAAGTTCTTTAATTAATCCTGTGATTGATCAACTTTAGCCAGTCCTTTGTCAGTTACTTAGTTCACCATTTTCTTTTTAGTTCTTTGTCCCATGTGGGGCCCTTTTCTTGATAGAATAAAAAATTAAATCAAGTGGTGCCCTTTTAAATTAAATTCTTTTTAAAAACATAATGCAACCGACAACTGAGCCCAAAATTTATGTTACAGCATTAAAATTTTACCTTTTGTACGAACAAATTTATTACCCCAATAAAAAACATTTCACCCGTAATCATGTACTAAATACCTTTTGGGTTCCAAATATCAACATCCACAGTAAAGTCCTATACTAAAAAAAATAATAAATAAATAAAAGCCCACAAGAAACATGTACATAAATATATCCTGCCACATTAATGCACGCAGAGAAAAATAATGGTTACCCCTAATTACGCGTAACCATCCACAAAACATTACGATAGGTTATGTCTGTTAACTTCCGATTAATCATACAAATAAGTCAAAAATTTTAATTCAATTAATAACAAACTAATGTATCCTAAAATAAAAATCTTAATTAAATAACGGATTAAATATCATATTTAAGTAGATAAATAAAGTATAACTTAAAATTAAACATTACTTTTTCGAATAACGGGAAAGCAGCAACAAATAAATAATAAAAAGCATGATTCTTACACGAATTTTCTTTTATTGACAATATACCACATCTTACCCTTTCAAAGTTGAGTTTTATAGCAACACGATATTCCACTTTATTACGACTTTCACGTTATATTTTTGCATTTTATTACACTAATTAGAGCTTAATCTTTCACCTAAATTTTACTCGATGCCTATGCTATTCAAACGGAGGGTACTGACTTTAGGAAACGCAGGTAATTAGAGCAAGCTACCTCATAAATTTAAATCATTTTACCTTAGGTGTACGAGCACACCTCCAGTATAGTTACCAAAATTTACTAAACAACTTAATTAAGTTCATAAACATCATCTTTTTATATCAATCAAACGCTTGGTATGCTAAACACATCACGACAGTTTCCTTAGGCGGCATTTATATAAACGCAACAAAGGCCAACAAATCCATAATACCACTTAGAACTGAGAGTTCCACAACATACATATGAATGAGCAGAAATGTCAAATTCTATGAGAATTTACGTTCGATTCGATATTATTTTAATTAGATAGGACAACTTACTTATTAGCGTTTTTCAAATAAACCGTAAGGATTTCGTTTCTCCAACAACAAATACAAAAGGTTAAAATAATTTGTTTCCACAAACTTATACTGAAACAGAAATTTAACGTACACTAAATAATGCACGCCTTTCGTTTATTTACTGTTTAACATATTTACAATAGAAATATGTAATGAGATGTACAGTTTTGGTTACTGTAATTAGTAATTAGAAATATTGGTTTTACTGTTATTTTTTGAATAACGAAACTTACTCCGACACTTCTCGATAGGTCTCTGTTTAAAAATTGCTGATTCATGGTTGAGAACAGCTGTTTGTACATCTTTCAGAACTTTACATGCCTATTCTGTACGTAGTATGTTCCAATTAAATAATTTTACATAATAAAATATTCATTTGGTCAACTTTTTATCAATTGATCTTAAAGAACAAAGCGCTGATATAAATCAAACATTATACCAAATTTGTTTGAATATATAAATAATAATACCTTTTTTTCAAGTAAAATTAATTATGGTTATTGTCTAATTACCTAAAAAAAACAAAATAAACAAAAAAAAAACAAAAAAAAAATACACACAAAACAAAAAAAATTTTAAATAAAAAAACAAAAAAAACAAAAAAAACAAAAAAAATTAATTTAAAATTTAAATAAAAATAAAAAAATTTTTTTTTAAAAAAAAAAAAAAATTTAAAAAAAAATTAAAACTAAATTAAAAAAATTTAAAATTTTTAAAAAATTATTAATTTTTAAAATTTAAATTTAATTTTTTTTAAAATTTTAAAATAAAATAAATTTAATTATTAAATATATTTAAATACATAAATAAAAAATAATTATTATATATACAATTGAAATCATTAATTTTTAAATTATACACATAAAATCATATTAATAAAATTGGATATAAATTTACAATTATCTAAAGTATTTCTTACACATACCAAATTAAATACTCGCTTACTAAAAAAAACTTTCACAGCACATTTGGATACATTATCGATGAAATATTATACGTTCACCTGAATGAAACATTAATACTCTCATAGTCTCGAATTAATAAATATAGTTACACTAGACTATTTCAAATATTATGCATCATACAAATATATGTATAAATTATAATTAATAATATTCATTGTACTTTATAAATTATATAAATAATTATCTAACATTATTAATAGTTTGCAATTATCTAATCCTAAATTAATGCTTATATATGTAAACATATATATTATAATAATACTATAATATACATAAAAAATATATAAATTCCATACTAAATATAACTTAATAAATTTATTAATCATAATATAAATATAATTTAATTATAAATAATAATTAACTAAATACTATTTACTAACATAATCATATTATATAATATAAATATAAATATACAAATCAAAAATTATTAAACCCAAATTCAAACTAAATCAAATGAATAATATTATAATTAATATAAACATATAAATACATACATTAAATATTAATAAATTTTAATAAAACAATTAAATAAATTATAATTTAAATATTTATTAATATTAAATAAATTAATATTTAACTTATTAAATTTATCAGTAAATATAATAAACTTATTTTAAATTTATAAATCTATTATATAATACTAATATAATAATTTAATAATAAATTTTACATAATAAAAACATAAATATATAATATAATTTAAATATTATATATAATATTAAACTAATAAATATAAAACTTTAAAATATCTATAAATAATAAATTCATAATATATATATTTTATATACATAATAACACAACCAACAATAAAAATAAAAACATAAATACATACATATTTTCAAAATTAAAAAAATATATACTTATACATAAATATTAACTCAATTATATTATAAATATATAAAATTTACATATAAAATTATTATATATAATATAAAATATTATAATTTAATATTACAAATTAATATATATAAATTTAACTATTTATTATATATTAAATAAAATAAAATTAAATATTAAATATATAAATATTAAATATATAAATACATTAATAAATAAAATATACAAAATATCATAAATAAAATACATAAATATACAAATAAAAACATAAAATAACAATAATACAAATCAACAAACATCAATTAAACCACAAATACACAAATACACAAATACACAAACAACAACAACACAAAACAAATATAAATATAAAATATAAATAAAAAATAAATAAATATTAAATAATAAATATTAATATAAATATAATAATATAAATATATAATAATAAATATTAATATATAAATATATAAAATAAATAAATATAAAATAAAATATAAATAATAAATAATAAATATAAATAATAAATATATAAATATATAAAACATAAAATATAATACATAAAACAAATACAAAAACAAAACATAAAAACAAAACATAACACAAAAAATACACAAATACAACACATAAAACACAAATACACAAAATACAAATACAAACACACAACAAAACACAAATAAAAAAAAAAATATAAATAATAATAAATATAAAATATAATAAATTATAATAATAATAAAAATATATAAATAATAAATATAAACATAAAATAAATATAAATATATAAATAATAAATATAAATAAATAATAAACATATAAATATAAAATAAATAATAAAATATAATAAAATAATAAATAATAAAAAAAAAATAAATACATAAATATACAAATAATAAATACAAAATATAACACATATACAATACATAAATCATAAATACATAATACATAAAATATAAATACATAAATACACAATACACAAATACAAACATACAAATAAAACACATAAACAAACACCATAAATACATAAATAATAAACAAAACACATAAATACAAAATATAAAAAAAAAAAAAAAAAAAAAAAAAAAAAAAAAAAAAAAAAAAAAAAAAAAAAAAAAAAAAAAAAAAAAAAAAAAAAAAAAAAAAAAAAAAAAAAAAAAAAAAAAAAAAAAAAAAAAAAAAAAAAAAAAAAAAAAAAAAAAAAAAAAAAAAAAAAAAAAAAAAAAAAAAAAAAAAAAAAAAAAAAAAAAAAAAAAAAAAAAAAAAAAAAAAAAAAAAAAAAAAAAAAAAAAAAAAAAAAAAAAAAAAAAAAAAAAAAAAAAAAAAAAAAAAAAAAAAAAAAAAAAAAAAAAAAAAAAAAAAAAAAAAAAAAAAAAAAAAAAAATAAAAAAAAAAAAAAAAAAAAAAAAAAAAAAAAAAAAAAACAAAAAATAAAAAAAAAAAAAACAAACAAAAAAAAAACAAACAAACAAAATAAAAAAAAAAACAAACAAATCCTCCTAAAACACAACACAAACAAACAACCACAAACCAAACACAAAACACAACACAAACCCAAACAAACAAACACTCCTACAACAAAAAAAACAAAAATAAACAAACACAAAAAAAAACAAAAATAAAAACACAACAACAAATATAAAACAAAAAAAATCAAAAAAAAAAAAAAACCCAAAAAAAAAACAAAAAAAAAACAAAAAAAAAACAAACCACAAACACACAACACCACCACAAACACAACACAAACCCAAACAACCAACAACACAAACAACAACACTCCCACAACACAACAAAAACACAACACACAACAAAACACAAAACAAAAAAACAAACAAAACAAACACAAACAAATTTAAACAACAACACAACACAATACAAAACATAAAACATATAAACACACAACAAATAAAAATATCACAATACATACACAACATAAATAACATAAACTACTAACATAACTAAATACATATAAAATAAAATACATAAACATATAACACATATAAATACAATAAATATATAAATACATGAACATATAACAAACACATAAACATATAATACAATAAATACATGAATATAACATACAAAATAAAAAAAATATAAAAAAATACACTGCAAAAAATACAATACTACAACTGACACAAACACACAAACAACACAAAATACACACAACAAATACATAAACACAAACACACACAATGACTGGACAAACACAACAAAATGACACAAACAACAATACACACAGACACACAAACAAACAAAACACAAACACACAAACAACACAGACACATACACAAACTACAACAACACACTAAATACTAAACACATAACAAAAACACACACATATAAACATAAAATATACAAAATAAACAACATACACAACATGACATACACATAAACAACATAAACATACACAATATCACATACACTGATAATAATAAAACACACAACATACAACATGATACATAAATACATAACAATATGACAAATACAAAAAACATGGATGAACAACATAATAAACACACAATGACATACACAACACAAACATACACAATACATAAAACACAACACATGACACTACATACAACAACACATACACAACACTATACATCACAACAACACACTACAAAACACAACACATAACACACAAATGACACAACACAATACACACAAACACACAACAACAACACACAAACACAACACACAAACACATGGCAAACACACAACACACAACACAAACACATGACAACACACAACAACAAACACAAATACAACAATATAAATATAAACATAACATAAAACATAATAAATAATATATAAAAAATATAAATATAAATAATATAAATATAAATATAAATATAAATATATATAAAAATAAAATATAATATAAAATATAAATAAATATAAAATATAAACATAAATAATAAATATATAATATAAAATATAAATACATAATACAAAATACAAAAAATACAAAAAAACACAATACAAATACAAACACACAAATACAAACACAAAACAACAACATACAAAACACACAAAAACACAACACACAACAATAAAAAAACATAAAAAAAATATAAATATAAATATTAATATAAATATTATTATATAAATATAAAAAAAAATAATATAAATATAAAATAAATAAAAATATATAAATATAAATATAAATATAAATAATAAATAATAAATAATAACAAAATATATAAATAAAATAAATATAATAAAATACTATACACATATACACACACATACATACACAAAACACATAACACACTACAAAATACACAAATACATAAACACACAAACACACAAACACACAAACACAACATACACAATACACACAAATACACAAACATCAATACATAATATCATACAACACATAATACACATATAAATACATATATAATATATATAATATATATATATATAATACATATAAATATAAATATATAAATATATATATATATAAATATATAATATATAAACAATAAACATATAAAACTACATAAACATACTAACATACATAAATATACTACAATACATCAAATACTAAATACATACAAATAAAATACATAAAATAATACACATGAATAATATCAAATATAAATACATAAACATACATATATACTATACAAAATAAATACAAATACAAACACAGCAATGACACAACATCAAAAATAAAACTACACATGACAACACACAACACAAACTACAACAAAACACAAAATCAAAATACACCATAACACATCACAACATGCACAACACTGACACATGGCATGACACACATGACACACACACAACACTGACACAACAAACACACACAAACACACAACACACAACAACAAACACATGACACAACACACACATAACATACACACAGTAAAATACAAGCATATAAACACATAGCATACACAAACTACATGAAACACATAATAAAATACATAACACATACATAAACATATAATAAAACATGAACAATAACACATAAAATATACTAATACATATAAAAACATAACATAAAATGACAAATAAACAAAATCAATAATGATGAAATATATAATAACAACAAACATACACACACTACACAGAACATACACAACACACAACACATACACACAACACTGACACACAACACACACAACACGACACACAACACACAACACACAACACACACACAACACACACACACACACAACACACACACACACACACACACACAAACACACACACAACACATACACACACACAACACACAACACACAACACACACACAACACACAAACACATGACAAGAAATCAAATCACAAGCACTGCAAATACATACAAAATAACATGGAACAAAAACATCACAACATATAACACAACATGACATGCAAATAATACAAATACATAATACACAAAACACACACATATCACTACACATACTGCACAAGACACACTGCACATACAACAACAAACATGACATCAACACACAACCACAACACACAATACTACACTACACTACAATCACAACCTGACACACATACAATCACTGACACACAATACATGCACAACACACACACACACTGCACTACACACACAACACTACACAACACACACAACACACAACACACAACACACACACACACACACACACACACACACACACTACACACACTCACACACACAAACACACACACACACACACACACACACACACACACACACACACACACACACACACACACACACACACACACACACACACACACACACACACACACACACACACACACACACACACACACACACACACACACACACACACACACACACACACACACACACACACACACACACACACACACACACACACACACACACACACACACACACACACACACACACACACACACACATGGCACGCACTTACTACGTCGTCTACAACTTGTTATATTTAGGGTATAATTTATGTTTTATCAGAAAAACTATCTACGTAAAATTTTGATTATCACTCAGAATTCACATTTTTTTAGAAATTCTTAATTTCGTAATTAACAACCATGTGAGTTTTAATTGATTCAATCTGCAGCAAAGTTATTATGAGGTCTTTCAAGTGGGCGTAATATCTATCGCCAGCGTAGTGTTTGTCGACAAAGGGGGTACGGTCGGCGATCTATCCGTTGCACAGTGTGCGTTGTATCCGTCGGCTATGTGGAAATAATCGTGTCCCTGTTCAATGTTTTTAAACAATCGGCATTGAGTTCAAGGTATATTGTTGGGTGTCACGTCCCAAACCGGCGTAGTGAGTCGGCGATCTGGATATAGTATGGGTTTTCTTCACAGGGAAATTTCTTTGTAGCAGTCGGCTGTATGGTCACAGTCAGACAGTGTCCATCCACTTAGATTTATTACTCTGTGGCGATTGTGAAATGGGGATTGTTTATAATTAGTTTTAGTGGGTTAGTTTTATTTTTGCGTAAAAGTTAGAAAAATAATTACAGTCTATTTTTAAAGTAAAAGTACTGTTTAGCAGATTTAAAGGAAATTTGTTGGAGAAGTAATTAATGGAATATTATGGAAAAAAATGGTTGTTATCAGAAAATTATTTAGATTCCTAAAACTGTTAATTAAATATGTTACTCTTCCGACGATTAACTTGTTTTTAAAAGTATTAGTTTTTTATTACAGTATTAGACTGCCATAATATCCCATTTTTAAGTAGTTAATTTTCTTTAATTAGTCACTGCAAGATCTCTTATCTAGCATGATCTCTTTTTTAATCTACTTAATTATCACACAGAATAATTTTAGAATGAATTAAAAAGTTCAATACGTCAGAAATTATACTGGTTTTACCTTTTTTTTAAATAAAATTATAAATCTGCTAAAATATTTTAAAATTTAAAGAGAAGGTAACTAATCCGTTATTTATAGTATTACGAAACCGATTACTTATTTGAGTAATTAATTATCTGTAATTAATCTTCACAAACTTGCTTTTCTATTTCTAGAAATTTTGAACTGCTCAATTGATTATCGTATTCAAAAACTAGTTTTTACCGCAAAAACGTATTTATTTACAGATTACAAAAATGTGATAATTTTATACAAAATTGGAAACTAAAAAATAACAAGAAATTAAAATTCTTGGCGAATTGAGCTCATTATAAAAATATGCAAAATATACAGTTGTCAAATAATTAATCTTAGAGTTGTGTTTAATAATAATTCTAGTTCTACATTATTACCAATGCTGATTTATGGTTTTGCTTTAATCAATAAATTGTACGTCTATATTTATTAAGTAATTAAAAACCTGTTTCAATTTAAGCGATATTGATCGAAATCTATTTTTTAAAACCAAATAATTTTGTTATACTCTTTTATAACAATTAAAATGAATTATAAAAAAACGAAACAAATAAATTTAAAAAAAAACGGAAAAGTACCACAGATTATTTAATGGGCTTCCAATAATTAAACAAATTGCGGTCAATTATTAATTAGAATTTAGTTTAAAAAGAGGTAAATACTTAACCAACGCGTATTTGAAGAAGTTTTTAATAATCGGATAAATGTAAGAAATCCGACACTTTTTGAATTCGGAGTTTTTCAAGGTCACTTGGACATATTGGACACCCTTGGATTACTTAATAGGTTTTTTATTTTTTTTAGCTACTTCCTGGAATTTGGCCATTTCGTTAATGGGTTTTAATGTGACATTTATAATTTAACACAAAATTAAAGATTTATTCGAAAATGTAAACAGAGCCAGACACACGACCTTCTCTCCATTTTCCTAGGTCAGCGTTACCGGATCAATAGAATCCCATATCCTATATCTCGCTCCTACGTCCAACGCCGAACGTTCGCTTGCGTATTATGTACCCGAACAGCAGTTTCCATTTACCGAGTTCCCGATCCTTAAAACATACCATCGTAGGTATTTTAACAACTGAACCATATTTAGAATGTGTTGCTAAAATGGTGTACTTTCCTACTCATATTATTTTTTTGTCATATTACAACCTATTTGGCCCCCACCCTGCGCATACTATTTAATGAATCCACAAGCAACTGCATCAGAATTTGGCTCTTATCGGCCCTCTTGCAGTTGCCACGCTTTTGCAAATCGGCAACACCGAATCCACATTTTTTAAACACCTCGAACATCAATAATTAATATCATCTTACATTCGGAATCCAATGCCCACTACTTCGATCCAGAGGGTTTTATCAGTTTATCACTAGTGTATGTTCACTTTGAAGGTAGTTAAAGTGAACATGGACAATCCTGGCTTTATTAATCGCCACCTTCCAATTTTTAGTCCATTGATTTATTTTGCTGGAACTGATTTGCAATTATTTCCTTCATTTGTAAGTATGCTTCTTCTTGTTTTACTTTGAACGTTCTTCTTACTATAGAGAATTGGAGAATGTTGACATTCTACTTTTGAAGTATTTTGAATTTGTTGTATTAGACCAGTGTTCCACACCTTTTCAAATGCCTGAACAACATCAAAGAACACAGCTGAGCAAACCGAAATCCAAGTAATGGTATTAGTTTATTATTTCTGTGAAGGGTTTAAACCCTTTTAATAGCAGTTTTTCTAATAGCTTGGTATCACATTTGGAAATTTTCTTGGTTTGGCAATTAGAATTATTTTTGTCGTTTTTGGAGAATCGATAAACAGGAATTAAGAATCAAGGATGTAATATGAGAAACGAGAACCGAGAATCCAGAAACAAAAATGCATAATCCAGTACAAAGTCTATAATATAAAATCCAGAATCGGAACTCGATATACACAATACAGAAACTATAATTAAGACGTCAGAATACATAATCTAGAGTTCAGTATCCTAGTACAGAATTCAGCATGCAGAATCCAGAATGCAGAGTTCAGAGTTGAGAATACAGACTTCAGCATTCAGAAGTCTAAACCCAGAATCCAGAAACCCGGAATTTTCAACCCACAAGTAAGAATACAAGTTTGAGATCCGAAATGCAGAATAAAAAATCCAGAATCTATAATCCAGCATCCAGAATTCAGAATTAATAATCTAGAAGTCTGAAACTAAAATTTAAAATGCAAAAATCAGAATGCTTAGTCAGAAATCCAAAATGCAGAATCCATAACCTATAATCCAGAATCTTTAATCGCCCATGCAGGATCTAGAATCCAGAATTCAGGGTTTAGAAACCAGACTCCAGAATCCGTAACACAAAATCCAGAATCTATACTACAGAACAAATTTCATTTATTTATATGCGTGCTCCTTTTTGTTACATCCTTAACATTCTTCCCCCTATATAGATTGGAATATTTTGGATTAGAGTGTCGTTTCGCACTGTTTCAAACGACTTTGATTGCTAACCTCCAAATCCAAAGAATGATATTAGTTTATTTCTTTCTGTGAAAGATTTGAATTCTTTAAATAGCAATTTCTCGAATACCTGGTCAGTAATAATAACGGTATCACAATTTGGAGTTTTCTTGGTTTAGCAATTAGAACTATTTTTGTCGTTTTTAGAGAATTGAGGGTCAGAAACTAAGAATCAAGGATACAGAATGAGAAACGAGAACCGAGAATGCACAAACATGAATTCATAATCCAAAGTACAACATCCATAATTCACAATCTAATATTGGAGCTCGGAATACAAAATACAGAATACAAACTTTAGAATCCAGACTCCAGAATCGAGGATCCAGAGTCCACTATACCAAATCTAGAGTACAGAATTCAGCAGAGTCCGTGATTGAGAATCAATCCATCACTATCCTGAAACCCAAATCCAGAATCCTCAATATAGAATCCAAATCACAGAATTCCGAACTTCGAATCGATCAACGAGAAATCAGAATTCAGAACTCGACATCTTTAACCCAAAAACAAATATACGGAATATGGAATCCGAAATGATGAATATAAAATCCAGAATCTATAATGCAGCATCCAGAATCCAAAATTAAAAACTCACAATTCAAAATTCGGAATCTAAAATTGCAGTCCAAAAGCCAGAATCTGGAGCTCGGAGTCCTAAATTCAGAATCAATAATTTAGAATTCAGAATCTATAACCCTCCATCCAGAATTTAGAATCCAAAATTCATAGGCCAAAATCGAATTTATAATGCAAAATGTAAAATCCTTGATTCATAATCCAAAATATCTAGAAATTATAGTAGTTAAATTTTTTATTTATGGCAGCCGTAATGGATTTTTTCATTTTTGAATGAATCTCTTTTTCCTGATTACAATGATATATTTCATGGTACCATTCAACTTCAAGATTCCCTCAAAATATGGAAAAACACCGTTTTTGCGAAGAGTGCTTTTAAATAAACATGCATTCTTTTGTTTAAAGACACATTTTTGACAGTTCGCTTAAATTTCAATAGTTATTGCTTTTTCATCAATTTATTGCAAGTTTTTCGATATAACGCCGTTTTCAAATGAAGAAAAATGAGGTATGTTAGAAATTTATTAGACTTCGCATCGAAATACCCATATTACTGCACAAATATGCTTAGGGCGGTATCCAGAAAGGCAATACCCTATTCAAAACTATCTTTTAGCGCTATATCGGAATTTGGACGAGTTTAGTTTGTTTTGTTATCCAAGAAAATTTGTTAACTCAGGAACGAAAATGAGGACGAAATTTTACGGGCAGTAAGTAAATTTCTAAGAATCATTAAAAAATCTCCACAACTAATTTTCCAATAGATTCAGGATAATCCTTCTGCCTCCACACGGACCATCGCTACAAATATGAATACATCGCGGCACCTAGTATAGAAAGTACTAAAAAAAATAAATATCGCCCATTCAAAATTCATGTCACTCAAGTACTGAATCCTGGAAGTTGTGAACGGCGAGTAATGTTTTGTAGGAATTTCATGGATCGGTTAGAATAAAATCCAAATTCCTTTCTAACATTCTATTTACTGACGAGTGTAAGTTTACAAACTCAGGTATGTTTAATCGTTATAACGAACACGTCTGGTCCATTGAAAACCCTCATGAACATTAAGAACGTCAATCACAAATAAGATTCACTCTAAATGTATGGGTCGGTTTATTTGACAACATAATCATTGATTCATACATTTATGAAGACACTTTTACTGCAGATGGATACTTGCATGTTTTAAGTACATATCTCACGGATTACATTTATAATACTATTTGCCTCAACCGCTTGGATAACATCTAATTCCAACAAGACGGTGCTCCGCCACAAAACGCTAGAAGTTATTTCTAATAATGGAGCCATACGTTGGCCGGTGCGTTCACGAGACCTTTCTCCCTTAGACTACTATTTATGGGGAACTACGGAAAATTTTATTCACAAATCTGTACTCAATAATATTCATGGTTTATGAAGAAAAATAATTACAACGCTAAGGACCAATATACGAAGAAGAGACATTTTAAGAGCAACACAAAATTTAAGGAGACGCACAAGCTTATGTTTAGAGGTCGATGGTGAACCTTTTTGAGAATCTGTTATAATGATTTTTCTTTCAGTTATGATCATTATACATTCATAGTTTAGTTTTTATCTATTATTATTAGGATTAACTATTTAAGCCAAAGAAGCTTTGGGTATAGCCGATAAAAGAACAAACACGAGACAACATGGTGGTGGAATGGCGACATTGAAACGGCAATAAAAGCTAAGAAGGCAAGCATATCTAGAATGGATGAATACCAATACAGACGAAGACAGACAGAAATATGTCGAAATTAGTGACAGAACAAAAAAGGAAACGGTGGGATGAAAGATGTGCACAAGTGGAAATGTATATCGGTAGAAGAAGATGCACAGAAGCGTAGAAATGTATCAATAGCGTTAGATTAGAAAGAAATACAGCAGTAATACATAAAAAAAATGGGAAGAATACTACAAGCAACTTTTAACGAAGAAGCAACCAACATGCATATTCAAGGAGAAATAATAAAGGTGTAAGTTGAAATGGTAAAACAGACAATTAAGAAAACGAAATATCAAAAAGCAGGCGAACCAGGGGGAATTATCGCCCAGATGACAAGAAACGGTACAGACAAAATGATAATGCTTACAGAATTAATCAATGTATACTAGGAGAACTAGTACCAGAAGAACGGAAGGTGGGATTTATGTCATCCATACACAAAAAAGGAAACCGCTTAAAATTTGAAAACTACCGAGGTATCACAGTAACACCAACACTCAATCGCTTATATGGGAGAATTTTAAGAGATATAATAGAAGAAGAATATAAAGAAAAGAAGCAGAAGAACAAAGCGGGTTATTTTTCCTAGCAACAGGGCCACCTTTTTATGAAACACCCTGTAGTTTAGAGCAGGTTGTTGCTTTTCTTGTTCATAAGAAAAATTTTCCATGAAGCATAATAAATTAAAAAAAAAACATTTTTAAATTTAATCAAAATGTGTTTTTTAATCAAAAGAATGCATGCTCTTTCCAAAGCACTCTTCGCAAAAACGGTTTTTTCCATATTTTAAGGGAATATTGAAGTTGAATCATACCATATGATATATGATTGTAATCAGCAAAAAGAGCTTCATTCAAAAAGGTAAAAAATTTAATATGGCTGCCATAAGAAATAACAAAGTTAACTACTGTAACTTGTAGATCTAGGAGTACCTTGAAATTTTCAATAACATATTTGGATTTCTCGTAAAAAGTGCCTTAATACTGTTTCAATTTAAAACGTCTAACTTTTGCAGTTTTGGGCTAGAAAATCTAACCTCAAAAGAGTTACGTTTAAAACTATTCGTTGCGAACCGTGTAATTAGCGCCCTCTATGAGAGTCGGATGTAAAACAAATTCATGGGATGTGTTAGCTTCCAAAACATATTTATGCAAAATTTCATTACAATGTTTCGACAAAATCGTAAAAAATCCGGTATAAATTTTTTTTTAAACCCTGCATCTCTAATACGGATGCCGTTTAGAAAATTTTTTACTAAGCAAACCCAACTTATTTTTCCTAGCAACAGGGCCACCTTTTTGTGGAAACACCCTGTAGTTTAGAGCAGGTTGTTGCTTTTCTTGTTCATAAGAAAAATTTTCCATGAAGCATAATAAATTTAAAAAAAAAACACATTTTTAAATTTAATCAAAATGTGTTTTTTAATCAAAAAAATGCATGCTCTTTCCAAAGCACTCTTCGCAAAAACGGTTTTTTCCATATTTTAAGGGAATATTGAAGTTGAATTTTACCATATAATATATGATTGTAATCAGCAAAAATAGCTTCATTCAAAAAGGTAAAAATCCAATATGGCTGCCATAAGAAATAACAAAGTTAACAACTATAACTTGTAGATCTAGGAGTACCTTGAAATTTTCAATAACATATTTGGATTTCTCGTAAAAAGTGCCTTAATACTGTTTCAATTTAAAACGTCTAACTTTTGCAGTTTTGGACTAGAAAATCTAACCTCAAAAAAGTTATGTTTAAAACTATTCGTTACGAACCGTGTAATTAGCGCCCTCTATGAGAGTCAGATATAAAAACAAATTCATGGGATGTGTTAGCTTCCAAAACATATTTATGCAAAATTTCATTACAATGTTTCGACAAAATCGTAAAAAATCCGGTATTAAATTTTTTTTTAAAACCCTGCATCTTTAATGCGGAAAAAAATACCTTAATCAAAATGTGTTTTTTAATGAAAAGAATGCATGCTCTTTCCAAAGCACTCTTCGCAAAAACGGTTTTTTCCATATTTTAAGGGAATATTGAAGTTGAATCATACCATATGATATATGATTGTAATCAGCAAAAAGAGCTTCATTCAAAATCCAATATGGCTGCCATAAGAAATAACAAAGTTAACAACTATAACTTGTAGATCTAGGAGTACCTTGAAATTTTCGATAACATATTTGGATTTCTCGTAAAAAGTGCCTTAATAAGGTTTCAATTTGAAACGTCCACCTTTTGCAGTTTTCGGTATCAAAAGCAAAATCGAAAATTGAAAATTTCGGTTTTTGCCCTAATTTAACCGACATTGTATCTTCATGTTGGAGCTCGAAAAACGGGCACCCTGTATAAACACATACATCTTTCAGAAGGAAAGAGAGAACTGTCTAGTAGCGTGACAATTTAAAACTGAATATTTTACACATAGAAAGCCAGAACTACAATAATAGCTGTATACTGGCTCATTTTCTAAAACAAGGAAAAATCAAAGCTGCTTTTATTAACCGATAAGCACTAAATCAATAGTTTGTGTGATCGGTTTTGTTAATTCAAATAGCAGTTAATGTGATTTTATCTTGTATTGAGAGCGACCGCGTCATGTTTAAATTTACCTCTGTATCACACGTTGCTATAAATTATTCGTATGTTACACAATGCAGCAGACATTTTATTCGTTGATGTCGATCACACGGAAAGCTGAAATTATCTTTATATAACTACACAATCTGCAACTTAACATTGAACAACCATTTTCTTATTTTTTTAATGTAGCGGTTCATTGTAATTTAGAGTGTAATTAACTAATTAAAGATGAATTTTTTTTGTTACCCTTATTCTCCAATTTCATGTAATTTTTATAAGCAGTTTTGTATGTCGTTTTATTGATGTTTCAATTAAAACTAGTTTTTTAAATTATATAATTATTTGCAATTATCTGCAATAAGGAATGTGTTATAACTAATTAATTATTAAGAATCAGATATGCTGTTTTTGAATTAATTCACCTTAATTTATAAAAAAAAAGGCTATTTAATGGGTATTTCAATTATTGTTATTAAGTGGTTGAAGTCTTAATCATTTTTAGCGTTTTACAACTAATTAAATGACATAATAACATAAGTGCGGTAATTAATTTATTATTGACAAATTACTCTTTCACTTGTAAAACATTGGTGTTGTTATTATAGTCTTATTTCCAAAATTAATGAAATCCCAATTAGTCATGTTTTATTCGAATTTTAAATGAAATATTCTTTTACAAAATCGTGTAAACGGAAATCTGCATTAATAAATTCAAATTTTGATTACGATTCTGTTACATATTTAGAAATTTTAGTTCCCATTAAAAAAAACTACATCATAAAGGTAACGTTAGAATGAAATAAATTAAGATTATACGAGTCAAACACGTAATAAATTTACAAAATTAAATTATCCTCATTAAAATTGAATTAATCAGAAGATAGTGGAATTCCTCACAAATGTTTTTCGTGTTCACAACACGAATATGGTTACAACATGCGCCCCTCGCCATTAAATGCTAAATGAATTACGGAAACAAAGATTTTAGAAACAATTATTCAAATTTAAAAAACAGGAAGTTTGGCTTGAGATATTTAACAAAAAATGTGTATAATGGAATGAAAAAGATTCCAAACATATAACATCTGTAGATCATTTTTCTTTAATGGCGCGCGGGTTTTCAATTTAATAAGATTTCATAAAAGTGTTTAAGAGTGTTTTTAAAATAACCGAATAACCCCTTCCGTTCTATAAAGAGTCTGCAACATTTCCGGTTTTATTAACCCTTTTCTACATCTGTAACAAAAAAAAAATTATGAAATTTAACATATGCTGCTTTAACACGATTAATTAAAATCTGAAAAACCATAAAGGGGTTTATTCACAATTTAGAAAAGTTTTCTCACATAAATTTAGAAAAGCAAAATTCCACGTTTATGTCACACTTGTAAAGAAGGCGAATGTTTCCATAACTTTAAAGAAAAAACAAAAAACATTACAAGAAATCCGGTTGAAGGCGTGAGAAATGAAAATTTGAGGGGTTGTTTTAAGATTTTAGTTCACGTTTTTTACAAGATACTAAAATATAAGGGGAGAAAAAAAATTAAACTCGACAACTATAATTAATCGTACCTAAAGGGGATTTTTTAAACTGAATATTTTATGCTAAAATATGATTCCTTCCAGAAAGGAGAATGAAGGGAAAAAAAATTAAAAGGGTTGGAGTATTTTTAAATTGTGATATTTTTATAATAAGACGACGTTCCCCCTATTTTTTAATATTAGTTTTAAAATAGTAACCACAGTTGACAAAAAAAAACAACACTGACATTTGTGCATCTTTCAATCAAAGTTGATTAGTGAGATTTCAAAATGGGAGATGAAGAGGACGAACAAGATATTGATATTGGAGCTGAATCGTAAGTCAACCTTTTTGTCTTTCATATCTTCATGTAATGTAGAGAAATCCAATTCAAGCTTTATTTGATTAGGCTTAAAGTGGCTTGTAATCGTGATAGAATATGTAGAAGTGAAATTGTGAAAGGCTTAGGATTGTTGAACCTTTTCCTTAAACGTCAATTTAACATGTAATTTTCTACGTTTGTAAAATCGAGGGAAATTTTATTATTGTCATGTTGTTATTCATTCCAATTTTATTCGGAAATATAGATTTTAACTGTTTTGATTTTTATATTTAGACTAGTTTCATGTTACTTAAACTTATGATGCTTAATGCGATATAACTGCAACTAAAGAAGGGGAGGATAATTTAAGCCAACATTTATTAAATTATGTGACGTCTAAAATATAAGAAATGACGGATTTGTTACCATGTGTTAAAATAAAATTACAGATTAAATATTATAAACCTTAATGATCCCGGATCCTGGAAAGGAGTAGTGTTGTAGACTAAATAAAAATATAGTATGTCCAATTGTCCGACGGTATTATGGGCTCTTATTGACTAAATGTCTCCTTTACTATCTTGAGTCATCTACACATAATGCGATCCTTGTCTTTCAGGCCATCTTGTCAAACGTAAAATGTAGTTTGATAAAACAGAGCTTCCTTTCTACTGCCAAATTATTGCCAGTTTTTTTTTAATCAAACTTGGTTTATTAAAAATCGCACTTCTCATAATGCCTAAATCTAATACAAGCGCCTGGAAAGGCAATGATGTGGTTAGTTATTGCAGCGGTTAAAAAACCGAGCAAACCTTATTCGGAACGTGGTATCTATGCTATCAAAACTGAAGACTAAACCCAAAATGTGCTATTTCACGTGAAGTGCATTATCTTTTCATTGCAAATTTTCCACCAATACAAGAATACCGTTTGTGGTGATAATGAATTTTAAACGCAGTGCACTGTTCAAATGGGAGTCCGGTCATGGCGAAGTAAGTGATAAAACACTAAGTAAATTTCGTGCAAGATGAAGGCTTATAGTGAGTAATTTAGGGCGTACTAATTGCACAGAAACAAGTACAAAGAAGTAAGAAAGTAGATAACGTAAAACACATCACAAATAAATAAGGTAGGATTAGAATTAAATAAGTAAAGACCGAGGAAAGCCGCTTTGCGATGTGTAGATTTACCAAGTATCGCGAAGCGTTAAATTTAAAAACGCACACTAGTAATAAGGCAAAAGTACGAACGAGGAACAATACATAACAGGTAACGTACCCGTATAAAATTGATGAAGAAATATTAAAATACCTAAAACAGATCAAGAGAGAGATCGGTAGTATAAAGAAAGAAAGAGCAATAAGTAACCAGTGAAATAAAATTAATTAATAAAGAAACGGCTGCATAATGTTTTCTCATATACATAAATAAATAAGCCCACAATACCTGAATTTGAGTCATATCGGTTTTTAAACACGATAATTCCCCATTTTTATCCGCCATTTTGAATTTCTTAATTTTGACACTTAGCCATCTTAAACACCCCCAATACACGACTTTAAAAAATCGGTTTATACATTAAAAAGTGCTTAGCACCCTAAAAACGGTGCGCCACTGGTTATTTTTTTAATTTTGAAATTATATAAAAAAAGTACGTTTGTAACTTTTCAAAATTTGGAGCAATTAATTTTTTAAATTTTCTAAGCCCCTAAAAATGCCCCGCCACTGCTTGGATTTTACTCATTAACGAACGTGAACTAGGCAAAAAATTTTAGTACCAAATTCCACGCACGCACGCACGTGCGCACACACCTACGCACGGACGCACGCACTCACGCACACACGTACGCACGCACTACGCCACACGCAACACGCACATAACGCAACACGCACACACGCACACACGCACAACGCACACGCACACATGCACACAGCCACGACACGCCCACACGCACACACGCAAACACGACCACGCACCCACCGCCACACCACACGCCACACGCACACATGCACAACGCACACCACAGCACACACGCACACACGCACACGCACCACCGCCAACACGCACACACGCACACAGCACACACGCCACACGCACACACGCACACGCACACCCGCACACACAGCACACACACAGCACACCGCACACGCACACACACGCACACACGCACACACGCACCACCGCACACACGCACACACGCACACACGCACACAGCACACACGCACACACGCACACATCACGCACACGCACACACGCACACACGCACTACGCACACACGCACACGCACACACGCACACACACGCACACAGCACACACGCACACACGCACAACGCCACACGCACACACGCACACACGCACACCACACGCACACACGCACACAGCGCACACACGCACACGCACCACGCACACACGCACCGCACACGCAACACACACGCACACATGCACACGCACACGCACACACGCACACACCACACACGCACACGCACACACCCAAACCACGCACCCACCGCACACAGCACACACGCACACACACGACGCACACACGCACACGACACACACCACGCACATACGCTACAGCAACACGACACGCACAACGCACACACGCACACACACGCACACGCAAACGCACACACGCACACACGCACACACGCACAGACGCACACACACACGCACACACGCACACGCACACGCAAACACACACACACACACACGCACACACGCACACACGCACACAGCACACACGCACACGCACACACACGCACACGCACGACACACACGACACGCACACACGCACACACGCACACCACACGCACCACACGCACACACGCACACACGCACACACCACACGCACACACGCACACACGCACACACGCACACACACGCACACACGACACCACACGCACACACGCACACGCCGCACACGCACACACGCACACACGACACACGCACACGACCGCACACGCACACAGCGCGCACACCACACGCACACACGCACATACGCACACACTCACACACAGACGCACACACGCACACACGCACACACACGCACACACGCACACACGCACACACGCACCCACGCACACACGCACACACGCACCCACGCACACACGCACACACGCTCACACGCACACACGCACACACGCACACACGCACACACGCACACACGCACACACCTACACACGCACACACGCACACACACGTACACACGCACGCACGTATACATACACGCAGGCATACACGCACACACGGAATTTTTTTCTAACAATTTAGCAATATAGATGAGAAATTAAATATTCACTCAAATTCATAAAATAATCCAGATGTAAAAGGGACTAAACATAATAGAAAGGGAACCAAAAAGCAAAAATATCATAATAAAATTAATAAAATCCGATAAAAGGAGGTATTACGTATTAGAAGAAAAAATAATAAGGGTTCTACAAGAAAAACTCTTAATTAGATGTGAACTATATGACAGAAAGTATAAGAAAACTCAACCCCAGAGCAAGTGATGGACCAATAATGGTAAAATCTGTACGTATAAGAATGAAATACATGGACATGAGTCAAAGACAACATTTGAAAGGCAAATACTTGTCGAAGGAGGCTACATCAAGGAAATAACAGATCAACGTAGATAACTGTTTCCGCTGGTGAAGCAAATAAGAGAACTAGACAAGCATGCCATAATCAACTATAATAAAATAATTGTAGACGGAAAAGGGTTAAATCTAGAAGATTCATGGAAGTTAATCAGAAAGGAAAGGGCAAAGATAGAATCTGAAGAGGAAGATCATGAACAAGCGATAAAAGAACCAGAAACCGTAGAAGCTAGCACAGCGACCCAAACAGAAAAAGAAACGATGAACAACCAAATATACAACAAGAAAACAGTCTAAACAATGCTTTTACCGATACAAAGAAAAAATAAACCTAGTACAAGTGCATAGCAACTACAATTATATTCAAACGGGCAGAAAAAACGATGACGGCCCAGGCAACAAAAATCGGGTATATAGAAAACGGCCAAAATAAAATCACAAAAAAGCAAACAGAAAGATTAACATTGATGCGCTACTGGAGATTAGATTGGCAGGGACAGGAAAAATTAAAAATAACAAAATTAGAATTTTTTATAGTGGAGAAGAAAAACAAGGACAGGGCGGAGTGGACTTCTACGTATCACACAGCTGGAACTCATAAATGGAAGATTAGCAACAATAAGAATCACAGGAAGATATGATGATGTAACAATAAAGCATTCTACACACCACCGAAAACAAGCAATGAACAGGAAAAAGACATACTACGAGCAGTTACAAAGGAAAGTAGAATGTTATCAAGGAAGAATATCTTTGTGGGGTTTGTGGTACACACTCAGTGCACGATGCAGCAAATGACAATGTTCACAGATTATGCACATTCTCGTCTTCAATGAACTTATTTGTAGCTACAACGAAGTTTCCACATCCAAAACACCACAAAGTCACTTGAAAATACCCCAATGGCAGAACAGAAAATCAATAAAAAACATGCACATAGCTAAAGATGTAAGAACATACCGTGGTGCAAATGCAGACTCGGATCATTATTTAGTTTGTATGACTATAAAAGAAGAAAGAATGAAGAAGTGGGTCAGCAAACCAGAGATTAAAAAAGATGGGCCGTAGATAAACTACGAAGATATTAAAAACCAATATAGCAACACCGTAAGGCAGCTGGGGAGCAATATACAAGAGGAAGACACTAACACTTATTAGGAAAAAACGAAACTGAATATCATGGAGACGGCAGAAGCATCTATACGATATGGGAAAACCAAAAGAAGATTGGTGTGACAAAGAATGCCACATGAGGATCGAATCAAAAAACAAACGATGACGGAACAAGATAGGGAAATATACATACAACGAAAGAATAGGGCAAAACGCCTATTTAATACAAAGAAGATGAATGGATAAAAAATAAACTGGACAAAATAGAGCAAGAAAACAGAAATAACAACGCCAGACGTTTCTAGGAGAATTTAAAAGAAATGCACATCAAACCAGCATCTACAGCAAAAAGCTTCCAGAACAAAAACGGAAAACTATTATATAAAAAGGAAGAAGTAAAAAAATGTGGGAAGAATATTACGAGAAACTACTTAATGAGACAGAAGGAAAATAATTAAGATAACACAGAGGAACTACAAAACAGGGACCTAGAAGATGATGGACAAGAACCACCCCCTCGCTAGAAGAAATAGAGATTAGAGATTAGGCAGCAGGCAGTGATACAGTACCGACAGAATTATTTAAACATGGAGGTCCGACCTTACACTCACAAATGCCTCATTTAATCTGCATAATATGGAATAAAGAACAATGCCAAAAGAATGGAGAAAAGGAATTATAACACTGATAAAAAGGAGAAAAATAAAAATGCACGAACTACAGAGGCATAATGATACGGCTTACAAAGAATTCGCATACAACCTCAAAGAAAGGTTACAACAACATACCGAGGAGAATGTAGGCGGCTACTAGCAAGGGTTTCGACCTGGTAGAAGTACAATAGATGCCATTTATATATTTATATTAGCACAAATAGTAGAAACAGCATATGCATGTAATTTGGAGATACACTTACTATTTATCGATTTAAAAGCGTCTTCGATTTTGTCTACTGGGAGAAAATAACACAAGAACTAGCTTAAAAATCCCAAGTAAACTAAGCAGATTAGACACTGCAAGAAACAGAACCGGTAATAAAAATTAATACACTAACGATAAGAAACGTCTTCGTAAACAAAGGGGCAAAACAAGGAGATACTCTGTCGCCGCTTCTCTGTAAAATAATACTTCAAAGCATAGTACGGAATTTAAATCTGAAAGGAACAATCATCAATAAAGAAACACAACTGCTTGCTTATGAAGATGATTTAGTTACCAGAAGCAAAAAGGTCTAATAGAAAACGTGCAACAGCTAGACATGGAAGCAAAGTACTGTGGACTACACATTGATGAAGAAAACACGAAATATCTAAAAATTAGTAAAAACCAAGAACGAATGGAAAATCTCAGAGTAGGAGAGTATATTTTTTGAAGGAGTGAATACATTCAACTATCTAGGTTTAGGGATAGTAATCCCGGAACTATAAAACAGACGAATTAGAGAAATAATTCAAAAAGGAAGCAGATGTTTCTATAAATACAAATGTCTGTCTAATAATAAACAGTTGAGTATAAAAATCAAGATGAAAATCTATAAAACTCTAATACACTCCGTAGTAACTTATGCCATGCAGACATGGTCATTTAGAAAGACAGAACAAGACAAATTAAGACGGTTCGAGAGAAGAATTATCAAAAGAATAAAAAAAAATCAGAACCCAAAAAAAAAACAGAAGATGGACAATATCGAAGAAGGATGGATGGAGAGGATATCATAAAGCTTCTAAAGCCCAAAGGCTGAAATGGTTTGGCCACGTCATGAGAGGCGAAGATGAAAAACAAGCAAAAAAATAACGCAATGGAAGCCACAACAAAAATACAGAGGGAGACCGAGGAGTACATGCAAGGCAACGTATTAGAAGATCGACGGACAATGAAAATTGCAAACTGACAAGCTAAGTGTAGTGACAGAAGGGCTTGGACAATAATTGTGAAGATGGCCAAAACACACAGCGAACTATAATAAAAAGTGAAGTGCAACTTAAAAATAAGTGTGTGTAGAGATAGGCAAAAAACTATGGACTATGTACTATTTATTATCCCCACTTATGATAGCTTGATATTATTTATCACGTGTGTAAACATTCCTTATGGATGAGGCCATAACCCTTTCAGGGTTGAGTAACCTGAAATAATAATAATAATACCTATTCAAATGAAAGATACTGGTTTTCAGTTTAAAAAGATGGGACGGTAAAGAATTCTTATTGAACGCGACGATATTATAATATACCGAACTAGTAGGACCTGTGGTAACACAATCTACTTAACATTCGGGAAGTAAAGGGATCGATCCCCGTTACCGTCTAACTTGTCTGAGATCTTTTTAGGGTTTTTTTCTCATATACATATAGCGGCATGATCACTGCGTATACGCACATTTTGTGCGGCTATATAGGGGAATGCTGGGGCAGAATATTCCCCTTCAGAACCCTAACTCCATTCCTTCCGATCCTATTCCGACCGCACCTATTATGAATCCCACATGTAAGTAATGTATATGTGTTTGCGGGGAATTCATCGCTGTGGCTGAAGGAGCGTGGAAAGTTCGAGCAGTCCTCTCCCCTTTGCGGAGGGAATGAAACACCTTATTTACTTGTATACTTAACAATGCACCAGAAAGAAGAAGGTACTTACAGTCTATTTATTCAATTTCAAAGTACGTAGTTATAAAATAATGTCAAATTAAAAAAATATATTTTATGGATATAAATATTAAATGCCTAATGAATTGTGGGCTAATGTGGCACATGCGGTGAGTAAAGCGTGGCGTGACACCACTATTAAAAGTGGTCAGCAGATGTCAGTAAAAGACGCGCACCTTTTAATTGATTTTTAATGTGTTTTTCCCATAATGACATGGTTTTTGCAAGGTTATGTCATAAAGATTATGAGTGTTTAATGACTTCTTAGTTGGTTTTTCGGATCGTTATCCTTTTTTTGGCTTTACTATAATGACATGTCATTATTCAAATTGCGGATTTTTAGCATAATTCCCGCGTTAGGGTTTAATTAAAAATTAATGGTAAAAATTATCGGATGTAGCTTGATTTGAGTATCAATTTCATCCGTAAAGATACTTTAGATAAAGGTAGATTTCAAATCAGCATCTCCTTGAAACTTGTTTCTATATCTAGGCTTCTTAATAAAATTAATACGAAAAGACAGATTAGTGTAGATTTTCTTAACATGATCTGTATTTCGAGGGTTGCATCCATATCTAGGTACGTATGTCAGGGGTCGGATTCGTATTGAGGGTTGTATATGGACCTATGTCCTTTTGGTTAGTTTTAATCAACATCTTGTATTGAGAATTGCAGCTGTATCTATGGCCTTTTTGGTAGAATCAGGGTCCCTTTCACAAGTATTTTTCAGCCATCTTATTTTCGTGTGCCTCTTTGGCTTTCTGCCATTTTTGTTGCACTATCCCGCCTTTGTGCTCTAGTTTCGGTTTACGCTATCTGCTTTGTGTTAGCTGGTTTCCGTATGACTTTTTGGCTTTCCACCATCTTATTTCTGTAAGCTTTTTTCATTTTACGCCATCTTATTTGAGCTACCTTGTTACGCCATCTTGTTTCTGCGTGCCTTTTTGGCTTTCCGCAATCTTTTTTGAGCCATCTTGTTTTCGTGTGCCATTAGAATAAGCTTTTAAATTCGTTGGGAAACTCCCTCGATGGACAAGAATAAATTTTTATGACTTTAGAAAGTTGCCCATCATTCGGGACCCAACATGCTGGAAAAATTTATCCTGTGCCAATTTCTTTGCGAAAAATGCCAAACACATTGCCTGGATAGGCATGAATTAAATGTTATGATTTTGCAGTGTCAGTCATCCTTTGGTCTTACTTACGCCCAAAACTATGTCTATACTTCAATGTCGTTGGAGAAACCATCAAACGTATTGCCTTGATGGGCGAGAATGAGATTTTAAGGCTTTAGGGCGTTGGTCCTGGAAGACCAAGATGCCCAAAAACTTTATTAACGTACCAATTTCATTGGAAAAACGACTAAGGCGTTGGCTTAATCGATTTGATGAAGACGGGCGTGTGCGCCGGGCCACTTGAAGCCATTTTCCTGCATAGGATTTGTGGGTGCACACTTTACGCCATTTTTTTTACAATTAGATTTGCGTAGAACATTTGGCTAGTCAATCTTTCCCCAATTATTTTCGGCCCTTTTTTTATCCTCTTCTTTCTTTCTTTGGGGAAAGGAATACAGCTTTTTAACATTTTTTACAAACATTTTACTGTCATCAACTTTCAGTTACAAAGATTTTCCCCTACTTGTTGTGCCTTTCCGCAGATGAAAAAAGAGCCAAAAAATTGGCCAGATACCTACCGTACATAAATCTTATAGCAGACAAATGGGTCCCACATGCAAACCCTTTGGTAGAAAAGTGGGGTCGAGTAGCTTCGGGCGCACACCGCATCGGACCCATTCAGTGGCAAAAATTAGCGTCAAGTTCCCCATTCTACTGATAGTGTACCAAGCAAAGACCTCGTGGAGCGACCTCAACTGGGTCATTAAAATCTTCAATGAATACTCTACAACACAAGTCTCATCCGAAAGCATTGTAATGGAGATATAAAATATGCATTTCATCGACTTCAATATATGACTTTTTCTTACAAATTGATGTCAACGGTCAATGCATATGTTTCAGATTACAGGATAAACGCTTTTTTTTAGAATCCGTTTTCGATAAATGTGCAACGTCCATTATTTCGGATGTTACATTATTTAAGCATTTGTTCACAAAGTAGAAATTCCGAGATAAACTTATGTTTGTAACCAAACTTTAGATATCGAAATATTTAAAGTATTCTCCTTAAAGTAGATAGTTTTAAATTACAAGATAGCTGTGGTGATGGCTAAAACTAAAGCGATTCTTTAATACAGAAATAAAAAGGAAGAGAGGCATACCTAAACCCTTTTAATAACCTTTTATATCCGCAAAATGAGTAGAAATAAACAATACCAATCAATCGTTTCTTATACTGAAGAACAAATATATATCCGACTTTCGTCGATGGATGAAATAAATCCAGAAATTATTTGATTCTTCTAGGTATCAAAGCATGGCTTGCAACACTTTTAAACAGGAGGAAAAAAACGTTCTTTTTAAGAGCTCACCAAATGACTACAATGTTACCAACTGTAACCAGTGGTTCCACATTCTAAAAAGTGTGTTAAGTAAGAGTGACCATCAACAATTTTGAATATTAAATGATTTACTTTAGGAAAATAACATAATGAGAACAACGTTAAATAAGAAGATAATAGGAACAGCCGTGAACAAATGCTTAAATAATGTAACATCCGAAATAATAGATGTTATACACCCCCCTAGCAAAATTGAGACCTCGGTAGAGGAAACAAAAAGTATGAGGAAAGAGAATAAGAAATGAGAAGTTCGAGTATACACTCAGGACAAAAAGCCCTAAAAACCATGAAGCCCAACCCCGTTCCATTCCCAACTCTATATATAAATATAAAAACCAAAATCCCACGTATTAACCCAACCCCCAAAGCAATCAAAGAAACCCAACCCAAATGTAAGAGTAAGAGAGAGAGAGAGAGAGAGAGAGAGAGAGAGAAGGAACAACCTGACTCCAAACTCCCGCTGAGTCCTTCAGCATTCGGCCGATACTAGGAGAAAATACAGAGAAAAAAGAAAAAAAAGTAAAAGGAGACCACATCGTGAAGCGATACTTCCAAAAAATAAATAAAAACAGGAAACAACAAAAAAAGGTTTATTACTACAGTTAGGAAAGCAAAGTAAATAAGGATGAGGTGATTTGGGTAGGGTGATTGTCTTGGTCCCATTCATACTAGTAACAAATAATCATGTGGTATACACGATCCCTAAAGATATCCAACAGGAAAGTAAGAAGAGAAGAATGAAAGAGAACCCAACCCATAGGAAAATTATCCCACCGCAGCAGAATTTAAGAGCCGGCAGCCTAAAAACCAAACCCCGCAGTAACCCATCCCAACCCACAAGAAAATAAAGCCCAAAATTTTGTCCCCTTAGCCGAAAAAGTGAAATAAGGAGCCCACTATAGAGCCCAACTCAACCTCATGACACCATGAACTAGCACTGATCAAATGGCATAGGTGCTATTAAGAGATAGTCGGAGAGAAAGGGGAAATCTCGTTTACGGCGAAAATATGCTCCATTGACTCCCGGGATCCAGTGGTCACCGAAGCTCGCACGGGGAAGGCGAAACCATCCCGTTCCTCTTAGGTCCATTCACACGATCATTCATTCAGTAAAGTGAAGTAGGAAGCTAGAGTAAATTTAGATCAAAGACAGTAGATAGGAAAGTGAAATGAAAAGGGCAAGTCTCCAAAGATCCCCATGAGGAAATTAGTAGGAAACACCCCTGGAGAAATTCAGACAGTAGGAGAGAAGGGACCGGATGTGGTGGTCACGGATGACAAAGGAGAGGTCTTCGTAAAAGTAGCCCACCCTACTATACCCAACCAACCGCCCAAAAGATAATTTGTAGGATAAGGAATTAAGAAAGAGTTTGTAAAAGTAGTAAATCTAACAGAACATACCAATACAAGCACTAATCAGCATCTATAGACAAATCTTTTGAGATAGGAAAGATTATTTGTAGCATTAAGGTTCGCAACATCTACAGAAACGTCAAAATCTGACGCAGAGGAATAGGTAGTATGATCATGTTTTAGGTCTTTGACATGATAAACGCCTAGCGAATGTCCAGAATCATCCTGTAATTCATAAGTCCAAGGAGGAACAATGGTTTTGATTCAATAGGGGCCAGTTAATTTAGGAGCCAGTTTAGCATTAAAATGTCGTGAAACATTTGACAAAAAAAATTTCGTCACCATACTTTTTCGTTCACATTAAATTTAGCTGATTTTCGTCTTAAGTTATAACGCTGTTCGCGACACTTATACGCCTTCTCTAATCGTTTGACAATGTTTGAGCGAATAGCCTCAACTGTAACCGGTGGTTCCAAATTCTAAAAGTGTGTGTTAAGTAAGAGCGACCATCAACAATTTTGAATATTAAATGATTTACTTTAGGAAAATAACATAATAAGAACAATGTTAAATAAGAAGATAATAGGAACAGTAGTGAACAAATGCTAAAATAATGTAACATCCGAAATAATGGATGTTACAAATGATAGCATACTAATTAAAGATGTGCACCTCCAATTTTCACCTCACTTAAGTGACTTTTATTGGATTATAGGTCAAGGCCAATAAAATGATCAATTGATAACCTATGACAATAAATGTATCTAATTAAATATGTGCAACTCCTATTTTGGCCTCAATTTGGTGATACTTCTAGGCCAAAGTTCTAGATCAACCACATTTTTAATAAAAACCATATAATATGGTCGTTTTTCGATGAAATTCTAAAGATGAGTTTCATTGTCCTCGACGATCAATCGATACAAAATGAGGACAAAGTAACAGGCGCAAAGATCGATGCTCTACGTGGCGATTCCGCATAACCTATAATTTCGAAAATTATATGGTTCTAATCGCTTTTGGAGATTTTAGTCTAACAAATGTATAAAATTGTTGATGCTGGGAAGGTTTGGTGTGTTGAAACGCGTATTATACATAACTACGGTTGAAAAAAAAAGAGGTCTGCATGCGTTGAAACGTGTTCAAGTCAACCGTTTGCGTGAAAGCGTGATTGATATGCATTTTCAAGTTTCTATTATAAAATAATATCTTCTCCAAGGTAGCAATAAGTCTTTATCACAACGGCCAATGATCACAATAGCCGTCTAATATTATGACCTTTGCCACAGCAGTCAGTTGCTCTGTTGATCATAACGGACACCCTGATTACAACGGCGACCAATGCTTTTCCAATTTAACAATAACCGACACCCATCACAAAAGTCAACTTGGTCATAAGTCACCCGTTATTACCATCATAACGTCCACCCCAATCACGAAGTTCACTTGTCATTATGACCAAAACGGTCACCTGGATCACAACGGCACTTGCCCACATGATCATAACGTTCACTCGTTATTATGATCACCATGCCCATATTGATATTTAATATTTTTAATTATTTAACAATAATTCGATTTCGACTTCGTTTCTACAACAGTTAAAAGAATTCCTTCTATAGTGTTCATCTTGATTATGTGTCAAAGCATTTTGTATTAACCTTTTTAATCGTTAAGCGGGAGGTAGAGAACTACTCAAACACAAGTTTGGAACCCAGGTTATTATATTTATGTTATAGTTTAAACTCGATAATTCACTAGATCCCTGTCGTTTTTTTAGCCACATTGGAAATTTTAGTTATGTACCGATTTCGTTTGGAAAAAAGTGATCATACTGTGTGCGAAAACTAAATTTTCTGATGTTATACTATTCTGTCCGTCATATTGAAAATCTGTGTATATAGACCGTGTATAGTATAGTAGCTACTAAACTTAGATTTTTTCTTGTTGGATACCATTTGAAATGTAGCATTTTTTCCCAACAAAATCGGTCTATAACAAAGATTTCCAATGTGACAAAATCCATATTTTTACGCAAGGACCTGTTCAAGTTTTTTTACAATGCCAAGTAGTCAAGTCTTTTCCGCTGGGTCTACAAGGTTTGAAACTATGTGATGAAGTCAAATACTTGTGTCGAGGTGTCTGAAATACTAATCAAGTTGCTTGTGTGAATATGAATCCCTTGTCCAACGTAAGTGAAAGTCAACTGCAAACTAATTGGTAAATTAACGTTTCACGCACTTCAATGCAGCCCTCGCCATTTTCAGTCTGCATACTAATTTTAAAACTATAAGTTATGGTTTTCTAATAAATAAAAAAAAAAAATGGTGAATAAACTGTAACGTCATATAATAAAATACTTATCTTTTTGGGATTTTTTAATGGTGTACTTTAAATTATACAATCTAAACGTTTCGATAACACTTACAGTTATCTTCGTCAGTAGCAATGTATGTTAAAAATTGTTAAAGATGTAGTAAACAATTTTGTCAAATTTGACAAAATAAGCACTAAAATATGCTTTTATGAATTTTAGTATACATAATAAAACAACGAAGTAAATACTCATTTTACTTTATATTTATATATTATGTATTGTAAGAACTATATATACAAACAATACACAAAAAGTATAATAAATTATTTTATTTATTTATTAATAAATAATAATTACTATATTTTAAATTATAATCCTTTATTATATTACCTTTATTTATTTCTGTTAAAACAATACACTATTAAGTGTTTTTCTCAGTTGTCTAAGTAAAACTTTGCCGTCTATCTGTTAACTCTAATTTGTAGACAGAAAAAGTGCGTTCGACTTCACAAGATGCCAATGGAGCAAATTTAAATTTATTTATTAAAGAGCTTCTAACCGTAAATTAAATTTATCATCACCGCAAAAATTCCATTTAACAATACTATTTATATGTGCAAGTGTTTGATAACCTTCATTTAATAATACAAATGACGAAAATTCCTTTATGAAGCCTACGGCAACAGCCCATAATATTACTTTTACGGTAGCACCCGGCTTATCGCTTAGAAAGAAGTACTTACTTTACCTGCTCATAAAGAAAAAAGTACAATTAAAATGTTTTTTCCAATTTCATTCCGACAATCACTGAAAATATGCACTTTTAATAAATAAATATATATATATATATATATATATATATATATATATATATATATATATATATATATATATATATATATATAATATATATACGTTTAACGTTCCTAGTTACTATAATGCGTTAACCGATTATTTTAAAAATCTTAGCAAAATCGTTATCTTTGGTCCGCACGACAGCAGTTTTTAGAACTCAACTCGTCACAAACTTCGCTACTTCCGGTCTTAACATTTTTTTATTTAATATAGCGCTATAAAATGTAAAGGAGCCATTATTTAATATATGAGTCAAGGCAAGCGTGATACGCAGTCGGAATAGTTTGGTACTAATTTGGCGCAAAAAAATTGGTGCGCTAACCATTAACAAAAGACTAAAAGACTAAAAGACTAAAAGACCAAAAGACCGAAAGACCGAAAGACCGAAAGACCGAAAGACCGAAAGACCGAACGACCGAAAGACCGAAAGACCGAAAGACCGAAAGACCGAAAGACCGAAAGACCGAAAGACCGAAAGACCGAAAGGCCGAAAGACCGAAAGACCGAAAGACCGAAATACCGAAAGACCGAAAGACCGAAAGACCGAAAGACCGAAAGACCGAAAGACCGAAAGACCGAAAGACCGAAAGACGAAAGACGAAAGACGAAAGACGAAAGACGAAAGACGAAAGACGAAAGGCGAAAGGCGAAAGGCGAAAGACGAAAGACGAAAGACGAAAGACGAAAGACGAAAGACGAAAGACGAAAGACGAAAGACGAAAGACGAAAGACGAAAGACGAAAGACAAAAGACAAAAGACAAGAAAAAAGACCTTCTACTTAACATAAAGCCAAGCATTTAGTCCACAATCGTAACGAAATCACTTATGTATCATAATTTGGTGCTAATTAGTTACCAGAAAAAAATTTGGCGCGCCTAGCTTTAACGAAAAACTGAAGGTTGTCTGCTTAACGTAAAGTCAGCACAGCCGACATCAATGAATTTACCCAATAATCGCATTGAAATCTTTATGTGTAATAATTTGGTGGTAATTAGTTACCACAAAAAAGTTGGCACCTCTATCATTAACAAAAGACTGAGTGCTATGTTTGCTTAACATAAAGTTAGCATAGCCATCGTCGAAGAATTAGCCAACAATCATATCGAAATTATTATGTATCATGATTTGGTGGTCCTATGTCTGCTTAACAATGTCAAAGAATTTAGCCAACAATCGTATCGAAATCATTTATGCATCGTAATTTGTTGCTAACTTGTTACCACAAAAAAAAATTGGCGCTCCTACCATTAACAAAATCTGAAGGTTGTCTGCTTAACATAAAGTTAGCGCAGTCAACGTCAAAGAATTTAGCCAATAATCGCATCGAAATCATTTATGTATCATATTTTGGTGCTAATTTGGCGCCCCTATCATTAACAGAAGACTGAGTGCTATGTTTGCTTAACAAGAATTAGCCAACAATCATATCGAAATTATTATGTATCATGATTTGGTGCTAATTTGGTGCTATTTTATTACCCTAAAATGAAATTTTTCGCTCATAGGTTTTGGCTAAATCTTTATGGAAATCTTGAAAACCTTATAAAAAACCATGGTACCAGGATGATTGATAGATACGCCATGACTTGGTGTTAATTTTTAACCCCAAAATGAAATTTGATGCTCGTGTTTTTTCTAAAAGTTTTTGCCTACCATTTTGGAGTTAAAAATAGGCACCAAATTATCCTGATACTATGTTTTATTATAAGGTTTTCGTGATTGTCATCAAGTTTTTATTATTGTAATAAACGTTTGTCAAATCGCCATTGTTACCACGATAGAAAAGATAATTAGTGGATTTTTAATATCTTAATAATAAGTCGTAATTTGCTAATGTTTTCAAAATATTTTATTTAGAAATTTTATGTAAGGAATGTAGGATTGTTTGTAACCAATATGTATGTAAAACACATGATGGGGGGTGAGTGGCAGGTGCACGCTTAAAAATGCTTTGCTGAAGGGGCGTAACGTATCATTGTAATTTCTTATGCGCGCTCTTGATGTAAAAATGCCATTGCTCTAATGATTAATTACGGCTGAACGGGCTGCGATCAAAAGATATCTTTGTTTGTTACTTGACACTTCAAGAGAGAAATCTAGTGTTGTTCCGGACGAATGCATGTTTTTAAAATTAATATGTCGTGCAATAATAATATGAAGCGTAAATTAATGTTTCTTGTTTTTTTTGTTACTTTCGAAAGACCGGGGCTGATTTCGGGAGTAATGATAGTTAGGTTCAAATCGGGGGAGAAGGCAGTTACAGTTAGAGTGTCAATAGAGCCAGATCGATTTTGTATTAATTAAATACCTTCATTGTAAACAGTTTGTCTTTAAAATAATTCTTGCGTGTACTTTTTCTTTTGAATTCGCCAACGCTAAGTTGTCTTTTCTTTCGGGGTTAAACCGCGTATGTTAACGATTTGTGTCTGTGATCCATTAAAGGAATATTTAGTCTAGTGTAAGGAGGTATTTTTATATAAATTAAGGCTGGCTGCAAATGATTGTATAAGTCTATATAACCATCGAGCATTGCCTTGCGAAGGTATCTCATTCATACGCGGACTCATTAAGCTGAAATCTGCTAAAATAAAAGACAATACAGGGGCCTCTCACTCTGGTATTTGTACGACTTAGCATTGTTGGTTCTTGGTTATATTTATATTTGTGCGGAGGTGGGCTGATGAATGGGTACTTGATACCGCTTTGGTTACTAATTGTAAAAGGCAATTACCAGGTAGGTACACACTCCCGAGATCAGATAACCATTAAACACCTCGAATTTTTATTTCTATTGTTTTTATTTGTTGTATAGGTGAATGTGTAAGCGCAGTATTTTTTTACGCACTCAAATTTATATATATATATATATATATATATATATATATATATATATATACATAGGGTGTCCAGTTTAAGATAAAATGCATGGGGATATTGGAAACCGTTAGAGATACGAAGATGGTTAAATGGAGAAAAGTTGCGTCATTATATGCCCAAGAAGTAACCATGGTTACATGTCAAAAATCCTTCCATTTACTAGATACAGGGTGATAACTGAAAATATGCGTTTTCTAAAATCGCTATATCTTGTTTCTTGCAAGAGATACATCCACGATTTTTGCAGGATGGGGTAACAGGTAGCGAGGATTTCAAAATGATTTTGAAAAAATCTAGGCCTACTAGATTTTGAGATAATGCACGCAACTTTCGATTTTCTTATGGACGCCATATTGATTTTTGCATTTTGAATTCTTCATAAAAATCTTTTCAACCATATATCATATGTTTATAATCTGCCAATGAGAAAGTGCCAAATTACACAATTAAATTTATATCAAAGCAACCTTGACATATTATGTATTTTAATTAAATGAAAATTAATCTACAAATTAAACTAACTATTCATCAACGCTAAGTTGTCTTTTCTTTCGGGGTTAAACCGCGTATGTTAACGATTTGTGTCTGTGATCCATTAAAGGAATATTTAGTCTAGTGTAAGGAGGTATTTTTATATAAATTAAGGCTGGCTGCAAATGATTGTATAAGTCTATATAACCATCGAGCATTGCCTTGAGAAGGTATCTCATTCATACGCGGACTCATTAAGCTGAAATCTGCTAAAATAAAAGACAATACAGGGGCCTCTCACTCTGGTATTTGTACGACTTAGCATTGTTGGTTCTTGGTTATATTTATATTTGTGCGGAGGTGGGCTGATGAATGGGTACTTGATACCGCTTTGGTTACTAATTGTAAAGGCAATTACCAGGTAGGTACACACTCCGAGATCAGATAACCATTAAACACCTGAATTTTTATTTCTATTGTTTTTATTTGTTGTATAGGTGAATGTGTAAGCGCAGTATTTTTTACGCACTCAAATTATATATATATATATATATATATATATATATATATATATATATATATATATATATATATATATATATATATATATATATATATATATATATGCAATAATTAAATAGATGGTTGATTGGCAAAGGCCTAGTTTGATATAAATTTAATTGTGTAATTTGACACTTTCTCATTGGCAGATTATAAACATCTGATATATGGTTGAAAAGCATTTTTATGAAGAATTAAAAATGCGAGATGATAAGAACTCTTGTGATGCAGTGCTAACTCGATGCAGATGGTTTTTCAGGAGAATGAAGGTTTATTCGAGCATTTGATTAATTAATAGTAAAATTCAGTATAATATTAAATTTTATTTTTGTTGTTTTTGTCACTTTTATTATTATGATTTATGTTAATAATCAATAATATTGTTCTCAATAGTTAGTTTAATTTGTAGATTAATTTTCATTTAATTAAAATACATAATATGTCAAGGTTGCTTTGATATAAATTTAATTGTGTAATTTGACAGTTTCTCATTGGCAGATTATAAACATATGATATATGGTTGAAAAGCATTTTTATGAAGAATTCAAAATGCAAAAATCCAATATGGCGTCCATAAGAAAATCGAAAGTTGCGTGCATTATCTCAAAATCTAGTAGGCCTAGATTTTTCAAAATCATTTTGAAATCTTCGCTACCTGTTACCCCATCCTGCAAAAATCGTGGATATATCTCTTGCAAGAAACAAGATATAGCGATTTTTAGAAAACGCATATTTTCAGTTATCACCCTGTATCTAGTAAATGGAAGGATTTTTGACATGTAACCATGGTTACTTCTTGGGCATATAATGACGGAACTTTTTCTCCATTTAACCATCTTCGTATCTCTAACGGTTTCCAATATCCCCATGCATTTCATCTTAAACTGGACACCCTGATATATATATATATATATATATATATATATATATATATCTCGGTCACGATGTTAGTGATCCATTTATAACTTACCCGTAGGCTAACTTACCGTAAGGCGTTGTTTTAATGAGTTTTTTTTGTCAGTTTGCTTAAGTACAATTATTTACCTGCGAGCTGATTTCTCTTTGTATCTGCTTTATTGAAATTTGATTTAAGTATTCTGTGCTTTAGTGGTTACTAAACAATTGGGTACGTGCAAATTCCTTGTATATTTTCTTTTGTCCTCGCCTTTACCTTATCACCTGCGCAATTTTACTGTTGTATTTTATATGTACCGTGATTTGTTTTATTGTTTTATGTGCTTATTTACTTGAAGACCGGCATGATTGGTTTTTTAAAGCGCCACATGTTTGGTTTCTATTATGATTTTTTTTGTTTTGATTATGACCCAATTGTGCGTGTGACCACATGTGTTTTTTTATTATTGTGTTTCTGTGTAACTAAACTGCTTTTTATTCATGTTCTCTAATGTTATAATTTTGCACGCATTTTAACCTGATTTAATGGTGTTTTGTTATATATTTAATCCTTTCATTGTTTTTTTTTGTGTTATTTGATTTATTAATGTACTTGTGCAATTGTTTATTTATGAGTAAAGTGGGTTTTATTGGTGGTTCTTTCCCACAATAGTAGATTAACGGGCTGAACCACCGCTGCACCAAGTTCGTTGATTTTAATTTGAGTAGTTTCATTTTTTTTACCTGCCCTTTATGATACAACACGTACCTCATCCAGCTTATCTAAATTAGATAGCACAACGTACCTACCACTAGACGGCCACTTCGTTTGAACAGATTTGAGGTTTGCGTGCAATTAAATATCAGACTTGTAAATAAATTCTAATGTTTTAATTATTGCCCGGGTACCTGGGGGATGCTGCAAAGTCTTAGCCCATAAAGTTTATTAAAATTCCAAAACAAATTTTATTTTAGGGTGACAAAGTAGTACCAAAATATGGTATACCAGTCATCCTAATATCATACTTTGTTATGTTTTCATGATTTCCATAACGTTTTACCAAAAAGTTTAACCACAATCTTTGCACCAAATAACATTTTGGAGTTAATAATTAGCATCAAATTATAACAAATACATTATTCATCCTGATACCATGCTTTGTTTGTATGGTTTCCATTATTTCCATAAAGTTTAAGCCAAAACTTTTTATGAAAATACGCGCAATAAATTTCATGATAGGGTAACAAAGTAGCACCATATTGGCTTAAAATTATGATATGCCAACATTACAAAATATACGAGCAACATACTTAATTTTAGGGAAGCAAAGTGGCACCAAATTACCACCAAATTATGACACATAAATAATTTAGATACAATCGTTCACTAAATACATGTACGTGTCCTGTGCTACCGTTATGTTACTCAGACATAGCCCTTAATTTTTTGTTAATGATAGGCCCCCCAAAAATTTTTTGTAGTAACAAATTAGCACCAAATTAGGGTAAAGGTTTCAAACGATTGTGCTGCAATGGCTGCGTTAACCTTTAACCCTTTGTTGACGGACGGTACTCTGAAGTACCATTTTTTAAATACTCTATAAAATGTTTATAATCGCATAAAACCTTCTACTAGCCGGTTGGTACATTCAAGTATACTCTTTTTCAGTTGTGTAACATATTGCCACCACAAAACAGCGCGTTGTCAAAAGAATATCGTAGTATGCTTTGAACCACCGCTGTGAGAAGTGACGTACGTGTCATCGGATAAAAACGTATTTATTTACGGATTGTTTTACGAGTTTTTTGAAAAGAAAAATAAGTCTACATAGCTAAGTTGACTTTCGTGAAGTGATAAAATCAAGTATTACGTAAAATACACGTGCACCTGCTTTTATTTTGACAATTTTCTATAAAGGACTTAGAAGTACCGTCAGGCTACGAACCATTGAAATGGATGAAGAACAACCGGTAAGATTGTTTATCTTTTTTTTATTTACAGTAATTTTGACTTTCATTTATAATATTTCAGTCGACATCTAAAACACCATATAAACGATATAATATAAACAAAAGACCTTTAACAGATGCAGAACTTTTGGAGATTATAGAAAGTTATGCTTTTGAAGATATACCAGACGATTTACAAATGGAAACGGATATAGAAAGTGATTGTGAAAACAACGATGATTTTGTTAATGACAAACTAGCGGAAATTGATTATAACACAGAGAATAGGGGCGATCAGGGCTATGCAGTTGTTGGAGAAGAAGTGGATGACCCTCAAGAAAATGGTGAGAAGGAAGTGGGGATTGAAAATCCTGAGAAAGTGGTCCAATTGGAAGCGGAGAAAGAAAAGAATCCCGTAAAAAACAAGCCGAAATCTAAAAGAAGTCAAACTCTAGACAGAAAATGGAAGAAAAGAGAGGTAGTGACTTCCATTCCAAATTATCAGTATCCGGAAGGTTGCATAGAAGATAAATTTGTTGGTTGTGAAACAGCCACTGATATTTTTGTAACTGTTATAAACCCAATTTTGGATAATTTGGTTGAGCAGACAAATCTGTATTCGGTACAAAGGAACAAAATTCTAAATACTAATAGAGATGAGTTGTTGGTCTTTTTAGGTGTGAATATGCTAATGGGATATCATAAACTTCCTAATTGGAGGCACTACTGGTCAACATCTACGGACTTAGGTGTACCTCTGGTATCTTCTACTATGTCTAGAGGCAGATTTGATGCGATTCTAAGTAATCTTCATGTTAATGATAACACGCAAATACCGAATAATAACAAAGACAAACTCTACAAAATACGGCCAATGATAGACTCTTTGAATGAATCATTCACCTCTCTCTACAATTGTACAAAAATGCTAAGTGCTGATGAGTCTATGATAATATTTACCGGTCGCAGTTCACTAAAACAATACAATCCCATAAAGCCAATAAAACGGGGATATAAAATTTGGTGTTTATCCAATCAAGAAGGTTATATAAAGAACTTTCAAATATACGAAGGAAAAAATGAAATAGTCAAATCCAAATACCCAGCATTCGGGCTTGGTGAAAGGGTAGTTTTAAGTTTGAGTGAACCTGAGTGGGGAAAAAATAGAATGTTATATTTTGATAATTATTTTACGTCGCTAACTTTACTGGAAAAGCTAAAAGCTGAACAAACACTAGCATGTGGAACCATCAGATCTGATAGGACAGAACTCCCCAAGAACATGGTTGATAGTAAAACCCTGAAACGTGGAGAATATGACTATCGCTTTTCTTCAATGGACGTAGGAGTTTGGAAGTGGCAAGATAACAAAACAGTTTATTTGGCTAGTAACTTCCACGGCAGTGAAGAGACCACTGTACAACGCACTCAAAAAGATGGATCAAAGTTGCCGATCCCAGCTCCGATGCTCGTTAAAGACTATAACAAATACATGGGAGGTGTAGACCATGCGGACAGACTGAGGGCTGTTTATGGTGTTAATAGACGATCTAAAAAATGGTGGCACCGTTTGTTTTGGGGTCTAATTGATATGGCTTTCGTAAATTCCTATATAATTTATTCGGAAATCAGAAATAAACAATCTCTTCTAGATGTTCGCCGGTCTGTGGCGATGGGACTATTAGCACATAAACCAATAACCAATAAAAGACGATCCGCTGAAGTGACTAACGTTGCCTCTAATAAAAAAAGGCGTGGCCATGGATATTCTATTTCTCCATATGTTCGTCTTTCAAATCGAGGGGCACATTGCATTATTTTCGATAACAATCGTGGTAGATGTGAAGTCTGCAGCAAAAAAGGTATCCAATCCAAACCACTGTCCAAATGCTCTACATGTCATGTATCTCTATGTTGTAACGCTACCAAAAACTGTTTCGCAGAATTCCATCAGGTATCTTTTTAGAGATAATTTTTGCAGTATGCTATACATTTGTTACTTTGTATTTTGCTAATTATTAAAGAATAAACGTATTTCATATTTAGTTAGTTATTTATACAAGATACAACATGGAACGAAGTAAAAAAAAGTTCAAGTTGTAAGCACTAACATCATTTCAAAATTCCTGATGGTACTTTTAAGTACCACCGTATTTTTTTGTTGAAAAAGCTGCAGTAAAAAATTATAAAAAATTATAGGTGTTATTTTACCTATTTTAATGTCTACAATCAAAAAAATTATTGAAATACTTGAATTTGTAATAGATCAGGCAACAAAGGGTTAAACTGCCTTACATAACCATCATTCATAATTCACGTTGTTGCAGACCTCGCCACACTCGATTTGAACACTCCTTCAGTTAATGTAAAGTTTCAAAATTTCGCAAAACCAAGATAATAAAAGACATGGTTGGGTTTGTTAAAAATTTCAAATTCCATAATCGAATGGTCAGATCTTTTTTGCGAGCATACCATTTCATTCTATGGAATTGTTGGTATACTTGAAATGTTTATTGTGTGTAATTGCGATTAAATTGATCAATTGTATTAATGAAAATTATTTTAAATTCAATACAAAACATTATTTACACGAAACGTTACACCAGGTAGTCAAATTTTAGCATTATTTACCAAAATGACAACTGAGGAAGTGGTTACATTTACTGTTGGTAGTTTAAAAATTCCTAAAATAAATCCAAAGACAAGTATTTATTCAGAATCAAGATTTTCTGAAGATGTATATTTTTTAGTTTAGGTGTATATGTGTGATAATCTAGTACGCGTTTTTCTGGCTTTATTTGAGATCTTTTAAGTAACAGTTATAATTTACATTCAGTCATTGATTTTAGAAACTGTATACGGGATAGGTCTGTTAACCTTTCAGATTTAACCATTAAAATTGAAACACACCCATTGATGGCATGATTAATACCATAATCAAGAACATAAATTTACCATTACATAAGGTTAACTATATTGAAGAAATGTTAACACTCAATACTACTATCATAAATTAATGGTTCTAATCCAAAATTAATGATAATAATAAAAGTGACTTAACCAAAAGAAATAATTCTGAAAACTTTTACAAAAGAAAACTAACAAAATACAAATAAAATACATACTTCCATATTTCCGTAAACTGCCAGATCAAGTTTACCGTAATAAATAAAAAAATCTACTTCCGTTACTTAATAGTAAAAATAGTAAAATAGTAATAATACTTAATTTGTTTCATTAGTATAAACAATGTCAATTTTCGGGACGAAGCGGGGTCCAGCAACCACCCGAGTCCCGAAAATTGTACCAATAAAACATAAAGTTTTTTGAAAATGTAAACTTTCACCATTATCACACATAATAAGATACTTATCTTTTTTGGGTTTTTTTAATGGTGTATTTTAAATTATACAATATAAACGTTTCGATAACACTTACAGTTATCTTCGTCAGTAGCAATATTTGTTAAAAATTGTTCAAGATGTTGTAAACAATTTTGTCAAAGTTGAAAAATTAAAACATAAACATCAGCCTGCTATCAACATAAAGCCAACTATAAAATTGAATTTTAGTAAAGAATAACTAGGTGATTAAAAATTAAATATTGTTAAACTGCCTTAAAGATGACAAATCAGAACACTCTCTACGGCGAAAGCTAACAATGAAATTTGTCAGCCAAAAAACACATTTAACAAAATTTAATCCAGTTATAATGTAAGTGTAAAGTTGTGAAAAACTTCAATTTGAAAATGATAGAAGCATTCACAAATTTTAAAATCAAATAAAATAATCTAGTTAAATCTAACAAAGAGATATCTTTATCAATAAGTGCAAGCGTTATTAACAATGAAAAGCATAGTGCAGAATATTTTTTGTAATTTTTAATTTTAATCTTACTTATGTTAAATTATAGTGCTGTGGTAATTTAATTAATAATAATTTCATTGTTAATAACACTTGCACTTATTGATAAAGATATCTCTTTGTTAGATTTAATAAGATTATTTTATTTGATGTGACGTTTAAATTTGTGAATGCTTCTATCATTTTCAAATTGAAGTTTTTCACAACTTTACACTTACATTATAACTTGATTAAATTTTGTTAAATGTGTTTTTTGGCTGACAAATTTCATTATTAGCTTTCGCCGTAGAGAGTGTTCTGATTTGTCATCCTTAAGGAAGTTTAACAATATTTAATTTTTAATGACCTAGTTATTATTTACTAAAATTTAATTTTATAGTTGGCTTTATACGTTTCTCAAACTGTTATGTTGATAGCATACTGATGTTTATGTTTTAATTTTTCATACATCTTTATCTTAACAATTTTAACAAATATTACTACTGACGAAGAAAACTGTAAGTGTTATCGAAACTTTTAGATTGTATAATTTAAAATACACCATTAAAAAAACCCAAAAAAGATAAGTATTTTATAAAAAATTTTCTTTCGCCACTTTTACCTTTATATCCTATTTATTCACTACTTGTTTGAGAACCCCTTATTTATGTCGCTATCAGTAGTATAGGACATTTCTATTTTATACAAAATGAGTATTATTCTACATTTTAGTGAAACAAAAAACTTACCGTTTAGTTTTTAATTAATATTCATTGAATTTTACCTCCATAAATTTAATTTAAATATGACAGATATTAGTGCAATAATGTGCAGAAAGATGGTGCCACCGGCGACAGCAAATGTGGATATCTGTTCATAGAAGATATTCACTCAAAACATACATAAGTAAACTTACACTTGCTTAAAACGAAAGTAGAAAGTAACATACAGTAAATATCAATACTTATTTATGACTGAAAACGTCGTTTGAGATGAACATACGAAAATTTTAAAATATTGTGTTTATTGTAGTAATGACATCCTAAGAACGTCATTAATACGAAGTTGATATTTAGTGAAGGTGAAATTACTTTTGCACAGTTGCCATGGAGACACCGAAGATTCACGAAATCAGCCACTTTTGGTACGAAATACTGTCACAATATAGCGTCGTCCAGCAACTTTCTTCCTTATCCCGAAAACTGACATTTTTTGTATTAATGAAACGAACTTTAATTTTAATGACATAATATACTAAAGATCTGGTTATCACTTGTAACTATACCAATACCCGATATCATAATTTTGTTTACTTTTTGGAAGCTCTTCATAATAATATGTTATACAAAATGTAATTTTTTTGTTGCTAACAGAAATGAAATAATTTGAATAACAATTTTTTTTAGGATAATTATGCAACCTCTTTTATAATAAGTTCATTACGAAAAAGGCAACATTGTAAAAAAAATAGTCGTCTAGATGATAACTTAAAAAGAATTACAAAGCCGCCCGCTTCTATAAAAGTTTGATGATACAGTTTAAGCCTTTTAGTTATATTTATTTAATTTTTACTCTTATTTCGCTTTATATTAAGTAACTTTATATAGAAAAGTAAGGTAAAATTAAATTTTCTTCACATTTTCCTATAAATTAAACATTATTTAGATCAGTGCTTTTCAAAGTGTGAGTCGCGGCCCCCTGGGGGGTCGCAAAGCCTCTTCAAGGGAAGGCAGTAAAAAAAAACAAAATTAAAAAAAATATTTGATTCACTTCAATAAATTCAAATACGTCAATTTAACATTAAAACAATGGTTTGCGATCGTCAAACAACGTCACCGGTCGATCGCGTTGTTCGTGAGTGCCGCTCTGTACTCCCGCGACGCCGCCACAGTGTTTGTTGTTTCACTCATTCATTCGATTCACATGCACTCCGGCGGGTCTGATATTTGTAATATAATAGAATACTTAATACGCTATAGGAACAGCAGAGGGTAGGGGTCGCAAAATATTTTTACATGGGGGGGTCGCGCAATGGAAAAGATTGAAAAACACTGATTTAGATATTGAACACAATTTTAATTCTATCCCAAGAACATTTTTGTCGCTAAATTACGTGTCGTATCAAAAAAAAAAAAAAATTGTATTGCACATAATTATCCATATGACTAAGATCTATATCTTGGTATTTTTATATCTTTGAAATATACAGATGTTTCAGAAATATTTGATAAAAACCAAAAACAGCTCCTAATAAACCCCCCTCATCTCCGCTGAATATCTCCCAAAATCTAATCAGCTCCAGGAGAAATAAAAACAAGTTTAAATACAAAATTTTAAGTTCTCGTTCTTGAGTTACCGTACGGTATAAACCGGCAGTAAAACGGGATAACAGATTCGGCTTGTGCTCGACTAGCCAGCGGTCGGGGTAGAATCGGTGTACTGAATTTTGCACACAATAGGATAGTTTATTATATATAAGTCCAAATAGGGGTTGAAACGACATAAAACCGGAAAAGGGCGCCAGAGTATTTGAAATGTCATGATAGAGGTTGAAATGCCTAATTACGTCAGTTCACAGCTTGCTCAAAATACGCAAATAACTCGCTTACATAAATGTAATCTTCGCAGACGGTACTGGGACCAGCAGATCTCGCCAACCTGAAAGGCTACAAAAATATTTGCACGCTTAATTAAAATAATTGCGTGCCGCAAAAGATCATTAATTTGGAAAAAACAATAGTCTCGTGCTACGTTACGTTACTAGAACATTGGACTTTTAAAGTAATTTCACTTCAACAAAAAAAAACACTTAATTCTGTATACAACCACTTGAAATGAAATTCTGTAAATCGCAATTAATTATGCTCATATCATAAAATAAAATAATGCAGTGATTCATCGGCCTTTAATAGTTACGCTATAATTAAGTAATCACTTGAAAATCTTTCGGTCGTAATTGTTTTATTTAACTAAACACAATGTAATGACGTTAATTCGAAGAGAAAATTAAAATAACAATAAACATTAAAAAAATGCTTGTCGTCAGATGCTATGTTCACATAAAAGAAACAAGTCCAGTAACCTAAAGATATGTAATGTGAATAAATAAATAAAAACCAGAACCATCGAATTATCAATACAAATTTTACAGTATTATCAGCTAGGTTATCTATTAACGGTGAAGCTAGCTAGCTCACGATGACCTCTATTAAAACATACTATAAAATTGATTCAAATGTCCAAGATAATAAATGGTTACTTTCCTTTTTACAAATAAATGGCGTGCTTAAAACTCAAAAGTCACTTAATTTTCAATGTAAATTCGTCAGTTTAAACCAAAAAAATTTAAAAAAAACCTTCAAATCAATTTAGATAATAATACGTATGGATACGCCTGTATTACAATTTAGACGATAAACCAACAAAAAAGATTAATCGTTAAAGAAAAGGCATATTCAACCGTATATGCAACGCATAACAAAATAATAAAAATTACCATAAATTTATTAGCTTTCGTTACCCACCACATTAATAAAAAAACCCGAAAATGTTACCTTAGGTAGAGGATGCCCTTTTGTTACACAGTCACCTGGAAGTAACCTGCAGGAGGACGTCGGCTCTGTAGTTAATGTTAACAAGACGCTAGCAGCTCTCCGTACAGTTCAGGTAATGACGGCCTTTCTTTCGATTCGCGTTATCATTAAATTTCTATTGGTAGTATGTACACGGACAGTTATATTAACTTTACTTTACTGTGACCTAGTTTCGCTTGATACTTTTTACTTTTAGTTAATTACGTACAAGTCCTGATTAACACTTATTTGTAACTTAACGAAAAAGCTAGGCTATTTACAGTGGGTTATATAATTAACGGCAAACTGTGAACTTTACATTTGAAACTTTGGAACGAACATATTTTTTCTGCAAGAAGCGAAGGCTTCTCCAGAGAACGACGAAAACACTTGGTAAATTTAAACAATAAACGCATTTCTGGACCTCGATAAGTCATTATGGATCAACTACACCTAACCATAAACTGATATCGTGAAGGTTGAAATATTATACGATCCCTTATGTGGGTAGCGGGGGAATCAGAACCCTGCTACGATAGCCTTTAATCTTGGTCAACGTTGTTCCGCGGTAATCAATACGTCACCGTAATAAAAAAATGGACCCTTCTAAGCCTAAGCTACTACTACTCCCGATAATAATTTCACTTATCGCTACATTAGTTTTTTAAAGTCCCTCCATTAACATAGCCAATTAAAGAAAAGATGACACAAATTTTCGAAGTACACGCATCCACGAATTCAAACTCGCAAATCGTCGGGAGAAATTGCATCGTCAACAGAACTTCTTGTCGAAACCTTATCTAAGTAATCACCACGCACCAAAGAGAATCTCGATGAAAATCAACCTTAAATTTAACGTGCATACAATCAAAATTCTTTGTTTCAATCCAAACTCTTATCAACGAGACGGTGCAGAATTGGCGGTTACAATTAACTTTTGCGAAATATGTACCATACAATGTAATCAATTGAATGCGTTCTTTGATTTAATTATATATGATGCAATCTCAACTTGATTTAACGAAATGCGCCCAATTTAAAATGACGAAAAGATTTATTTATACAAAACTATCCCTATTTACAAAGGCAATAACGAATATTTCCTCTCAACTTAGTAAAACGGTTTTCCTAAACATCGATACCAAAAATGTAAATCACATTTCTCTCTTAAACTTTCATTTTACTTTGAGCGACACAACAAAAGGTTCATTTTTTTTATTTTAGCATATAATAAAAAAATTCCTAGACCTTTCAAATACTTAAAAGACAAATGAAATCGTTACAAAAGAAAATCTTCTCCAAACATGGATGCGTCATTACATCCAATTACGAGAGTTTACACTACATTTAAGATGTACGGTACTAACAAATAATTTATAATTTCGAAAATTATCGGCAAATCTTTGATAAAAACCCATTACAGTGGATATTAACATACATTCACACATCTACATACGCATGCACGCAGAAACCCACCCACATACACACACATACACGCACGCACCCACACATACGCGCGCACGCTCGCACGCACGTACACACATGCACTCAAGCACGCATCCATACAGACGCACCCACATACACGTGCACACATACACACGCGCAAGCACACGTACACATGCGCAAGCACACACATGCACGCACTCACAAACGCAGATGTACATGCACACACACTCGCGCGCACGCACCTACTCAAACGCACCACACACACACACACACACACACACGTACGCACGCACATGCACACGCGCATACACATACACATCATGGCCGATATTGGCGAAACTTGGCCAAACATAAACTGATCTAATAAGTCGATTTAGCGTCGTTGAAAAGAAGCCGATTGCATAACCTTCTATACCTACATAGGTAGGTTGGACAGTAAAAAGGTACAGATTTTATCTTAACTGTGTGTAAAAAAATGTGTTTGTAGCGTCTATCACTTACTTTAATTTTTTTTTTGTTTTTGTTGTATTTTTGAATCATTATTTTTGTTTCTTGAAATTTATTGTTAGGGTTAGTTGCCATTGTTATGTGTGGCTTTTTGTGATCATCGTAAATTTGATTAATGTCAAATAACCTGTAAAACACTAAAGGGTTATTTTTTATTTTCAATTATTTATTTTAATTTACAAAAGTAAAAGTGCTCTATTAGTAGTCTAGTTTATTTAAAATAAATGAATCCTTTCAAGGATATAATATGTTATGCGAAATCACATTGTTTACTGGATGTCGTGTTTGTCGTCTTTTACATGGGATAAATTTGATGAGTAGAGGTCAATGAAATTACCGAGCTAGTAGGTCAGTGGTAACATGATCTGCTTAGTATTCGGAAAGTAATGCATTCGACTCCCGTTGCCGTCTACTTAGTATGAAATTTTTTCGCACATCACATACGGCTATTTGGGTGAATGCCGGAATAGTAATTTCCCCCTCAGAATCCTAACTCCGTATATTTCGATCCTACCCTGACCGCTGCTATTCTTAATCCCACCATGCATATACACTTAATGTATATAAGCTCCGGAATGAAACACGTTGCTTTTTCATTTTCTTTCTCGAACTATGTGCAATATTGTGAAACTATAAAAATTTGTTTTTGTACATCTATCAAATAGTTTTTCCCGTTTTCCCAATAAAATTAGTGAATAAATAGACCCCAAACCATGGCCAACATTGTGCAGCTATAAAATTTAGTTCTTGTCCACCTAGCAAATCCCTTTGGACGCTTTGCCAACCGGATGCAGATATAAATAGGGATTTTGTACATTGCAAACTCAAAACTATTAAATTTGATTTTTGCACACCGAGCAATCCCAATTAAATTGGGCTGAAAGATACATAACATAGTAAATTTATAAAATTTTGTTTTTGCCTACCAAGCAAATAGTTTTGACCGTTTTCATAATGAAATTGGTGTATAGAGGCATTAACATTACAGATGCTAAACGACTAACTATGAAACTATAAAATTTGGTTTTTGTCCACCGATCAAATGGTTTGGGCTGTTTTCCCAGTAAAATTGGTTTATAAATACAGATTTTGGATCTTACAGGCCCCAAACGTTAAATAACACCATAAAACTACTAAATTTAGTTCTTGTCCACCGAGAAAGTGATTTTGACCAACTACATTGGTACATAATTAAAGAGGGCAGTGTTAGTCTTAAAAGTTGACCAATATGATACAAACATCATTCCCTTACGGAGTAGATAGAAATCAACATGGTAAAACCGTGTGGTTCTTGCCCATCAAGGTTTTGTTTTCACAAAGAATTTGGTATTAATAAAATTTTGGAATATGGCGGATAATTTCTCAGCCCAAAAGGTGACAATGAATGATTTGGCATTATATACGTGCAGAGTTTGCAACGTCATAACAGGTTTTTAGAAAACACTCGCGCGTTAAGAAATCGAGATAGCTAATCTCCCATTAATACACGCGTTCGTTACAAGGTTTTTCAGACAATCGCTTTCTTTAACTTTCCTGACATTTCTCATTCCTTGGCGCAATACATTCATTGTTAGATGTTTCATACTCCTACCAACTTCATTTAAATCGTTTATTAATAGACCCTATTCATGATTTGGAGTTGCTTAATAATTCTCATTAATAAACGATTCTCTGAAAAAGAATTTTAAAGTCCATGGCAAGCACTATGATTTAAGCTACCTGTAGAAAAAGGTGTTAGTACTTTAGGTCAAATCCTTCAATAGTAGTTAAATTTGCTCGATATGAACATAGGTGCACATCTTTAATAGCTATGCTATCAATGGCCGAAAACATTTAAAAACAAATTTGCGTTATGGCAGTCACGGGCATATGGGTGGACGTGCCGGATTTGGCTGACAAGACGAAATTAAAAGTCTATGTTCCACATAACCAAATAAATTCTCTCAACGATATAGTAAGTTATGCAAAAGTGTAACATTATCTGCCATTTGTCGATTGTAACGTCTGTTACTTTCAAGCGATTGCTAATGCGTAGAAGTCAGTAAAAAGCATATTTTAAATCTGTGGCTTGGAACGCTTCCCGAAAGAAATTGGTGTATGAATAAAGATCACATCACAGTTCCCAAACAATGTGCAACTCTTTGAAACAAAACAAAATTGTGTTTTTCTTATTGAGCAAATAGTTTTGACCGTTTTCCAATGAACTTGGTGTATAAGTAAAGATCTTGGACATTAGCCGTTCTAAAAGGTGACTTACGTGGTAAAATTACATTTTATTCTGGCCCATCTGTCAAATGGTTTCGGCTGTTTTTCTAATAAAATCGATGTTTAAATATATGGTTTGGGTGATAGCAGGTTAAAAACCATAAGATAGTTTGAAGCGCTTGCCAAATTAAGTTGGTGCATAAAGAAAGATTTTGGGTATTGAAAGTTTTTAAAGTTGACTAACATGGTATATACATACATACCAATCACGCCATTTCCTTACGGGGTAGGCAGAAACCAACATTTCAAGACCATAAAATGTTGTCCTTGCCCATTGATGCAAATGGTTTCGATTGTTTTCACAACGAATTTGATATAAATACAATTTTGCAATATGGCGGACAGAGAACAATACTATCCTCGGATCAACCTGGCTACAAGGGGCGATCAAGGTCGAAATAGACAGACCCCGTTGCTGACGACTATGCAAGCAGTGAATGACGAGTCGGTACGTGGAATGTTAGAGGTATGCACGGTAAAGAATTTAAAGAAGAATGTAATGTACGAAAGGCAGCTTGATATTCTGTGTGTATCGGAGAGCGCAAAGGAAAGTATGCTGTGGAGATGGAGGATGGAAACCGAGCACTATGGTCAGGAGTTCAGACTGAGGTGCATGGCGCAAAAGGAGTTGGGGTGATCGTAAGCGAAAGTATGAGTTAGTATCTCTCCGGGTAATGTGGGTTAGAATAAAAGTGGAGTTTCAAAGAATTTTTCTTATTGTATGCTATGTACCGGTGAATGGAGAACGATTCCAAGAGTGTGAGAACTTCTGGAGTGATGTAGAGAACGTGTTGAACGTATGTACAGAGAGAACATACTAAACGCGCTCTAGGAAAGTTCGGAGACCAAAGAGTCAATGAGAATGGTGAACGCCTGGTGAACATATGTGTGGAGAGAAGCCTGTTTGTATCTAATACGTGTTTTAAACACATTAAAATGTGCATATATATATATATATATATATATATATATATATATATATATTATATATATATATATATATATATATATATATATATATATATATATATATATATATATATATATATATATATATATATATATATATATATATATATATATATATATACAGGGTGTCCGGAAAAGATGCGCAAAAGATTTAGTTGCTGATTCTACATGAAAAATGAGTGATAAGTTCCTATAACACTTTTTCGAAAACTCAAAAATAACGGATCTACAGGGCCGTCAAAGTTAGATTTAAAAAATAATTTTCTTTAATAACTTTTTTGCTGGTAACTCGGTTGTTTTAAAATTTGGTACACTTATTACTTATGACCTTTTTTTATGACCCTTATTGCTAAGGGGATGAACTCAACATTACCATCTACTTAATAACCTATAACTTTTTGGTTTTTCAGTTTTTGTTGTGTGCAGTTGCAAAAAATAAAAGGGCGCTTAAAATTACGCAAAAAAGGTTTACTTGTTACATCTCTCTAAAATAAGCCGTTTTCGAGAAAACCTACTTTGAAAATTGTCTTGCACGCTGTGAACAATAACTCACGTTAAATTATTTTTAACGTTTTAACACGGCGTGCTGTGGAAACAAGTGATGTGGTTTCTATGGCAACGAGGACACATGTAAAAGCAATTTTGACACATTGTAAAGAGTAAATAATGAGTGTTATAATGTTTTGTCAGTAATAAAATGTTTGAACTCACCCTGGAGATCCGTTATTTTGGATTTTGTATCCGTTTTAGTGCATGAGACAAAAGAGCATATAAAAACACACAAAAAAAGATATACTTAGTGCATACCTCAATTGTAATTTTACGAGTTGTGAATTACGTGATATGCATATGCAAATTTCGCGACTTTTGACAGTTGTCACATGATCGGTCTATTTAAAACGTCACATCACGTGATACCAAAAGTCGCGAGATTCGTCCACCTGAGTATCCAGCTTTAAACATTAAAGGATGAAGGTCAAATTTTGAGTCTTTATAAAAAAAAGGGTGTAACGTTGAAAATAATTTCAAGTGCGGTATTGTTCACAGCGTGCAACACAATTTTAAAAGTAGATTTTCTCGAAAACGGCTTATTTTAGAGAGATGTAACAAGTAAACCTTTTTTGCGTAATTTTAAGCGCCCTTTTATTTTTTGAAACTGTACACAACAAAACCGAAAACCAAAGTTATAGGTTATTAATTGTCAGATAAGGTTGAGTTCATCTTAGCAATGAGGGACAAATGTCAACGTTGATTGAAGACTTAATACAAAAGTTTCACAAGTAAAAAGTATGCCATTTAAGTTCTTATGTCAATTTCTGTAATTGTCAATAAAAAGTTATTACAAAGAACTTAGACGTCCCTGTAGATCCGTTGAATTTTTGAGATTTCAAAAGTTTAAGAAATGTCACTATTTAAATATTAAATTTTACTTTTGATAATATATATATATATATATATATATATATATATATATATATATATATATATATATATATATATATATATATAGTGTATGATGAACGACTTAGGAACCTGGTGAAAGACACAACAGCAATGCACGGATCGGAGTGTAGATCGGACCACTTTTTCGTTGTATCGAGAGTGTGTTTAGGGCAAAAGGTCTGAAGAAGGAAAGCAAACGTATTGCGAACATCCAGGATTAGGGTAGACGAACTAGTAGATAATGGTACGAGAATGAAATCCGCATATTCTGTCAGTAAAGAGCTAAAGGTGAATGGAACAGTGTGAAACGAGCAAATGAAAGACTGACGTTGAAAGTGTATGGTTAAACTTGTGTTGTCAATTGTGCCGTGCGGATATGTGGAAGAGCGACTGCAGGTAGACAAAAAGATGTGCTTAGTGGAATGAATTGGTAAAAAAGGCAGTATTCAAGAAAAAAGATACGTACATGGCAATGATTGTTGCAAAAAATGAGACTGAGATAAAGCGATTGTATGAGGTGTACGGATTAAGAAACAAAGAAGCGAAGGGGGCAGTGAGAATAAGTAAAGAGGAGGTGACGACTGTGGAAGGAAAAAAAATGCATAATGATTTCGAGGGAAACAAAAAACTCTTCTGGAAATGGGACAAAAATACAAAACGTGGCCCAAAACAGAACGCTGCAGGAGTGATGAATACGAGCAACGAAATAGTATGGGACCATTGGGAAGTGAGGAAATGCTGGCACGAATACTCCGGAAAGCTGTACAGTAGTGAGGAAAGTAAGGCTAAAGGGTTAAATAAGGAGAATGTAGAATGGTGAATGAAATTGAGAAGGATATTGGGATAAATGAGGTAGAGAAAACGGTAGGAAGGTTGAAAAACGGTAAAGGAGCATGCGTAAATGAAATCACCTGTAAAATGCTCAAGTATCGAGGTGCAAAGCTAATACGAAGATTGCCTGAACTTTTCAATGTATGCCTTATATGTGGAAAAGTGCCGAGGGATTGGAAGAGCGCGATCATTGTACCACTGTATAAGGGCAAGGGGAACAATATTGGTTGTAAGAATAATTAGTTTGTTCAGTGTACCTGGTAAAGTATTTAGAAGAGTACTGATTCATAGAGTACGAGAAAATACACAAACTAAGATTTGGGTGTGCAGGGTGGCTATATGCCAGGGCGAAGATGTGTTGATCAGATGGTTGCTCCTCAGCAGGTGTTCGAAAAGTGTTTAAGTGTACAAATGGAGGTGCACTGTGCGTTTCTAAATCAGGAGAAAGCATACCACAGAGTGAATAGGGAGGGACATATTAAATGAATATGGCGCAAATAAAGGTCTAAAACGGAATAAGGGCAGTATACAACAGTAGCCTGGCATGTGTTACGGTGAGAGGGGTGTGACTGAATACTTTAATATTGAGCAAGGAGTGTGACAAGGCTATGTAAAGTCACCGTGGTTGTTCAATGTACACATGGTCAAATGAGGTAGGCAAATATGTACCGATACAAATGGTGTAATGGTGGTTGACGTAAATGTACGAGTTCTGGTGTATACAGATGACACAGTCTTATTAAGTGACAGTGCGGATGAGCTACAAACTGCTCTGAGGAAGTTTGATACCGTCTGTGAGAACATGGACCTTAAGGTAAACGTGAACATAGCTAAGATTGTAGTGTACAATCGGGAAGGTGGAAAGGAGAATAGAGTATTTACTTTGCTAGATGAAATTGAGGAGCGAGTGGGCGAGTTGCTATATCTCGGTAGAATATTTACTGCAGATGGACCAATGGATGCGAGATTGGACGAAGGGACAATGCCGGAAGGAAAGTGATTGAAAGTATGTGGGCGATAATGAGACATGAAATCGTGATCCTACATACGAAACAAGCACTCTATAATGGCGTATTTGTCCCGTCAGTACTGTATGGAAGTGAGACAAGGGTATATCAAAAAACACGAAAGAAAAACAAATGCCGTGGGTATAGGATTCCTGAGAAGCGCATGTGGTAAAACGAGAAGGGATAAGAATGAGTGCATAATGGACGAAGAGTGGCGAGGAAAAACTATGATGGATATGTATAAATGTAGTACATTACGTTGGTTTGGTCACATTGAATGAACGAACAACGCAAAATTAACGAAACAAATATATGTGGGTGACGATAGAGGTAAGGCCGGGCCTGGGAGGCCACGTAAAACCCGGCTGATGTATTAGATGGTATGATAAAAGAAAGAAAGATAAGGAGTTTTAAAAATAAAAGGACACGTCAGAGTCGAGTCGAGTCGAGTCGAGTCGGGTCGGGTCGGGTCGGGTCGGGTCGGGTCGGGTCGGGTCGGGCCGGGTCGAGTCGAGTCGAGTCGAGTCGAGTCGGGTCGGGTCGAGTCGAGTCGAGTCGAGTCGAGTCGAGTCGAGTCGAGTCAATTTATTTATCAGCCTAAAAGGTGGCAATCAATTATTTAACATTATTAGCAGTATACATGTGCAAAATTTAACGCAAATCCATTGTTATTGACGTTTTTCGTCGTAGCGGGTCTTCAGAAAATTATCTAGGGTGGGCGATAGATAAAATAATTGTTTAATGTCCATGGATAGCTTTATAGTGTAGCTATTGGATTTAGCACTTTAGATCAATTGCCTGAGCAGTAGTTTCAGTTTCAAAATTTGAGCTTGACCTTGACATTTGACACAGTAGGTGTTTCCCCAATTGAGTTCAAAAGTAGAAAGTGCATGTCTTTAATACCTATACTGTCGATTGAAAAATAAGGATCCGGATCAGACTGATAATACGAAATTACAAGTCTATGCCTCGCATAATCTATTAAATCCTCTCAACGATATAATAGGTTATGCGAAATTGTAACATTGTTTTCTAGGTGTCTAAAGATCACAATTCCCAAAGTATGGCAACACTGTGTAAGTAAATATTTTGGATACCAGAAGTTCTAAAAGGTCCCCAACATGGTAAAACGATAATATTTTGGTCTTGCCCGACTATCAAATGGTGTTGGCCGTTTTTCCAGTGATATCGATGCATTATACAGATTTTGGATAAGATCACTAACATGTTAAAACCATACAATTTTGTCCTTGTCCATGGAGCAAATGGTTTGAGCCGTGTTCAAAATTAAATTGGTACATGATAAAACATTTTTGGCATTAATAGTCCCAGAAGATGACCACTATGATAAATCCAGAAAATTTTGTGTTTGGGCATTTATCAAATGGTTTTAACCGTTTTCCAAATAAAATTGGCGAATAAATAAATATTGTTTGTACTGCAATCTCTACATCGTGTTCAATATGGTCCTTGTCCAACGGGTAAAACGGTTTTGACCGCCTTGCCAATTAAATTGAGGTATAAATAGAGATCTTATATTACAGACCTAAGTGAAATTGGTGTATAAATAAAGATGGTGTACATTAGAGGCCCCAGACGATGATCAACATTTTCCAATAAAATTGGAGGACAAATAAAAATGAACATTGTAACGTGGTAAATCCTTAATATTTCGTTTTTTTCCCACGGAACAAATAATTTTCACCATTCTGCCAATGAAATTGGTGATAAACATTGTGGAATTAGAAAATTTGATTTATGTCCATCGAGTTAATACTTTTGAGCGTTTTCTCAGTGAAATTGGTGTATAAATAAAGGTTTTTGGTTTTACAAACCCCAAACGAAACTGTAAAATTTGGTTCTTGCCCACCTATATTTCTACCAATGAAATTGGTGTACAAATAAAGCTTTTGATTTTGGACACAGCTTCAAAAGATAAGTCAAGCTCATCCTTCACCTGATTAAAGGAAAGCTTATTGCAGGTTTGTAAGTAACATTTTCGGTCCGTCGAGCCGGACAAAACGAAATATATTGCATGTTTGTAAAGCAATATTTGCTGATTTTTCGCCTTTCAGTAGAATTAGCAGTAAAGAAACTGGAAGTAAACGCAAAAACTGTGTACCAGAGAAGCAGCTGTCGACTTTACATAGATCTGGATCTGATTGACCAGAGGAATCGACGGAGATGTAACTATCAAAGTTTCACAAACATATGGATATTTCTCAACAAAAGAGACTAGAAGCACTGTTGGGAACAAATGAAAAGAGGCAAAGCTGATGCAACAGAAAGTGGAGCTTTAACTCAAGCAATGTTTGAAAAGTGTGAGCGGTTTGGAAAGTTTTTGTCAAATTGAATGAGTTTAGAGCCTATTTTTCTGTGCCGAAGTAGTTAATACATTTGACAGATTACGTTCTTTGCATTCAGTCAACTATTTGAACTGGCCTCAAATGCTGCATGAGTTACTTCAGAAATTTCCACACAATATGTAGTTACAATAGCTGGAGACACTTATGTCAACATATTTTGAATCCTCTTTTATAGATTTCAAACATGGAATTTGTGAAATTGTTGTCGGTTATGCTCAAATAGTAACGAATAACATACAGGAACAAAAGTGTTATTTTAATCATTTCGCAGATTTAACTGTGGGATTTCATTAAGAAAAGTGTTAGTAGTATAACTATATCACTTATGGCCCGCTTTGCGGTGTTGCCATAATTCAAAGTCATGTAAAGATGCGGGAGTTGCCAGATTCTAAGGTTACGGAAGGTTCAGCATGTTAGAATGTTTATGACCACAATCACGCTCCCGAGAATATAAAGAACAACAGCACGCTAGATTATCGTTACTCATAGTGTTTACTCCAGTACTGAGTTTTATCTATATTCAGAGATGAACTTTGTTTGCATGCACCTCCAATTATTAACATTTGTACTATAACCGAGCACTTTCTTAAGAGAGAAGTTTACATACACAATCTCATTTAAAGATGGCGAGGTTATTCGTTAATAAATACGGCGTTTGTATACATATCTTTGAAGAAAATGCTGTTCTTTGTATTACATAATTATGACCTTGGATTGGGTTTTACAGTCAAGACCCAAAACAACTTGACCTTGAGATCCTAGACTTAAACCTAAATTTGTATTTAAGGTTGTCCCCATTTTTATTCCAGAAGAGACATGCAATAACCTTAATGAACGATCATTATGTATTGTACATTTTACTCGACAAACCAGTCGATCTTGCAGCCTTCATCCGATTTATTATATTTTATTACATCAGTTCTACATACATAAAGACAACATTTACAGCGATTGGGGCTTGAACCTTGGTGGCGCAGTTGGTTAGCGCGGTAATCTAGCAAAGTACAGGTCGTAGGTTCAAATCCTACTCGAGGTAAACTTTTTATTTATGTATTTAATAAAATTAATAATAATTTCATCCGATTTGTTTCTAGTCGAAATCAATAAACCCTGTATTCGGTTTTATAACTAGCCCTTGTGCCCTGTTTACTTTATTCATGGGTGCCACAGTTTTATAGCTCGGAGATAGGGCGTAAGCTCTTTACGGTTATAATTGGCTACCTTTTTCCACACTGTCGTATAAACAACAAATTGAAAGGTTTGTACATGTATTGCGTATTATTTACAAAACTAATTTTTTAAATTTCAATTTGAACATAAAAATCTGAAGTGACCAGCACATAACTTCTTATGGCTGTATCGTGGTATGTTTAGCAAATATGTCAAGAAATAATCAATCGTGGTACGGAAGTTCATATTTCCCCATATATTAAATGTAGAAAATACATGTGATCAATTAAACATATACACATATGCGAATTTTTTATTGTAAAAACTATTACATACACTATACCTGACTAAATTTATTTATTCATTAAACATCTTTCTCTTTATATAATGTATAATCTTTAGTTTACGTACAATTCAGTAGAAAATAGACAATTTTATTTAAACATACACTAATCAAATACTGACGCTTTATCTTTATTTTTCAAATATGAAAATGAAAGGCTACTACTACTTAATTTTTGATTCCGTTTTGATGTGCCTACTTTCATAAGAGGTTCAACTTATCTTGTAAGGGTTATTTAGTTTCGTATTAAACACTTTTATAAGAGAAACTTACCTAAAATTAAATTACCTTAAACATGCATATAGTTTTTGTTATAAAGTCGAGAGTTTTTCCCATATAGTTAGTTACCAATTGAGTTTATCCGCTCATTAAAGATTTACTGTCATAACCTTAGTGCCATTTTGATACGTCACAATGATAGTAAGCAACAATTGTAAATCGAATTGGGATGGTAAAAGCACATACAAGATATCAAAAATTATTTTGTGGCATTCTGCAACAAATGTGAACTTCAAAACCAGCAATTCTGAAAAACTAAGAAAGAAAATAAATGGAAAGGATATTTTAAGAAATATTGGAGGAACAAGAACAGCAAGGGTATCAACGTGTAAAGGAGGTGAACAACTAAACGAAGGTAAATCCATGTCGACCAAAGGTTTATAAGAATCACAAAAAAAAACATAAAATTAAGCAAGTCACCGGGACACAATTTAATAACTTTTGCAGTGATTAAAATCCTAAACGATATAACTTCCAATGCAAGACATCAATTTTTGTAAGTAGTGCTAACGTTTCAGATTATTACTATCACCTTTTGAATGACGTTGAAGTCATAAGTCGGAAGTAGGAAATTGATAGACGAAAGTCAGAAGTCAGAAATCGTAAGCCGTAAGTAGTAAGTCGCAAGTCGTAAGTTATAATTTGTAACCGTAATTCGGAAAGCAGAAGTCAGACGTCGGAAATCGATTGTAGCTTAATTTATGGTCACTATGATCACAATATGAAAACGCACAAATTTTCAGCAATTAAGCGAATTTAATACAGGTCAAGCTACTGGTTTGACATAAAATTGCTAATCTTTGAAATGGAAACAAACTGGCCATAATGAAAGCGTAACGGTGATCGTCTGAAGATAATCTAGAACATCGTGGAAATACAGCAATACGACGGAACAACAGGCTTTGCCGTTCATGATAGTTGAAATTAAGATACCGTTTCTCCACCTTTAATTCAGCTCTAGACCATGATTGTCGTCAATTTCTCTTGGGATCTTATGGTGCATAATTAGTTTTGGCCTTACTTCTTATGGTCCACATTTTGTGATAAAATGTGGACAGAAAATTGCTAATCTTTTAAATGGAAACAATCTGGCAATAATAAAAGCATAAGGGGGGTCGTCAGAAGATGATCTAGAGCATCGTGGAAATACAGCAACACGACGGAACAACGTGTCTTGTTGTTTATGATAGTTGAAATTAAGATACCGTTTCTCCTCCTTTAATTTAGCTCGAGACAATGATGGTCGTCAATTTCTCTTGGGACTCTATCGCGCATAATTAATTTCGACCTTACTTCTTATGGTCCACATTTTGTCCGTTATCTCTCTGTTTTGTGAACAACCAAGAGCAATTCACCTGGAGCGGAGAAAGTCTTTATTAGACAGCATCAGATCATCACAGTGATGAATCTCGGCGTCGTTTGATCTCTCCCCCAACTGCAGTAGGTGGCCTTTGATATGATCTCAATGTTGTCTCGAAGGTTGTATAACAAGAGGGCGTTAATGGAGTCATCGTTTCAATGTCGTCGTGATAACTGAATTTATTCGTACCAGAGATGCGTCAACATATTATTTAAAATAATTAAACTTCTTAGTGATAAAACGATAAAAGCAATATGGAGGACAAAATCAATGAGAGAATTACAGAACAGAAAAACTGGTAAATGCTAAGGGAAAATGGAAGTTCTTTAATAATAAAGAACTGCGAATTACCTGGCGAAGTAAACAAAGTTTACCAATGTACCACACAAGTAAAATCAATAATATCAAATGGTGGCCAACAAAGAAAGATCGAAGAAGTACATTAACGAAAAAAATTTCAAGTATGGTAGACGAAAAGGTAAAAACGTGTAGAATAAGGAACGAACTGTACGAAAACTTTCTAAGTACAAGGATAATGTGAAATCTTCTCGGAATCTCATTCTAGATTAGAAACCAGCGAAAATTTCATTCTGACAATTCATTTTGTTTAAAGCAGACGCTCGAATCGTACACGAAATTGACAAAATTGATAAAATAGAAGTGCGTTCTATCTGCAGGATCATTTTTTACTACTAAGTAGACTACGGAATTTAAATGTCAGCGTGTTGATGCAGAAAATGACCCCCATAGTAGACACCCTAAAACTGCTACTACTCCAGAAAGGGTCCAAAAAATACACGATATGCTCCTTACGGATGGACGGGTAAAAGTTGCTCACGGTTTAATGGTAGATTTGAAAACGAATAAACCATGTGTGCAAGATGGGTTTACTATCTGGACGTGAATTATCTTCTGGATACTGTACCTTATAATATAATGTGGTGTAGATGGTATAATACATTTAATAATAAATAATAATGTAATAAAGAAATAAGAGTAATGTTTCACCACAAATAATGCCTTTGTCCCAGTCGGAAGATTCAATAGGGTCGGTTCAATAATTTTGATTTGCTCAATTACCACTAAATCTGCTCGATTATTTTCACTGAACATAAATAATAAAGAATTGTAATGTAACACTAATAAAATTGATCTCGGACGCCAAGTTATTTTTTAATTATTATACCCGGAATAACTAAACCGAGTTTTACACTAAAACTTATCAAAATGTAAAACAATAAAAATATATAAATATGTTTATTAAAAGTTAATGTGATATTGTTAAATAAAATATTCGTAAAACTAATTGTAAAAACCTTAAAATACTAAAAAAATCATTACATAAATACCTTTGTAAAAGTTTTGTACACAAATTTTTTGATAACCTCTGGTATCTAAATGTTTACGAAATGGCCAATCAAGGTCATCCTTGCACTATTATTGCGCAATATTTTGAAATAATGTTATCAGCCACACCCAAAAAAATGGAATTATTCTTATTATAAATTCGTGAAATTTAAAAATCCATTTATTGCGTTTCTTAACATTTTCAATGCCAAAATTGCAATCATAAAATGAAAGCGTACGCTACAGTAAAATTAAATGCGTACCTAAAATGTAATTAAAGTACAAATAAAACTGAACTAAAATAAAAATGCAGTAAAAAAAAGTGCCCGAAAAGAGCAAATGTTTTAATTTTTTGTATAACAAGTTAAAAGATATCTTACCATCAAATCAATGGCACTTTCACATAAATTTTAGGGGAAAACCACAACAACGCTTCCTGCTGTAATGTGCATCAGGAAGTAAGCAAAATGGACCCTTAGGAAGTAGGATGATGTCAGATGATGATGTATTGCGCAAACGTATTTGAGCAGAAAACAATATTTGGGAATATAAACCTTTAAGAAGTATACACTATAAACCCTTAAAAAGACAAGCAAATTAAGTTGCCTACCTCATACCTATATTTCAATAATTAAAATGTTTCTTATATTTACAACTAAATGAATGAAAGACCTTAAATTAAGGTATATTTCAATACAACACAAAAAGTGTTGTTACAACCTCGTCAGAGAAGTTGCCTTGCAATGGTCAAATTGGCCGAATTGAGATAAGATATATTGGACCATCCCCCCTATTCCTCAGATTTTGTGACGCTCCACCATCACCTTTTCCCAAATTCAAAAAACGTTTCAAGATAAACATATTGCAACAGTAAAGACCTATTTTGAGGAGCTTTCAAGAGAACATTATAAGAAAGGAAAAGAATAACTGGAAGACGTTGGACAAAATGAATTCTTGTGTAAACATAAAGTAATTTTTAAGGTTTTGATAATGGTTTTATTCCGCGAAGCTTTCAAATCATCCCTTAGGAAAGATGGTACAACAAAGACAATTAATATGAATGAAGTATCAAAAAAAAATTTCGTGAATAATATTTTAGTCTAGAAACACGGGAAAACGAAAAGCAGATAGATCAAGAACAACTCGGAACGAGGGAATAAGGAAAGCAGTTAAAAGAAGAGGAGTAGAAGGGTACTGTCCTACACTAAAACGTACAATGACTTGGACCCTTAACTAGAAAATGATTAAGGGATTAATCCCCCTCTCCTCTCTCTCTCTCTCTGATGGTTGGGATTAGGGTAAAAATTGCAAAATGCTTTCTTTTCCATTTTCTCTTTCAAATAGGAGTTAGTGTGGAAGTTATTGTGTGTGCTTTGTTTACAATGACGCCCTCTGCATGTAATAGCAAGTAATTGCAGACATTGCTGATATTGTCGATAATGTGAGTAATGATTATCCTTTATTTTTCAGGCCTGAAACTGATTACGGCGAGGGAGTTGTGGCGGATGTGACCAATCTTGATGTGCCAAATAATGTAATAGATGAAAAAAGATTATCATATGAAGAAGCATCAAGATGTTTAAACACGTTAGGAAAAGACGAAACAGGAATGCGCTACGCTTACCTTATGATAACTGCTACCGAAAGGTAATTTAAAAAGAATTTCCATACATCGTTTCCGGTAGCTAAAGTTATAAAAAACAAATCGAAATCATTTCCTTAAACGATTTTATTACAATTATACATCAGTTTGATCAGTAGTTGACTTGACACATTCAAGTGGCCCGACCAGTTTTTTTTAAACAGAATAGAAACTTGTCTTGAGTGTTTCGAGCTCATTCGATTCGTATTAATTATATTGTACAAATTATACCCAACAGAAGTTCATAAATTTATTTAAATGAGATTTAGCATTATAATTTAATGGAATGCGTTTTAAACAATTATATTTGACAGATTTATAAATTTTTTTCCACATTATATATTAATATCGAAAAGGATACAATGGCACGAATTTTCCAACATTTCATTATTTTTTTTTTTGTTATTTAATTTATTATTGCCGAATATTTTATACTCAGACAAGAAAATTATAATGAACGATTTTGAATTATTTTTTAAATTCGTTGTTGATCGATAAATCTTCATTCTTTTCTTATGACTCACAAATACATTTTTATTCTTTTACCCTCCACAAATTAAAAATTAGGTGTAAACATACCTATATGCAAATTAGTTGCAACATAAGTGTAAATTAGATCCCGAAATGGTGTTACCCGCATTGCGCTTAAATGAGCCCAACAAATCGGGAAGTAGATATTAAAAATAAGTTGTTTTTTCTAATGCCAAATAGCCTATAAATTTAAGTTGGTAATGCCGAGAAATATTAATTATGGGGGAAAAATGAAAACAAAATTTTATATTCTAATGTAACTCCACCTATCCTTATGGAAAGAATTACAGTAAAGTATAGAACGTAAACTTTGTTCATATAGGGACATTTTACCACCAACAGTACCAACCCCTAAAGCTTGTAAAATTCGATTTACTTTCAACTTATTTAAAATAGTAAATTTCAGTATGTATGGACGGGCGGTAGCAATGTTTTTCACAGTCACGTTTAAATTAAACCATCACTTTTCGTATGATTTAGGAGCAGCTTTACTATTCTTGTCAACATGCAAACGAAAATTTACTTTTTGTAATCGTTACTTTTAATACATAAACAAAACAGTGGTATATACCTAAATATATAAACTTTTTTGTTTATGTATTTAATTTGACATTTCTCATCAAATATTTCAAAATTTATTTTTTTTTCTAATTTTGAGGCCCTAGATCCGGACCTTCGAGTGGGGCCAGAATACTATAGCAACCGCAGACACGTATCTTAAATGTCGGCTTGTTTTAAGGCGCCATTTTCAAACCCTTGATGAAGTATTTATGATTCGCACCACGTAATTAGGACACTTCTGGCCTTTGCCTGTGCCTGTCTGTGCATGTGCCTGTGCCTGTGCCTGTGTCTGTGTCTGTGGCTGTGTCTGTGTCTGTGTCTGTGTCTGTGTCTGTGTCTGTGTCTGTGTCTGTGTCTGTGTCTGTGTCTGTGTCTGTGTCTGTGTCTGTGTCTGTGTCTGTGTCTGTGTCTGTGTCTGTGTCTGTGTCTGTGTCTGTGTCTGTGTCTGTGTCTGTGTCTGTGTCTGTGTCTGTGTCTGTGTCTGTGTCTGTGTCTGTGTCTGTGTCTGTGTCTGTGTCTGTGTCTGTGTCTGTGTCTGTGTCTGTGTCTGTGTCTGTGTCTGTGTCTGTGTCTGTGTCTGTGTCTGTGTCTGTGTCTGTGTCTGTGTCTGTGTCTGTGTCTGTGTCTGTGTCTGTGTCTGTGTCTGTGTCTGTGTTGTGTCTGTGTCTGTGTCTGTGGTGTCTGTGTCTGTGTCTGTGTCTAGTTTGTGTTTGTGTCTGTGTCTGTGTCTGTGTCTGTGTCTGTGTCTGTCTGTGTCTGTGTCTGTGTCTGTGTCTGTGTCTGTGTCTTTGCCTGTGTCTGTGTCTGTGTCATTGCCTATGTCTGTGCCTATGTCTGTGTTAGTGTCCGTGTCTGTGTCTGTGCCTGTGGCTGTGTCTGTGTCTGTGTCTGTGTCTGTGTCTGTGTCTGTGTCTGTGTCTGTGTCTGTGTCTGTCTGTGTCTGTGTCTTGTGTCTGTGTCTGGTGTGTGTCTGTGTCTGGTGTGTGCCTGTGCCTGTGCCTGTGCCTTTGCCTGTGCCTGTGCTTGTGTCTGTGTCTGTGCATGTGCCTGTGCCTGTGCCTGTGTCTGTGTCTGTGTCTGTGTCTGTGTCTGTGTCTGTGTCTGTGTCTGTGTCTGTGTCTGTGTCTGTGTCTGTGTCTGTGTGTGTGTCTGTGTCTGTCTCTGTGTCTGTGCCTGTTTGTGTTTGTGTTTGTGCTTGTGTTCGTGTTCGTGTTTGTGTTCATGTTTGTTACCGTGTTCGTGTTCGTGTTTGTGTTCGTGTTCGTGTATGTGTTTGTTTGTGTTTGTGTTTGGTATGCGTCTGCGTCTGCTCTGTCTCCGTCTCCGTCTCCGTCTCCGTCTCAGTATCCGTCTCCGTCTCCGTCTCCGTCTCTGTGTCCCGGTCCGTGTCTGTATCCGTGTTCGTGTTCGTGGTCGTGCTCGTGTTTGTGTTTTGTAAAACCAACTTTTATAGGAACCAAATTAGAATGCATGAATCGCGTTACTGTCTTGTCAACTTTGTAAAATTTCTGTTTTTTTCAATACAACATCCTGTATATTATGCGGTATTCAAATAGTGAATTAAGAGACAGATTCAACTATATACGGCAATAAGGTTGGCAGAATCTGATTTCAAATCATCCTAAACTTGCGTCTTATTTTTGTTTTCATACGAATAAGGTTGGATGAAGCTGATTTCAAATCAACACCCTAGATACGCATCTTTTTTTGTTGTGTTATTAAATCGAATAAGGTTGGCAGAATCTTCTTTCAAATCAACGTCCTAGTATAGCACATTATTTTTGTGTTGAATCGAATAAGGTTGGCAGAAACTGATTTCAAATCAACACCCTAGACTTGCACAATGATTTTTTTTAATTAATTCGAATAAGGTTGGGAGAAATTGGTTTCAAATCAACATCCTAGACGTGCACATTGTTTTTGTTTTTTCTGTTAAATCGAATAAGGTTGGCAAAAGCAATTATCACGATTGGAAATAAAATTCCAGTTGTCTGGCTTTTATGTAATTTCAAGTTCTGTTTGCTTTTCATGTAATTAGCTAATTACGGGGTTTTTCCAAGTAAATCAGATGCCTTTGAATAGTGAAAGGATGTTATTATGGTTACATAACTGGGGAAATCCAGAAAATAATTACTTGGTATTAATAATTGGGGAAACCATTAAGCACTTTGTCTTCAATTTATTTCTATATTACTTTAGGGCTTAAAATTGAGTTGTAATTAAAAATCCACCAGGGCTGGATCACCAAAAAAGCTCTTAATACTGCCAGAAGGGCCCTAATTACGGGGTGCGGATCACACCATCCAGGGGCAGGAATTAAGAACTACACAGGGTCACCCTGTGCGGAGGCTAGACTATTCTGGCCCCACTCGAAGGCCCGTGTCAAAGGGCTCGAAACTCCTCTCATTCTACTAACACCCTTCTGTTTGCATTGGGGGTTAAAAAACGGTACGGAAATGAGATCAGGTCTACACCAAATCAAAAAGTTTTGAGCGTGGTAGAGGGTACAGCTCTTCTCTGAAAATTCCGATTCACGACGCCTGCAACTCCCCCAATGCAATCTTCACCCCAACTTTCCACACAAAGAGGGGTGTGCGCTCAAGTACAACATCGCTTCTAAGATGATTTCTTTTTTGAGAATGAAAAATCGCGTTCAAGCATTCTGGCCCTAAATTTGTGAAATTTGACTGTTGCATTTCTAAGTCACCCAATAACGGTAACCTTCAAGACTTCTTCGGTTACCTTAGTTTTAAAGTTGAGTACCTTCTGTCTCTGTTTCTATTTTGCCATATTTCAATTCTGGGAGATTTCAATGTTGATAACCCCAACTGTCCACTACTGAACCTGTGCTCATAGTGAAGAAACATTTGCTATTTCATGTGATCTCGCATAATTGATTTCTGAATCCACAAGAATTCCTCCACATCTTCTAGACCTCTTTCTTACTTCAAACCCACTTGTTTATAAAACTTCAGTCGTTTACCCACCAGGTCTGTCTGGCCATTGACTAATAGAAACAGCTTCTACTGTCCCTAATGTTATTTACAACACTGATAGAATCTTGTGGTAATTTAAGTCAACTAAATCTAATGATTTACGGGATCTCTTTGCTCTTTGGCGTGAATATTGCTTTAAGTCGTCTTTGTTTTCGGACATTGCTCTTCCAGTACCTGAAGTTATTTTCGTTCCCAACCCTGGTTCAATACGACTTGTGCTGAGCTTTCAAAAAATAAAATTTATACCAAAAGGAAATCTAACAAAACCATTGAGAGTCATGCAGACTGCGTTGGTGTAAAAGTGTTATCACTAAAGATAAAAATGTGTTTAAACAAAGGAAATGTAGTGAATTAGCTATATTTCCTTTGGGCAGTCGTAAATTTTAGCTAAATCCATCAGTAAAAACTTTATTGGACTCTTAACATCTTTTGACGGATCTGTAGTTTCTGATTCTGTAGACAAAATCAATATTTATTTTCATCAAACTCGTGTCTAATTCTGTAAAAGATGTGCCCCTAGTCAGCTCTTCATACGCTATGAAACCAATTCATTTTTGATAGATGCTACTAAAAACGATCATCAGTAGGCTTGTTTCAATAAGGCGACTGGCCCAGGCGGTATCCCAGATATTATCTGAAACAAATGCTTTTCCGAACTAGTTCCAGTCCTATCTAAGCTCTATTTGATCTCTGTACCTTCTAAGGAATTTACTTCATCATGGAGTTTAACAGATGTTCAGTTTATTCCCATAAACTACCGACTAATTGTCATCACTTCCATTTTGTCTAAAGTCATCGAAAAAGCTATCAATCAGCAACTATTCTCTTTCCTTGAATCTAACAAACTTCTTAGAAACCAGTAATACGGTTTTAGACGCAGTCGTTCAACGGGGATCTTCTTTTGTACGTGACCCAAGTTTGGAACATACATAAAACAATCCGGTAAAACAGTTGTAGTCTCTTTAGATATCTAAACGGCATTTGACCAAGTTTGGCATAAGTGTCTACTTGCCAAACTTGCCTTGTTTTGGTTATCTCATACGATCATCAACTGGGTTTCCAGATTCCTTGATAAAAGATGTATACGTGTCGTAGTTGTTGGGTTCTTTTTAAAAGAAGTTGGCATAAACGCGCGTGTTCCTGAGTACTTTAGCACGTTGGACTAAACTTGGCCTGATCATTACCACACTTATTAAAAAAAGACACATTTTGCTGCCATATATTTTAGTCCTGACGTTCTTTGGTTCAGACACGGTTCTATCTGATATGTTAACGTTGTTAGTTCTTCATTTATTAATGTAATTTGTATTTCTGTATGAAATGTCTTGCGATTTGCTTCGTGGATTACAAATTGCATGACGTGATTGTTTGAATCCATTATGATGGGGGTATTAGTTGGTCATCTTGATCTGGTAGTGGATTTAGCGACAATGTTCTATCTTTATTTACTTGGTGATCTTCTAACGGTGCTTGCCCATCTTTCGCAAATGTTCGTATTTGCGAAGACCTTATGTACCGTAGTAAAGCAAATATAAGCTCCTGAATATCCAAACTGCCTTTCGGTTCATGCTTGTTTCTGCCCCGGTTTATTTTTTTTTATTTTTTTTTTTTATGATTGTGGACCTGAACAGGCTAAATAAGGCCTATCGTGCTAAAGCACTCAGGAACACTTAGGAGGATGGATAGAGGGATAATGAATTGCCAATAGATGCCTATGAACAGCTACCTTAAATTTTCTCATATCATAAGTGAGAGGAAAACAGGAACTAGGGAGATCATTCCAGAGTTTAGAAGCCGTGTAGAAAAATGTGGATTGCGCCCGTTTGGTACGACAAGTGGAGATTTGTACTGCATACTGATGATGTGATTGAGCGAACCGAGTGTTTCTCGCAAAGATAGCCGGAGATGGTATCAAAGAATGTAATTCACCAGCACAATAGCCGTTGTAATAACGATAATACAAAGAAAGAACTGAAACCATCCTTCTATGCTCAAGGGACTGTATGTGAGAAGTTAAAGACGGGTCATTTATAAGCCTAATCGCTCTCTTTTGAATACGATCAACGATATCGAGAGCGTATTGGGGAGCACTAACCCAAAGGTGAGAGTTATATTCCAGATGAGGCCGAATTTGGGCCTTATACAGCAAAAGGAGTTGTCGAGAGGTAAAGTACTGCTTAGATCTGTACAAAAAGCCTATTTTACGAGCAGCTGTTTTGGTAGCTGACAGAAGATGGTCAACCCATGAGAGATTTGAAGATACAGTCATACCCAACAGAGTAATAGAGTCTGAAAACTTAAGAACTGAGCCATTCATACTTACAAGAGGAAATGATCGATCTTTTTTGGCGGACATAAGGCAACACTGAGTTTTGTTAGCATTAAATTTAACTAGATTATTGCTTCCCCATTCGAGAATACGTTGAATGTCTTTGTTGATTGAATTTGCCATTTCAGCTTTAATTTCTTGATTTGACATAGAAGGTGGATTATCACTATGAGTAGACTGAGATGAACTACAGTGAAGAGTGCTATCGTCAGCAAAGCAATGGATAGGGTTAGTTGTTGAAGAAATAAGGTCGTTTATGTACAGCAGAAAAAGTGTAGGCGCTATAACGGATCCCTGTGGTACGCCCGTGTTAATGCTAACTTCTTTTGAAAAAAAGCCATCAACTACGACACGTATTCGTCTTTCATCAAGGAAACTAGAAACCCAGTTGATGAGCGCATCATTTAACCCAAACGAGGTGAGTTTGGCAAGTAAACACTTATGCCAAACTTGGTCAAATGCCTTTGAGATATCTAAAGCGACTACAACTGTTTCACCGGACTGCTCTACTGTATTGTTCCAAACTTGGGTCACATATGAAAGAAGATCGCCTGTTGAACGACTTTGCCTAAACCCATATTGATGGTCACTAAGGAGTTTGTTAGTTTCAAGAAACGTGAGCAGTTGCTGATTGATGGCTTTTTCCATGAGTTTAGACAAAATGGAAGTGATGGCAATTGGTCTGTAATTTGAGGATCGGTCTTATCACCTTTTTGGGAATAGGTTGAACATTTGCTAACTTCCATGTTGAAGGAATTCCCCAGAAGATATAGAGATCGTATAGAGCTTAGATAGGACTGGTACTAGTTAGGGGGAACATTTCTTTAAGACAATAGCTGGGATACCGTCTGGGCCAGTCACCTTATTGAGATCAAGCCTACTGATGATCGATTCCAAGAGCTTGTACCGAAAATGAATTGGTTTCATAACGTATGAAGAAGAGTTGACTAGGGCACATCTTTTCCAGAATCATTGAGACACGAGTTTGATGCAAACAAATCCACAAAAACGTTGGCTTTGTCTACAGAATCAGCAACTACCGATCCGTCAATAGATGTCAGGGGGGGAAATGAAGATGTTCGAAAGTTTTTACTAATGGCTTTTGCTAAAGACCAAAATTTACGACTGCCTAAAGGAGATGTAGCTAGTTCATTGCATATTCGTTGTTCGAACAACTTTTTAGTTTTAGTGATGACACTTTTGCAGATATTTCTAGTACCAACGTACTCTACATGACTGTCAACCGATTTATTAGATTTCCATTTAATGTAACATTTATTTTTAAAGATATTGCATCAGAACAAGCCTTGTTGAACCAGGGTTGGGAACGTGAATGACCTACACGGTACTGTTTTTCGGAATGTATAACTCCATTCCCATGAGGATGACTTCAGATACTGAAAGAGCGATGTCCGAAGAAGAGGACGACTTAAAACAATATTCACGCCATGGAAAGGTTGCAAAGAAATCCCGTAAATCACTCCATCGAGCTGACTTAAAACACCACAAGGTTCTATCGGTTTTGCGAACAACAGTGGAATTAGGTACAGTAGAAATGATTTTTATTAGACAATGGTCGGAAAGACCTAAAGGCGAAAGAACGGAAGTTTTATAAACAAGAGGGTTTGATGTATAGAAAGAGATCTAGAAGATGTGGAGTATGGTTAGGGTTATCAGGGATTCTTGTGGGTTCAGAAATCATTTGTGTGAGATCACATGAAATAGCAAATGTTTCTGCACTATGACCAGCGGGATTTGTAGTAGATGAAAATTGAAGCCAATTAGAGTTATGAACATTGAAATCGCCTACAAATGAGATATCGCAAGATGGAAACTGAGACAGGAGATAGTCAACTTTCGTACTAAGGTAATCGAAGAAGTCTTGAAAGTTGCTGTCATTAGGAGACCTATAAATGCAACAGTAGAATTTCACAAAATTAGGACCAGAATGTTTAAACCAAATCACGTCAAAATTTTTATTTTCTAAGGAAGAAACCCTCTTGCAAGCAATTCTGTCCTTGATGTAGGCACATACGCCTCCTTTAATCGAAAGTTAGAGTGAAGATGGTATTGAGGAAATTGCAGGTCGGGTGACTCGGAGCTTTCCGAGGAGACTTGTGTTTCAGACAGAAACAATATATCAGGTTGTAATTGTTCAAGATGTTGGTGAATAGCATTAAGATTAGACCTGATACCGCGGATGTTGCAGTAGTGAATCAGAAAGTTGATACTTTCGATGACCGAGGTCGCTTGGGCCCTGCCCTCCCGGACATCCGAATGGGGCAGGATTTTACGTCCGGAATTTATAACCCTAGAAACCACAGCCATCTTATTTTTTAATTTGGGACTTTTAATCCGATAGGAAGAAAGTGAGGGCGAGAAGGAAGAATAAGGATGAGAATAGATTGAGGATGATGGAAAAGGTAACCGGCAGCCCTTACCGAGCTCAGAAAATCGGAGACCCAATATTAAGGAGCCCATGGTAAGGGTGGTGGTACCTCCCCGGCTGGCAATGGTTTATAAATATGTTGCAGTATTCAATCGCACAAATCAGCCGTGTTAATATTGATAATTATTTTTCGATGTTGCTTTTTCGAGATCTGTTGGTTCTGGTTCTATGGTGTTTCTCCAGTCATTTCTTTTTAACCAAGCAGGCCCTTCTACCATGGTTCAATAATCTGGATGCTGTTACTCCAGAAATTACACCTGCTGTTACCTTCTGTTCTGACGTGGTTAAATTACTCTTTTGATGTTGTACTCGATTGGCTAAAAATGTTTTCCATCTGGTTAGGTTCTCTTTAATTCAGGATTGTAATATTTTGGATTTTTTGTGTCCCTTCAGGAACTTTGCTAGTAGTACCTCATCTTATTATTGAGCGAGAACGTTTTCCCTTTCCATTTTGGGTTGCTTTTTCCTTTTGGTGCTTCAGTGTTGGGGTATCAATTTTGGATGTTTGTTATGTCTTCTAATATAAGAGAGGCATAAATTCTCTAGTATTGTATCTTGATCTGGTTGTTTTGTAGATGTAGAACTTGATCCGGCGGTACGACCATCGCTGTTTACCGGATGTTATATACCTTCTGAAAGGCTAGTAGTGGAATTTTTTAGTAATATTGATTTTTAATAATACGTAGCCTAATGGTTTTCCTGTTACTTTTAGGGTAAACCTTTCAGTGAGAAATAATGTTAAAAAAAATGTCATCATTTTCCGGCGTCCTAATATTTTATTCCTCTAATGATTCATGCTTCTAACAGTCAGAATTGGCGGCATTTTTTAAGTAAGGCCAATTGCATTTTGATTTAAGTAATATATTTACACAGGTTCGGATTCACATAGGTTATTTGTAGCAGCAATAGAAAGATAGGCACATAAGTAATCAGTATTAAAGCGAGAAGAAACAAAAATAGACCAAATCCTAGCTAAGGGCGTGTGTGATTCTAGTCTTAACTAAAGTGTGGTGTCTATGCTAAGTGAGTTTGGGCAAAGAGTTCGTGTTGCAGCTCAAGTGCGTCTAGGATAAGTTCAGATTTTTGTTAAAGGAGAGTGTGCGTCTCATATCTTATATAGTACACTTCCCTTCCCAACGCGGAGCATAATCCTATACTGGTATGTGTTAAAACCATTATTAATTGGTCTAATCCACTTAGTACTCCTTTACCAATGCATTAACCCAGTTTTCCCACCATGCCAACAGTTTCCTAGTACACTAGCAGTACCATACCTGTTATCTGTTCGCTAGTTATCTGGTTACCTGTCACCTATTATGTTCCTTGTTTAGCTGTCGTCATATCCGACTATGTTACTCTCTTATCCACTTATCCGAAACGCACTTTAGCTAGAATAAGAATCGTTTAGCCGAGACGCAATTAGAATAGGTATAAGCCATTTATCAGATACTGATTTTAACTAAATGCAAAACACCCTACTCTACGTATGCTTTTATTTTAATTCCCTGTACCTCTAGCTCTATTTCCAATATAAATTTTGTACGTGCGCCACAAGCCGTATAGCCTTACTACAAATTCCGTACGACACCAAATTTTCTAACAGATTGTTGTTTTTTGACTTTTTTTCCTACTACAGTCTTCAGCTCTGACGTTTGAAACACCATATGTAACATAATACATGTAAATCAAAGGATTGTAGATATCATAGCCAAGGTGAACTTACCATCAAAAGGAACTCATGTAAAAAATTGAAGTTCTTTGTTTTCAAAGTACTGAGGTTGAGTTTCCCCATTCTGCTAAGAAAACCATAAATAGAGGCAATTTAAAACTGCAGCTTCCTCTTTAGTTCAATGCATGTTGTTCAACGTTCAACGTTTCCCCAGTGTTAGATTCCATCCTGGAAGAGAGTCCTTGATAGTCTATAAAATTTCTATGTACCCTCTTCACCAAAAGCGTTTTCTATGTACAAGATGTTTGTAAGGAGTATAGCTGTAGGGATACTGGACCAGAGGAAACTAAAGGATTTAGTTCTTAGGCAAAGTACGTATGGGCTAAATGACTCTGGTTTTAGCTGACCTGCGTACTTGCATGCGTGTGCGTTCTTCTTTTGCTAAAGCAAGTGTTTCTTGTGTGACCCAAAGTTTCTTTCCGGTAAGTGGTTTTGACCATTGCTAAAGTGGGTTTGGTTCGTAATTGTTCACGTGCGAAATCATTGGAGAAAGTTAACTGTGTAAACTACTCACGAACAACGTGCTTTTTCTTTATTATAATTTAATAACATTTAGTTGATTTGCACTTAATTTTTACGCTAAAGTCATTCTTAATCACTGCCTAATTTTAAAATGTTAGGACAGTAATTTAAATTTGCAATGACTTTAATTTATAAATTATGTGCCTACATGACCGACTAATTTTAACAATTTTACAATTTTAATTTAATATTGTTTTTATTTAAATTAGTATCACCTTACTATTTTAATTAAAGTGCTAATGGTACGTGTACTTCATTTTTGAACTAAGGGCTTACTTAATTACCACCTAATTTTAATCATTCTAGGACACAATAAGTTAAATGTGTAATTGGCATTTTATTAATTTTGTGTATTCTATGGTTCAGGAAAAAATAATTTAGTTAAGTGCTAATAGCATTTGTGTATGGTTAATTACTTCAATATTACAATACTCTGAAATTAAATACATAACGTAATTTATCATAATAAGTTAATTATGATTTTGAAAATGTTGATGTAATTAAGGTATATGTAGGTTGTAATTATATAAATTAATATCCCTTGAATTTTTTATATTTTATGATTCCTGAGAAAAATTTGTTTTTCTAAAGTGCTAAGAGCATTTATACTTAATTTGTAAACTAAGCTTGTGATTAAATAAATTAGTATCGCTTTAATGTTGTATAGTTTATAATCTTGAGAAGAGTTAATGGCAATTGTGCTTAATTTTCGAGTTAATTTTGGACTAAGGACTCACATACATAGTTACTATCGTCTTTTAATCATTCTAGCACGTTGTAATTTAAATTTGTAATGACTTAATTAGCATACCTTTAGTTTTGTGTATTTTACGGCAATTTTAGTACAGCGATATAAAGTTACTTTTAGTATCACTTTAATTTTGTATACGTCATAATTTTTGAGAAAAATTAATTTTACTAAATTATTAATAGTATTTGTTCTTAATTCTTAAATTTAGGACTTAGCTAATTACTACCCAAGTTCAACAAGTCTAGAACATATCAATTTAAATTTGTAATTGTTTAAATTAGTATTTCCTTAATTTTGTATATTTTATAATTCCGGACAAAAATTAAATTTACTTTAAGCACTGATAGTATTTGGACTTAATTTTTAAACGATGGTCTTACTTAATTTTTCTTTAGTTTAACAATATTGACATATAGTCATTGTAATAAGTATTCTTTTAATTTCCCCTGTTTTGCAATGTTGAGGTGAAATTTGCTAAAGAGATACCAAAAATCGGCACGTTTTAAACATTTATTAGAATTAAAAAAAGTAATTAAGTCTACTATAATTATATACAACGGTGATTTTTGCAATAGTTTAAGAAATAATAGACAGAAACGCCATTCGATTGTACGATTAATTACTTTATCCTGAAATTACGTACTTAACGTAATTTACGATATTAAGTTAGGTATGATTTCTTAAATAATATACTAAGATTCTATATTTAAAAAGGGCAGATTAATTAAATGGCTACTATTGGAAATTAAATTTTTGAGTCCTTTAGTAATTTAATTAATTCCAAAAGTAATGCAATAATTACATATTTAGAAGGTCAACATATTTTTAAGAGAAGTATTTAAATTTAGCACAATTTTGATTGAAGCATGAATTTGTTTAATCATTGTGATTAATTGCTGCAGCAATCTAATCTAATTACACCTTACTGTATAATTTTGCATTTTGTTTTAATTTTCGAGTTATACAATTAGTGTTTGGAATAATTATTTTAGTTTAATATTGCATTAACAACTCCTTCCAATTTCAATTAAATTTGCTTTAATCGTTTTCAATTAAGAAAATGTGTAATAGAACATCAAAGGGAAATGGGCTTTTTATTATGGAATCCTTCCCTCAATGTTTGTGAATACAGTGAATATTGAAACAGTAATATCATAATTAGATGCTACTGTTGAAGATTAAATGGTTAGAGGAAGATCGTTAAAAAATACTAGTAGGATGTTAAGCATACATCTAAATACATTAGCACGATCCAAAAGATAATTAACATTTAACTAATTAATTAATATGCAATATAAAGTCACATCTTACTGAAAATGTCTTAATTCAGGTTTACACATTATAATAAAAATGAGTGCAATTTACGTGTTTTAGTAGTTAATTATCGCATACATCAAATATTTTTGAAAATTAATAAATAATTCAGTAGTACATTTTAATGCAATGCAAACATGTCAATTGTGATCTAGATGTTACTTTATTAATTATTAAAAATAATGAAAGTGAATGCAGATGTTTAGATATTCACATTTTTGTTGAAAACAAATTAATTAAAAGCCTAATTACATTAGTGTTATTGACAGTTAGGTGTTCTAATGTCCTGTTAATTCAGTCACATTTTTAGAGTGATAATAATCATGTTCGTTTAAGCCCGATACCGATGTTGATTTCTTAATTTGAAAATTTTGGGAACACTTAATTTAATTAAAAATTATTATTAATAATATTTAGAATTTACATCAGTTCTACATACATAAAGACAAAATTTACATCGATTGGGGCTTGAACCTTGGTGGCGCAGTTGGTAGCGCGGTACTCTAGCAAAGTACAGGTCGTAGGTTCAAATCCTACTCGAGGTAAACTTTTTATTTATGTATTTAATAAAATTAATAATAATTTTTAATTACATATTTATCTTTGAACTTATTCGTTCATAACAAAAACTTATAATAACTTAATTTAATTAATTTTAAAATTCAGCAACAAACTTGAATTTAAGTTTTTCTTGTGAATGTGGCCATAAAAAAGCTATTAATTTATTTTAGTACATTAATATTGCCTAAACTGAAATAAAAAATTTTAATTAATTGATTATAAGTATAGTTCTACATACATAAAGACAAAATTTACGTCGATTGGGGTTGTTGTAGGTTCAAATCCTACTCGAGGTAAACTTTTTATTTATGTAATTAAAAATTATTATTAATTTTATTAAATACATAAATAAAAAGTTTACCTCGAGTAGGATTTGAACCTACGACTTGTACTTTGCTAGAGTAACGCGCTAACCCACTGCGCTAACGAAATACAAACCCCAATCGATGGAAATTTTGTCTTTATGTATTTAATAAAATTAATAATAATTTTTAATTAATTTATTTAATTTAGAGAATTAACTGACATATCAATTATAACAAGTTTTAAACACGTATTGTTTGTTGATGTCTCCGACAATCACCTAACTTTGGATTCTTTGCAAATTTTGGAACAAATGCCATTTTTGATATTTTTGCAAGCAGATAAAAATGCAGTAACCTCAGCCGCTTTAAAACTGATGCCCTATTTACAGGTAACCTCCCCTATTTTATAAAATGTACAATTTTTTAAATGAAATTCCTATTACAGGTGTTGAAATTACACCGAAACATTATTTTTGAAACAAAAGATATTTGTCAGCCAGTACTTGAAATTTTAGGACTAAATTGTAAGTATATTTTTTTTGTTAATTTTCTCACGAAAAGATTAAAAAATGAAAAAAAAAATGTATAATCCATCATTTTTGGTAATAGTATAATCTTAGGGAAGAATACAATTATTCCTAGTCCTGCAGACAGAAAGGTGGGTTTCTATTATTGTTCGAATTTTTTTTAAAGATATAAAAAGATTTTTTAGGTAAAATTTCTTACAAGGGTTAGAAGCCTTTTGTAATCGGAAACCAGTCGTATTTTCGGTAGGGGTTACTATTTTTTAATGATATATGATATTAGTGATTGATTATGTTAACGTGATTGATGATTATTCGATATTTTTTAATTGAGAAATTTTAACATTTGTGGGAATTTCAGTATTTAAGTAACGATTTTTTTCTGTAAAACGGTCTTTTCAAGCCAAACGTTTACATAAAACAAAACACAAGTTTTCAGGTTGCATAATTGTTTTGGTTGCGATTTAAACATACACTGAATTATGCGTCTAATGATCGTTTTAGTATTACAAAACTGCAGAGCACTAGTTTCCGCTCAAAAAGTCCTAAAAGAAGTTAAACGTGTAGGTATATTGCGACAACCGACCACAAATTTAGAATTCATCAAGTCTAAATACGTAATTTCAATGCTAATTAAACGTCTAATAATTGAGCTGGACACATTTGGTTATGGTAACGAGTAATAATTAAGTGCTGCTAAATTTTGAATAGAGAAATTAATGCCCTGAGTATCTAAAGTTAAGTGAACTCATAAAAAAGATTTCTGAGCCTGCCAACTTCACACTAGTTACACTAAAATTATGGTTATTACTACTTGATCTGTAGTAAATCCAACTATTTTTGCACTAAATAGCACTAAAGTAAACCTAATGATTTTAAAAAGATATGTACAAAATATCCGGGGCCAGTTTAACACAATTTAACTTGTTAATTAGATATCGTGATACTTTGAATTAAAATTTTGTAAAGTTGTGGTTATAAAACGAATTATCCTATAGTAATAATTTTAAATTAACTATGCAATAGCTTATTATAATCTAACTTATATATAGTTATTTTTTGTCTAGTGCGCGAAATGCTACTTTGGTGATCGAGAATTGAATTTTTTAATGAGGCGTAGCCGAGGGAGAGGGAGAGGGAGAGGGAACGGGTGAGAGAGAGAGGGAGAGGGAGAGGAGAGGAGAGGAGAGGAGAGGAGAGGAGGGAGAGGGAGAGGGAGAGGGAGAGGAGAGGGAGAGGAGAGAGAGGGAGAGGAGAGGAGAGGGAGGAGAGGAGAGAGGAGAGGAGAGGGAGAGGAGAGGGAGAGGAGAGGAGAGGAGAGGAGAGGGAGAGGGAGAGGAGAGGAGAGGGAGAGGAGAGGGAGAGGAGAGGGAGAGGAGAGGGAGAGGAGAGGAGAGGGAGAGGGAGAGGGAGAGGAGAGGGAGAGGAGAGGGAGAGGGAGAGGGAGGGAGAGGGAGAGGGAGAGGGAGAGGAGAGGGAGAGGAGAGGGAGGGAGAGGGAGAGGAGAGGAGGAGAGGGAGAGGAGAGGGAGAGGGAGAGGAGAGGGAGGGAGAGGAGAGGGAGAGGGAGAGGGAGAGGGAGAGGGAGAGGAGAGGAGAGGAGAGGGAGAGGAGAGAGGAGAGAGAGAGAGTGTGAATGTAGTCAGACACGTTTACTCTAATTATATTTATTAATATATTACTTTGGAAATATAATGGTCAATTTAGTAACTTTGTTACTGAATTACAATAACGCGAATCAAATAATTTAAACATTACATTTGCATAACATTACGTACTCAGGATAAATATAATGTAACTTAAATTTTATATTATGAGATAATGAGAAGACTAAATTTTACTCGTATTATGATTATTGTTACATCTTTATGTCTAGGAATTATATCATTAAGAAGCACTAGACTAGCATTAATTAAAACAAAGTTTAAGATCAAAATATTGCTCGAACTAGGTTTATTATTATTTAACAAAACCTTTGATGTTTCGTCTAGTGCTATACAGCACTAACGCAGCACTAGCAACAAAACTAAGTATAAAATCTAAATATTACTCGAATTGTAATTGTTACACCTTTATGTTTAGGAATTATTATTTAAACAGCATTAACGGGAACAAACTATCTAGCTATTAGTTATCATTAGAAAATGAAGTGCACGTTAGTAAATTACTGAACATTAAACAGCACTAAGTCAGCATTAATTAAGAAACAAAGTTTAAGATCCAAATAATACTCGAATTATGCTTATTATTATTTGTTTAACAAATCCTTTAATGTTTCGTTTGGGAATGTCCATGCAGCACTAGCAACAAAAGTAAGTATAACATCTAAACTTTACTCGAATTATGATTACTGCTACGTCTTTATTTTTAGGAATTGTGGCATTAAACATCACTAAAATAGCACTAATTAAAACATAAAATTTAAAATCAAAGTATCACTAGAATTATGCTTATTATTATTTGTTTAACAAACACTTTCCTGCTTCATTTAGGAGTTTTGTTATTAAAGAGCACTAATACGAGCAAACGGTTTAAACCTTATTTTCTATTAGGTGTCATGAGAAAAGAAATTATTGGGTGCGAACAAGCACCAATGTAGCACTAACAACCAAACTACGTTTAAAATTTAATCTTTACTTGAATTACATTTATAATGTGTTTAGGAATTTCGACACTAAATAGTATTAGAGCGAAGTAAACGATTTAAGCATTTTTTCTATTACATGTAGATGGTATAAGAAAATGAAGAGCAAGTTAGTAAATTAGTAAGTACTAAATATCGCTAACATAGCACTAAAAGTCAAACTAAGTTTACTTGTTATTATTTATTTAGCAGATGTTTGTGTTTCGTATAGAGGTTGAATCATTAAACGATTTAAACATTGTTTTCTATTAGTTATAATGAGAAAATGAAGTAAAAGATTGTAAATTATTGAGTACTAGACAGCACGTGCATAAAATCTAAACTTTCTTGAATTATGTTTATAATTTGTTTAACAACCATTTATGATGCATTTAGGAAGTATGGCACTAAATAGCACTAACGCTAGCAAATAACTTAAGGTGTTAGTTGTGAGAAAATACAGTTCAAGTACCACTAATAACCAAACACAGTTTAAATTTTAAACTTGAATTATACAGGGTGTCCCATAAGTGTTTCATTATATTTCAGGAGGTGATGGTACATCGAAAAATAATGTGTTTCTTCATATAAACCAGATTCTAATAATGCTTCATTGGGAAGATATAATAAGGTGTTAGTTTCTTTAAAATTTTCAATTTTTATTGATATCTTTAATACCGCGTGAGATATGTAAGTAAAATTTGGCATGTTTTGAAAGTTAGTATGGGCGCATTTGTTTTGTAAAAACTTTATATTTAATTTCACCAATGTCGTGGGTATGCACACCTCTCAGCACATGTTTAAAGGAAAAAATGGTACGCCACTGCTTTTTATCAAAATAAAAATTATTTTTGGAGAAATTTTGTTTAATTTACAAGAAAACTACTCACTTGACTATTTTTTATCCTCTAAATGGTTTTAATAATATTGAATGTGTTCTAAATATTATTTGTTTGCTATAAACTTACAGAAATTGTTCAAATTGGGGGCCATTTTGGTCAAGACATAATTGAGCTCGCCTGTTGCTTGATGCCCTGATACGTAGAAATATTCCAGGTGTGTTTTGGATTTGTGTACGGGCAACTCCTCTTCACTGGCAACATTAAACTTTTTACATGACCCCCAAAGAAAATCCAGAGAGTTTCGATCAGGGGATCGCGCCGGCCAATTTACTGGTCCAATCTAGTGATTAGAACAAACCTGACCAAGATGTTTCCGAGCAAGCAAAGAAAAATGCGCAGGTGCCCCATCCTGTTGAAACCACATTATTTGTCTAACATTCAGTGAAAACACTAGTAAAATGTTTCTTAAATAATGTTCATAAATATGGCTAGTTAGACGAGGTGGGAGCAGATAATGACAAATTATATTATCATTTAAAATGCCGATCCAAATGTTTATGGAAAATTGCGTTGGTTGCTGCGAAAAGCAATAGTATGAGGGTTATCCAATTCCCACATATGATTATTACGGCTATTAAAAACGCCTTCTCGCGTAAAGCATGCCTCATCTGAAAATAGAACTCGATCACCAAAGTGCTGTTGCCATAAATACTTCTGTAACCACCATCGACAAAAACCTCGTCGACATGGGTAATCTTCTGCGCTTAAAGTTTGTACTTTTTGAAGATGGTATGGAAAAAGTAGTTTTTCGCGGATAATACACAATTGGGTAACTGTGGATGGTGCAGTATTCGCGTTATGTCCAATAGCCCGGATACTGTCGCTGAAAATGGGTGGCCTGAACTCTCCGATTTTGTAGCCTGCCTGATTCTCTAAGACGACTATAAATCCTAGCGAAGATACTTTTATGCGGAATGGCTCAGCTTGGAATGTTTTCTCCATACAATCGCGAAGCTTTTCTTCAATTGCAATCTGACTTTCCGTATATAAGATGCATATCCGCAAGTTCAGATGATGTGAATCGAATCATTCAAATTAATTTATTAATTTAAACAAATTAACACAATTCCCAAAAAATAACACATTCAACAAAATATTTATAAAAAATTTTTACTTAATGGCAATACATTAATTTTTAAGGTCTATAACGACGGAAATCATAATGCGTCAAATGTTGACAGCAACTATCAGGATTGAAGTCAACCGTTATTATTAGTCAAACTTGCGGATATGTATACCATTTCTGCATGTAGATGGTTTTTATTTTTTTAATGGCAAACGATGCACTGGATAAAAAATAGTCAAGTGAGAATTTTTCTTCTAAATCAAATGAAAATTCCAAAGTTGATTTTTACTTTGTTAAGAAGCAGTGGCATACCATTTTTTCCTTTAAAAAGTGCAGAGATGTGATCATACGCACGACACTGGTGAAATTAAAAATAATCTTTTTACATAAACAAATGCGCCTACATTAACTCTCAAAACATACCAAATTTCCTTTACATATCTCACGCGGTTTTAAAGATATCAACAAAAATTTAATATTTTAATAAAACTTTAACACCCTTTATCTTCCCAATGGAGCATTATTAGAATATGGTTTATATGGAGAACCACGTTATTGTTCGATGTACCATCACCTCCTGAAATATGATGAAACACTTATCGGACACCCTATATATATATATGTATATATATATATATATATATATATATATATATATATATATATATATATATATATATATATATAATATAATTATTATTTGCTTAACAAACCCTTTGATATTTCGTTTAGGAATAGTCCTTAAACAAAAATGACAGTAAACGAGTTTAGCATTGTTCATTATTGGTTTTAAATTAGATTTAAACTATTAGTTATGCCTCATTTAGGAATTTTGTCACTAAAGAGTACTGATTTGAGCAGAGGATTTCTAAACTGTTTATCAATTAATGAGAGTTGGCAAATTAGTCAGTAGTACACAGACCTAACGTGTCATTAATAAACAAAGCAAACGACTTAAACACTTTTTTCCACTCGATATCATAAATGACACTAATGTGGCACTAATAACAAAAGGTGTTCAATATAAAGTCGTCGAAATAATGATTGTATATTAGTATGTTTAACAAACCAGCACTAACGCGAGCAAATGATTTAGATACTGTTTCCTTTTATTATTAGAAACCAAAGGGCAAACTGGGCTAAATGGCAAGATTAGCAAATTTGACGCTAAACCTTTCTAACGCAAATCAAATGACTTAAAAGTAATTCAACTTTATGACAGTATGTAGCTGGGGTCAATTGAACACAGAAACACCTTAATTTAGCTATCGTGACAAATGCCGGAATTGTAAATTAGTGGGTACTAAACAGCACTAACGTAGCACTAATAATCAGTTTTAACATCGGTTTTGAGTGCCTTCTATAATAAGTAATGATATCGTTATTAAGTAGCGAAAGCTTGGGGTACTTATTCATACTTTAAAATTAATAACTAATAAATATTGTTACCATGTGTATCCTGTTGCGCGCATCGTGTTCTTCGTGCCGTGTATGTGTGTGCGTGTAAGTGTGCGTGTGCGTGTGCGTGCGCGTGTGCTTGTGCGTGTACGTGTGCGTGTGTGTGTGTGTGTGTGTGTGTGTGTGTGTGTGCGTGTGCATGTGCGGGTGCGCAAGTGCGCGCGTTTCTGCGAGTAGGTGTATGTGTGAGCGTGCGCGTGTGCGAGTGCGAGTGTGCGATCTGTTACTAGCTTTTTGCATGTTTTAGTTTTCTTGGTATGTTTTCTTGTTTGTTTAGTGCATGATTGTGCTTACGTGCGTGTCGAGTAGCTTGCTTGTTAGTGTCTGGGTTGTTTTGGCTAACTTCTAAAATATGGTGCAAGACGTCCACACTAACTTTTAAATTATACTGAACTTTGTTTCGTGTGATCTTTTAAGTTAGGTGGTCCATGTTGCCTTTATCTACCAAGATATTTGTAGTTTTTCATTGACTAAATTTTAATATCTTACGGAATGTAGTAAAACTCGTCAGAAGCTAGTTTTGATGTCTACGTCAGTGATGGTTGTTTCTAACCTTAATGTAGTTAAACAATATTCATGGGTCATTACCCGATAGCTCATGGTATAGTATTAAACAGTCATTAAAACTACATTGTTGAAAGCATTGCATTCTGTTTCTTGCCTATGTGAAAGGTGTGAGTTTTTTTAAGTACTACGCCGTTTTCATAGTAATAGCTTTTCTAATAGTAATAAGGGAATGGTGGGTCTTTTCCAAGGACGATGCATTCCGGCTTACATACTCACAGTCTCATGAAAAGTGAAAGTTACCTAATGAGTAATTAATAGTAAAGGTTCTTGGAATTAAATTTGGTACGGTCAATATTTTTCTAAAATTGAGATCGGTTACCGAGTCTATGATTTATTAGAAGCCATGTGAAAGTTGGGGAAAACTCTTGAACTGAATGTTGATTTCAACCATTACGTATCGTGCCATATGACAGTTGGGGCAAACACATACATCGGATAGTAGGTCTAGTGATTAAGTGTATGTACTAGTGTGTTTCATGCTTGGATTATTTTTCTAAAAATAAGTTGCGAACTTTGAGATTCCGCACCCACACGCAAATCCAATGGTGGAAAATGGAACTCAGGTGGCATCGCACGTACGGAAAGCAACATTAATGGTACAAAATAAATGCTTTATGTGAGCAAAGAATATTGTACAAGGGACATGAGCGTAGCTGTGTTCCTCCTGCAGTGACTATGTCTAGCCGTCGCAATTGCCATAATGGTATAAATGTTTGTGTACATTAATTGTAAATCAAAATCGTTAAAGCATTGTTCATTTCATGCGCGCGAGAAAATTATTTTCCGTAGACGACCAGTATGATCCACTGATTCAGCAACTTTCCGATCGGGTGTATAAACAACATTGTTATTATTACTCGCTTTACTCGTGTGGACTTAATTATGTGGCACGCGTAGTCCCCATAGCATTTTTACGGTGCCTTCTACTAAGTTCAATTATTTTGGATTTTTTTTCTGTTACGAAAACGTGGTTTTTAATTAATTATTTAATTATGGTTATTTGCGCATTTTATAAACTTGAATAAGTATTTTCATTATGCACAGATTTCCATGTGTAATGTTAATGTTAATCTAATACTTTGTTAGAAAGAGAATTTTCTTTCGGGAGTTCTATTACTACTATAGACTTTGAATATAAAGCTCTAGATATGTGTGTTTAACATGTTATCTCAATACCTTCCATCAATAACCTTTGCAGGTGCTCAAATAAACTTGTAAATGAAGGTTCGAGTCTCACATAGGGATGGGATTTATTCTTAATGGTGTAACTGAAATAATGCGTTTTAATCAAAATGTTTATTAAATAAGGAGCATTTATCATTCATCTATGCATTATCCATGTGTCATCCAAAGACGAAATATAAAACGTTAATTGATGTATTCAATAATTCCTCTAATTTGCATTTAAATTGTGACTAAAATAAAAAGTACGAGTGCCATTGAACTTTGAAGTGTTTGCCTCACGATTTTATTTTCCAAGAAGTGAATTTCTAAAAGCTTTTGAAGATTATTCAAAATCGTTACTAGCCGCTGCCGATTTCCTACTTTAACCCTTATAGAAATGTCACCAGCAGGAAGTTTGAATTTTATTATATAATCTTTTTTTATTATAAAAAGCAGGTAACACGGAATCGATGTATTTATTTTTCCTTTCCCTTTCACCTGAATGGAATCTTCTTTTTTACCTGCTGTCTTAAATATCAGTAAATATCAAAATATGAAACTTTAAACTAGAAGAAAAAAATGCACTTTTTTACCCTTTTTTCTGTGATGTGAGAAACTGTCTGCAAACAAATAAGTTCCCGCGGTGAATGTCCTTTAAAGATGTAACTAAACGCAGCTGCTTCAATTACCTAGTTTTAAGAACCTTCAAGGCTGATGCTACATTAAATGTTTTTAATTAAGCGCGCATCTGATGAGCTGTAGGGTTTTAGGCGACAATAGATTACGTTATGCACAATCATTTTTGTAAATGCTATTTTTTCGCAGCCTGCATTGATAAGGGAGAAATTACGAAAATGAACAGTAAAAATCATTAAAGTACGGGTAGCCCGTTTAGAATGACCTTATTCCTTTATATGAGAAAGTAAAATAAGTACATTTTTTTTCAAATGAAAGTTGTTAATACTCATCTTTTTGTAAAAAAAAATGTACATAGAGTGGTGACAAAAAACTTAGTTTGTTAAGTGACACACCGTGTATAGTATTGCATATTTGAATAACGCTTCAAAAGACAATTTCAGAAATTATAGGTCAATGGAGGTTTCTGAAATATAAGCGTTTATCTACCAAAAAGTGTCAATATTCAAAGCCCTGTACATGGATTCTATTAGACCTAGAAACTTTTACGTGACGCCAAAATAATTATAATTTTAGTCTTCTATCAATTGACGCCCTCAAATTTTAAAAACTATCAATAAAAATTGATTGCAGTTTGTTCCATTTTTTTAAATGCAACATCCTATATATAAACACATCTTCGAATGGAGCATTTCATGAGCGTTGCGATCATATAGCACATTATAGGTCTCCTATTCATAGTTTAAGAGCTACAGGTAATTTATTTTGGTAATCTAGAATGTTAACATGCATGAAAAATAGCATTTCCATACCATGTCAAAAGTAGAACTCTTGTTAAACTTAGATTACTAATCTTGACTAGTTCCCTCACATATTGGGTGGCCCAGATTAAATGCCGGTTTTTTCAGAGTTTCTTATTGAGCCCTTCTGCTCCTATCTAGAAAACATTTTTATGTTAATGCTATGTAGTATTAAAAGCTAATCAAGTAGGCGAATGTCCCCATCTCATTTTCTTCTGATATTCTTTTGTTTCTAACTAACAATAAACGTCAAAATGGCTGACAAAAAATATAAAATTTTAATACTGTTGCGTCATTACTGGAAACAAAACGTTTCTGTAATCGCCGCCGTTAAAAAGGTAGGCGAAGTGGAAGGGGAAGGAATAGTGAACATTTGTATGGCGCAGCGCTGGTTTCGAAAATTTACTGGCGGAGATACAAGTCTCAAGAGAAAACAAGGTTCTGGTCGGTCCAACTCGTTAAGTAACGTTGAACTTCGAGATGTTGTTGAAGCAAATCCATCGACAAGTACCCGTAAGTTGTCATCAGAACTTGGGTACTTCAATAAAACCGTAAAGCGCCATTGGCATCCACTTGGAAAAGCCAATAGACGCTGTAGAGAAGTTCCTCACAATGGCAGAAAGGCGAGTTCAGGTTTGTGATCAACTGCTTTCCAATGATGAAAAGTGGATTTACTTCAATAATCCTAGCACAGAAAATCAGTGGTTTACTGTTGGGCAATCTGCATTGTCGGTTCCCAAACGAGAAAGGTTCCAAAGGAAGCTTACGCTTTGTGTATGGTGGAATTTTGAAGGGGTTATTCACTTTGAGTTGGTTCCTAATGGACAGAAACAATTGGATAGGATGCATGATGATCTAAGTCCGCGTTGCCCTGGAATGGTGAACATAGGATGGACAATTCTGCAACAAGACAACGCCAGACCTCATACTGCAGCTGAAGCTCAACAAAAAATTAGGGAATTGAATTTGGAGCTTCTTCCTCATCCAGCTTATAGCCCGGGCCTTGCACCTTCCGATTATCACTTATTCCGATGGCGCACTTCCTTCGTGGACGGCATTTTACAAGTGTCGAGGAAGTTGAAGCTGCATGCCGAGAATTCTTTAATTCTGAAGATGCTACACGGTACCGTCGTGGCATTGAAGATTTTGCAGAAAGATGACGAAAGATATTACTTTACAATGGTTTATACTTTAGTTATTTTATCATTAAATAAAGTTTTTCATAAAAAAACGTCATTCTTTATAGGCCATCCTAATATTATATTATAATGTATAACTCATGGACATTCCTTCAAAAAAGGTTTTCCAGTAGAGAAACGAATAAAAAGAAGGCATATTCGTACTGCGTGGCATGGTTCTAGGGCCACAACGACTGAAGAGGCAGAGGAGATTGGGCGATTGTTCGTTAAAGGTTTTGTTCAGTGGCGTTTTATGAAAAATATACACGCAAAATCAAACGCAATTTGTAAACGTAAAAAATAATTTTTAATCTTATATATAAAAATAAAACTACGCACGCCTATGATATCAAGCCGAGTTTTTATGCGGAATTTTCCCCTCTGACTTTTCAGACGTCGTAGCTCTAGAATCATGAAACGGTTTGTACTCCACTTTAACGAAAATTCAACAACCTCATCATGGAAGGCTGACCTGTCCCATGATTAGCAAATATGAAAGTTTTAAATTTTAACCAATGCAAAAGTTAGAACCAAATGATTTGAATGGTCGGATGATTTTCTGTTCATTATTGATGGGTCGGCAGTTTAGAGATCATATTTTTCAAAATATACCGGGTGTCTCGGAAGTTTCTGATCCATTTTAACCGCTAATATCTCCGAACTCAGAAGCGATAGGGAGGTGCGGTTTTTACAGAACATTTTATTTTCACATATAGTTTTTTCATTGTCAATCTGTATTAAGTATAACATTATATAGGGCGTTTTAAAAAAATGGTCCCTTTTAAATGCAACTATCGTTGATTTTTTTAACGGAACACCCTGTATATGTTGATTCTATGGGAAAGCTTAACTTTTCCCCTTTCCGAAAATGTACTTGTTGGAGTTTCATTAAAAACTAAATGAGTTATTTTGTTTTTCACGATAGGCTTTTATGCAGGCAAAGGTATTTACGGGTGTTAAGGTCACAAGTATGTTGTGAAATTTTTATGTCAGTGAACAGCAACAACGAACTGTCAAAGCAGTTATTTCCGATTTGAATAATTCCTGTACAGGTGAATTTGGTTTGTTGTGAACAATGGTTCTATTTACTTTACGTGAAAAATCAAAAACGGTGTTATTGTATGCTAAGTATGAATCGATTATTACAACTAAAAGAAAATTTCGGGAGGTATTTAGGAAGAATTCACCTTCTAAAACAGCATAAAAAAGTGGCACGCTACATTTCTGCAAAAAAGAAAATATTTTTTTAAATAGACTTTTGCGTATTCGAGAAACACTAGAAGAACATAATAATCGAATATCTCTTCGCAAAATAGCATGCACAACTGGATTGTCAAAATCCGAAATTCACAGATGTATGAAGGTACTGAAGCTAACTCCTTATAAAATTCAGATACACCAAAAAATGTATGAAAAGGATTTTCAAAAAAGAGTTGTTTTTTTCGGAAACCTTACTGGATTTATATAGAGATGATCCCAATGTTATTCTTATAATGTCCGATAAGGCTGCGTTTCACATAAACGGGCGATGTAATAAACATAATTGCCGCATATGAGGATCTGAAAATTCAAGGGTAACTGAGGAATACGAATGAGATTCACCGAAGTTGAACGTTTGGCGTCTTGTGTCTAAAGAAAAAATATACGAACTGTTCTTTTTCGAAGAACAGAAAATTACTGACAATGTCTACACAGACATCTTACAAAATTACTTATACCCACAACTGGAACAAGATGGCATAAACCATGTTATTTTCAACAGGATGTTGCGCCGCCACATTTTTCTTGTGGCTAGAAATTCTTTAACAGAAATATTTAGAGATAGATGGATTGGCAGAGCCGGACCAATTGAGTGGCCTGCTCACCAGGTTTGACGATTCCAGACTTTTTTACACGGGGTTTTATTAAAGACAGATGTTATGATCCTATTCCTGAGACTCTGGAACAACTGCGTGTTTCAAGAAATTACCCCAGAGATGTTAAGAGATCCTTTTCACCATTTTTTATTTAGGTTGCAAAAATGTATAGACCAAAATGGACAACGTTTGGAACATTTTAATGTTGTTTATTAAGTTAGCGAATTTATATTGTTTACGTTTTTTACTTAAAGATGTTTATTAAGTTAGCGAATTTATAATGTTTACTTTAATAAAATTGCGTTTTTATCTTTTAAGTTTGTCTTTATACCTACCTATTTTCTATAAATGGTAATTATGAACAACCATCATGAAAAGCCGAATAACTCACTTAGTTTTTAATGATACTACAACGAGTAATACATTTTCGGAAAAGGGAAAAGTTGAGCTTTCCACAGAATCAACATATACAGGGTGTTCCGTTAAAAAATTAACGATAGTTGCATTTAAAAGAGACCATTTCTTTAAAACACCCTATATAATGTTTTACTAAATACAGATTGAGACTGAAAAAACTATAGATAAAAAGAAAATGTTCTGTAAACACCGCACCTCTCTATTGTTTCTGAGTTCGGAGATATTTGCTGTTAAAATGGGTCAGAAACTTCTGAGATACCCGGTATTGTGGACGGATGAGTGCCGCAGGTATTTTCAATGTTGGAGTGATCAAAATAAACACAGAATAAGAGAAACCAAAAGCAAAGGAGAAGATCCGTTAAAGTTTGGTATGGTATATGGAGAAACTCCATAATAGGGAATAAATATTTGGAAGGCAAAATCAACTCCGAAAGATACATACAGTTACTGCAAAATGATATAATAGAAATGATTGATAGTGAAATTCCCCTTGCCTACAGTCCAAATTTGGTTTGGGAACAAGATGGTGCACCCCACCATCGAAGGGGTGGTGTAGAACATTTTTGGAGCAGAGAATTCGGAGAGTGGTTTAGGGAAAACGGTAACATTCCTTAGCCTGCACGAAGTTCTAACTTAACCCCAATAAATTTCTTTTTCTGGGGTACCATCAAAGACATGATGTATGAGAGCCAATCCACCAGCACTGAGGAACTCAGAGGCAAAATTAGTGAGGCTATCTAATTGTTGAGGCAAACAACTTCTCAAAGGCTAATGTTTGCATGGAATTGCGTTATACCACCTAAATCGCTTAGATGGGAGGGCATATAGAACAACTGTTATAAGTTGAGTTTTTCATTAAAAGTAAGTTTTGATTTTCTAATCTATGTTCACAAAACATTTTGGAAGTTTGGAAACAGATTTATGTAAAATCTATAATAAGGAAGGTATTTTTTGTTGTTGTCATAGCAACGCTTTCTGTATGAAAATCACATTGTTCTTTTTTTCAATATAAATTGATTAGCACCTCTTTAATTGTTAATAACAGACACCATAATATGCTATGTGATGGTAGTTCAGTGCCGATTTCTTTTACTGTTTTCGTTCGCTTGCCCGTTTAAATTTGAATAGGAAGTGCATGAATGCGCCATGATCTGACAGGAATTGCATAAGCCAGTAATTGGTCTGTCCGTGTTTTCTGCCTAGCATGCGGAGGATCAATTGTCTGGTCCATACAGACGTTTTAGTAGTTGTCCATAGTTGGTTCAATTTATTTATGGTTGCTTTCCGAAGTTGTTTCCTATCAATGCTCTTATTGTTATAGATTTCATCACGTTCCTGTATTATTAAGTTTAAAGGAATTAAGTCTCCTAACAGTAAAGCAGCATGGTCCGAGACCGTTCGATACGCTAACGTGACCTTTATCGCTACTCTTCTTTGCGTTTTTCGAATTATATTGACGTATGTTTGATATCGTAACACCCTCGACCCATATAGTGTTACAGACTCGACCACTGAGGCCAGATGTGCCATCCTCATTTTTCGTCAAAGGTGATGCCTAAATATTTTACGCACTTGGAAATCGCAATCGTTTTCCCGTCTATTTCCAGTTTTACTTGTTTGGTGTTTCTTCGTTTCCATAGAACATTCAGTCTCAAGACGTCATCGTATTATATGTTCCACAGCAGTGGTCCCAAAGTAGATCCTTGTGGAACTCCTCTATTTATTTTCATTTCTTCATTGTCGTCAAAAGTTATCAACCTGTTGGTAAGATATGCGTGTCTTGCTTTGATTAGGTAGCTGCTGATGGACTTTCTCTTGAGTGCAGTTATTGAAAGCACTTTTAACATCGACCGTCACTAACAAACATAGGTCTCGGTACTGAATCGAGGCTTTCATAGAGGCTTCGGTTAGTTCTTTCACCTCTGGTAATGCATCGATTGTCGACCTTCCCTTCCTGAATTCATACTGATGTTTATGTAATCCTCCTTTTTGCAGTCAAGGACGTTTAGGCGCGCCTCTTTAGGTGCGCACCATTAGGCGCGCGCTTTTAGACACCGAGTCATTCGGCGCTAGCCCTTTTAGGCGCGCTAACTTTAGGCGCGGGTACAGTTAGGCACTTAAATGGTTTCAAATGCGAATAGCACTTTTAGAATCAGTAAAAATGTTTATAAAGAATGACTTTATGCCATAAATTCAAATATAAAGGTTTTTTCCTCTGGTCAACTCCATTCGTGGACACACTATATGCATTAAAACATGCCCCTGAACTCTGCAAACCGGTGATATACAGGTATGCACTAAAATATGCTCTATACTGAAACGTATCCAGATGGCGCCTAATTGTACCCGCGCATACATACATACACACATTTCGAACTAAATAAAACTATTGAAAAACAGCCCATAATATGTCATTGCAAAAGGTAAAGTGTATGTCCACACTATGCTGAAACGTATCCACATGGCGCCTAATTGCAAAGGACTCTGCGTGCCATTGGATGATCGTTTTGGTAATTAAAGGCGGAATGTTGTCCGGGCCACCAACTTTTTTGGTGTTAATCTTGCTTGCAACTGCTCTGAGTTCTTCTGGGGTTACTGTTTTGATTTCGATATCGATTGGTTGCCTTTTAAAAGTCACATCTGCTGGATGTAGCTTCTTGATTATCTGTTTTTGAGCTTTTTTGCGTAATTTGCCTTTATTTCTTGGAATTTCATATTTTTTGGAGACGATTTTATAGGCTGTTCCCCAGATGTCTCTATCGAGTTCTTCCTTCAATTTGTTCCAGCATTCGTTTTCTTTTTATTCCTACTTTTGCCTGGTTTCTGTGTATTTTCTACGATATCACCGAGCTGGTAGCGTAGTGGTGACACGACCTGATTAGCATTCGGGAGATAATGGGTTCGATTCCGTCTACCTTGTATGAGGTTTTTTCAGGGGGTTTTCCTCATACACATGTAGCGGGATGGTCACTGCGCATATGCACACTATGTGCGGCTGCTTAGGCGAATGCAGGGGTAGTATTTCCCCCCTCCGAACCCTAATTCAGTTCCTTCCGACCCTATCCTGACCACACCCATCCGTAATCCCACCATGCATATATACATAATGTATGTATGTATGCTGGGAATCCATGACTGTGGCTGAAGGAGCTCGGAAAGCCCCAGCAGCCCGCCCTCCTCCTTGGGGAGGGAATGAAATACGTGACCTTTTGCTTTTCCTTTCCTTCTACGATATTCTGACGTTCTTCTTCATTTACATTACTACTTTTATGAATTTTCAATAAGTTCCTATTTCTTCGAATGCAGCCTTCTCTTAGTTTTTGTAACTCTTGATTCCACCAATATGTTTGCTTAGAACTTGTCCTTGTTGAGGAAAAGCATCTTTTGGGGCCTTCTTGTACTATTGATGTTACCGTTCCTGCGTCAATTTTTTCTTTGCTTGTTATTTCATTAGCTATTGGATTCTTTGAGGCTTTTACTCGTAATGTTCTAACGACAACGTTGGCTTCCGCTGCCTTTTCAGTGTGTTCAAATATTACGTTGTAAGTGATGCACACTATCCAATTTTGGATAGCGACCGCCATACAATATGGAGTTATTTTTAGATATAAGTGTGAATTTGTATTGCATCTTACAAACGGTGGTTATCCTTCTGTGTTATTAACCACCAGGTTTAATTGTACGATCATTTGACCTCTTTTATGTTCTGTCGGTAATCCGCAAATATGATATTTGGCGCTTAAGTCGCCCGCAAGAAGAATTGGTTTCCTATGATCTCGCAAGCATACCTCTACTTTATTTAATATTGCGTTGACCTCGAGCTGTATTTTTGGTGAAATATAGCATGAACAGAGAATGAACTATTCCAGCTCGACCCATACAAACCCCTGGTCCGAACCTTCTTTATACACCGTGATTTTATTATTTATTATTTTTATTGCTGCATTTATGTTTTGGTCTTTGTAACATTGCGTATTTAATATAATTTTTATGTTTGGTTCAGATACTACTACCAGGTCAATTTCATATTTTTTAATATTAAGTTCAAGTAGATCATGTGCAGTTCTAGTTCTGTCCAGATTAAGTTGTAGCATTTTATACATTTTCATATCATAGAACATTCCCCTTCCATCCCCTCTTCGTTCGGGTCATTGTCTGTATTTTATATTTGGTTGATTTTAATTTGCTATTCCAGATTTCCTGTGCTAAAGTTCTGTATATCTGGCATACCATGGTTCCAGCTTTGCATCCATAGGCCGCTTTTGTGCACATATTTTGCATATGGCCAGTTTCTCCACATTTCCTACAGCTAAATTACATATCCAATTTCTTGTTTGGAGAAGTATCAGTATCGTGTCCGTGCAGTTTGCACTTATTGGATTTGACTTGACTCACTATTTCGTGGATAGTACATTGGTTCCATCCAATTCTTGAATTAAATCTTTTGTTGAGTAATATCTTAGCTGTTTCTTTTGGCATTTTTATTGTGGCCAGTTTTGTGTCATTCGAATAGGGCTTTAGAGTGTGCACTTTGACTTCTTCTTTTGATACTTGTCCATTTAAGAAGTCATGTGTCTTCCTTCTCATCCTTGTCGTTCACCATCCATATGTCTTTTTTACCTTTATTGATCATATTTTTCATCTTGTTTAGGCCTCTAAAGATTTGTGCATATATATTCTTTTCTTCATCTTCCCTTTCGTTTTCTTTCTTACTATTCTTTCCTATCAGATAAATTGTCTCGCCCTCCGTTTCCGTACTAGTTTCTTTCTCGTTATCCAAAACAGTACACCTATCTAGGATTTGTATTATCTGTCCTGGTCTAGGTCTTGCATTTTCTCTTAATACTTGGTCTCATCTCGCAGATTTTTTTTAGGAAAAGGATTTTGCTCCCATCCGTCTGTATTTATTATAATTACTTTGTTTTTATTTAAATTTTTGAATGGATTTCCTCCAATAATGTTGGTTTTCGTGTGTCGTTTGTCCTATCTCTTTCTTAAGATGCTCCATAGTCCGTCATGCGACGTTGAGTTCTCTTCAAATACCTTTTCCACCATTTGACTATCATTGTCCGCCGGTGCGTATGTCTGAGTTCTTATTGTGCACATTATTTTTTTTAACCTTTTCCCCCTTATTTTTGGAACTCTGTTGTGAGAGACTTTTTGTTTGCAAACTTTTTTGTAAATATGTTGTCTTTTATTTCATTCTTGGTATTTGTGTATTTTTTCGTGAGTTTTGAAAGACTTTTGATAGTTCTGTCTATAGCATTCATTATTTCCCTTGCCTTTTTCGAGTATTTATGTATCGTGTCAGGACTATCTTCGGACTGTAAATCACTTATACTGTCTCCTGCTCTTTTACGCTTGATTGCTTGCCTTCGTTATCGTCCCATGTATAATCCAAGCATGAAATATTTTTGTGTGTACTGGCTTTCTCTCCCTATCCTCTCGGTGGTGATGTCATTGTCGTTAATTTTCTTTTCCTTTAGGCGCACTAGTCTCTTCCTCTTCCACAAATTAAGGGGTTATGACGCACATGGTATGTAACGCTACTAATAATTAAATATCTAACACAAAATGGTAGTCCTTTCTACCTAATATATTTTGTATATAATAATCTAGAGAGTATAAATTTGTATATAAATCTATCACTTGTGAGATATTATAAATGGTAGTACTGTTCGTGCAGTAGAGAAGTATCGACGTCATTTTCCACATCAAAAAAGTTCCTAACAGGCAAGCGTTTCAAACTATTTTTAGACGTGGTGGCGAAACTGGGATGTTTCCAAGTGCAAGTATTGTTTCTGAAAGATAGCACGGGCTCGGTTTGGGACTTGAAGAAGATATTCTCGATGTTGCAGACAATAATTCAGAGACAAGTACAAGGCGTATTGCATTCCAATCAATCGCTGGATTGGCAGAGGCGGCCCGCACCCTTGGCCGCCGGATCAAACTCCTCTAGATTTCTGTCTTTGGAGGACGGATGAAGTCGTTGGTTTATGCTACGAAAGTGGATACAAGGGATGCGTTACTAAATCGCACTCTTAATGCTGCAGAGTGCATTAGAGTGAATCATCGTTCGCTAAAACTCGCTAATCAGTTTATCAACGACCAAGTGTATCGAAGGTGATGTTTTCAAAAATTTGTTATGAATTAATGTTATTTGTTTTCTTTTTTTACTTCTGTAATAAATATTTCTTCAGTTTTTAAATTACAATTAATCAAGGTATCTCTGAAACAAACAAAAATCGGACTAGAACGTATGAGCTTATTATGCTTCTACATATGTCCTTCAAATTTACATTTCCTCCTGAATCACCCGTATATGGTGTTGCATAAAAAAATGGAGAAGAACTACAATTCTCGAGTGTTGGCAAAACAGCTTCTTTTGTGATGGCTTTTAACATGTGAGAGCATCATAGACAGAACACTAAATTAATTTTTTTTGGCGCCACGTAAAAGTCCCCAGGTTCAATAGAATCTACATTTTTTGAGAGATAAACGCTTATAAATCAGAAACATAAAAATTTGACTCCTCTTGCCCTATATTTTTGAAATTGTATTTTGAAGCGCTATTTAAATATGCAATAGTATACATGGTGTTCCATTTAGCAAAATGTAACTTTTTGTCACCACTCTGTATATAAATTTTTTTCAGATAATTTTGTTACAAAAAGATAAAGTTCCGATGAATATGAACACCTTTTATTGGAAAAAATGTTTTGTGTCTATTTTACTTTCTCATATAAGGGAATAGATCGGGGCAGCAGTAGGCAAATAACTGTCCGATAGTAGGGCGATATCGTTAGTAGGGAATGCTACATCGTCCGTGGTACGATTTGGCTAGTAACCGGTCTGCCCGCTATGTAAGTACTAAAAAGAACAATACGATTGCCTCGGGTCGACCTGGCTTTCAGGCGCGGTCAAGTTGGAAGCAGACAGGCCTCGTTGCTGACGACTGTGCAAGGAATAAATGGAGACTTGGTACGTGGAATGTTACGGTATGCATGGTAAAGAATTTGAAATTGCGAATGTAATGTATGAAAGGCAGCTTGATATTCTGTGTGTATCGGAGACAAAGCGCAAAGGAAAGGATGCTTTGGAGATGGAGGATGGCAGCCTAGCACTATGGCCAGGGGTTGAGACTGAAGTGCATGGCGCCAAAGGAGTTGGGGTGATCGTGAGTGAAAGAGCGAAAAGATGTGTTAAACAGTACGAATCGGTATCTCTCCGGGCAATGTGGATTAGAATGAAAGTGGAGTTTCGAAGAATTTTTCTCATTGTATGCTATACGCCGGTGAATGGAGAAAGAGACCAAGAGTGTGAGAATTTCTGGAATGATGCAGAGAACGTGTTGAACGTATGTAATCCAAACGAAATAGTGATGATATTTGGAGATATGAACGGATGGGTGGGTGTACGTACAGAGAGAACATACCGAACGCGATTTAGGAAGTTCGGAGACCAAAGAGTCAATGAGAATGGGGAACGCCTGGAGAACATCTGTGTCGGGAGAACCCTGTTTGTATCTAATACGTGGTTTAAACATAAAAATGTGCATATGTATAGATGGAAAAGAGGGGAATCTAAAAGTATGATTGACTTGATAGTGTATGATGAACGACTTAGAAACCTGGTAAGAGACACAAAAGTAATGCGCGAATATGAGTGTGGATCGGACCACTTTTTGGTTGTATCAAGAGTGTTACGGAAAAAGTAGGTCTGGACAACGAAACCAAACGTAGTGCGAACGTCTAGAATTAGAGTAAATCAACTAGTAGATAATGGTGCGAGAATGTAATACGCAGATGCTGTGAGTAAAGAGTTGAATGTGAATGAAACAGTGTGGAACGAACAAATAAAAGACAGTAACGTTGAAAGTGCATGGATAAGCTTGAAAAACTCTGTTGTCAATTGTGCCGTGCGAATATGTGGAAGAGTGACTGTAGGTAGACAGAAAAAATGTGCTTGGTGTCATGAACCGGTAAAAAATGCAGTATGTAAGAAAAATATGCGTACATGGCAATGATTGGTATAGGAAATGAGACAGAAAAAGCGATTGTATTAGCTGTACAGATCAAGAAACAAAGAAGCGAAGGAGGCAGTGAGAATAAGTAAAGACGAAGTGATGGTTGTAGAACAACAGAAAATTCCGAATGATTTTGAGGGAAACAAAAAACTCTTCTGGAAATGGGTCAAAAATACAAACCGTCGCCCAAAACGATCTACGAAATAGTATGATACGATTTCATTTGATTCTTAACAAAATTATTAACATAAACCCACCAGTATAACTTAGCTTTCTTTGTGCTCAGAGGCGAGAACGCCATGACAAGACCACCGCCCGAACGATTTCGTCATTGTTGTGACTCATCAGGAGCGGGTAGATCTGTCATGGAATATCTCGACTCTGAACGTATATAAGATGGCCACAAAGGATATTGATATGTGAGACTTAAGAGTAGCACCATCTGTATCCCTTGAGTTGGACCTCTGCAACTGGTATTGTATAAGAAAAAGAGAATTGTATTCTCAAATAAGAAAAATTTATTTCTCAAAAAGAAAGCGTGATAAATTTGATTATTAACAAAATTGTTAATATGTTACTATTGTTAAGTAAAGAAATGCTGGAAAGAATATTTCCGAAATCGGTACAATGGTGAGCAAAATAAGACTGAACGGTTATTAAGGAGAATGTAGAAGGATATTGGGATGAATGAAGTAGAGAAAACGGTAGGAATGTTGAAAAACTGTAAAGGATCAGGCGTACATGAAATCACTGGTGGAATGCTAAAGTATGGAGGTGCAAGGCTTATACGAAGACTGTGTTTATTATTCAATGTGTACCTTAAGTGTGCAAAAGTGCCAATTCATTGGAAGAGCGCGACCATTGTACCACTGTGAGTGAGTGGAAGAACTACAGAGGAATAAGTTTGCTCGGTGTACCTGGTGAAGTATTTGGAAGAGTACTGATTGATGTTTAAGTGTAAAAAAGGAAACTGTATTGTGCGTTTGTAGATCTGGAGAAAGCATATGAATAGGGAGAAGCTGTGGGAAATATTAAATGAATATGGCGTAAGTAAAAGCATAATAAACGGAATAAGGGCAGTATATAACGGTAGCCGGACATATGTTAGGGTGAGAGGAGGCATGAGTGAATACTTTAATATTGAGTAAGGAGTGCGACAAGGCTGTGGTTGTTCCATGTGTACATGGATAAATGCGTTAGGCAACTATCCACCGATACAAATGGTGTAATTGTTGGCGACGTAAATGTACGAGTTCTGGTGTATGTAAATGAAACAGTCTTATTAAGTGACTGTGCAAATGAGCTACACACTGATCTGAGGAAATTTCATATAGTCTGAGAGCATGGATCTAAAGGTAAACATTAACAAAACTAAGATTGTGGTGTTCAATCGAGATCGCGTACTGTTTGCTGCATTCTCTTCGACTGCATGTAGGATAGATGATGACTAATGTTTACGAACATTTTTCTGCCTGGAAGGACACGATCAGAATACTTTTCTTGATAGAGTCGCCGGGGCTCCGCGTCATTACCACTCGCAACATCATAAAGGAAATGCGTTTGTGTCATCTCCAATAGCACAATCTACCTTTTGACCAGAAAAAGAATAATAACAAACTGTCACGGAATGTCAAAAACAGTATGTTCATAACAACAAAACAACATTTCCTAGCAACAAGCAAAGCTAACTTGATTCTATTTTAATAATTCTTCGACATGCAATTAAGTGGTTTTATTTTTTTCTCGAAAACCAAGTAATATACGACCTAAAAGTTGTCAATTTTTTTGTTAATATTATTTGTGAGACTGGCCCCCAGGACGCCACTGGAACTTACAATTATCACAACTAGTTAGTAATTTATCAAAATAAACAGTACTGCCAAATTTCAACAAAATAGGCAAAATGATTATTAGTGGAGTTGATCGGCCTATTTCCACAGTTTATGCTTTTGAGCGCGACGTTTCGGAAGCGGACTCTGCTTCCGTCATCAGGCTTAGTCCTGAGAAGGACTGTTTTCGCACTTGAGTCGAATTCATTTGTTATATCTAATTTTTCTCAAGCACTTGACTACTCTCAGATTCGAACTTGGTACCTTTCACTTACTAGTCTGACACCTTTACCGCTGAGCCACTGAGTAATCCAATATATATTTGTTAGAACTTATATATATATTAAACTATTTTTCGTGGTTGCGCAGAAGTTTATTGCGCATGTTGCGCCGTAACCTCTTGCGCAGGTGTATTGCGCTTAAGCTCTTCGCGCATTATTGGAATCCATATGGGTTTCATTTCTACACTAGCTTGGCTTATTGGATTTTCTGCTAGTGCGATGAATGTGGCTTCTTTGAGTTTCCGACGAGTTGTATTCTCGTCCTTTGCCACTATCTGTATGTTATCCCATTGGATGCGGTGGTCTTCGTTCCAGACATGTTCAGCGATTCTTGATCTTTCTGTTTCGCCCTTGCGGACGTTGTTCTTGTGTTCCTGAGTTCTCACTTTGAGTGGTCTACTGCTCTCTCCTATGTATGCTCTGCCGCATTCGCATGGTAGGTTGTATACACAGTTCTTGGAATTCTGATCTTCATTGTATGGTTTGGTTTTGGTTAGTATTCCCTGAGCGTTCTGGTCGATTTGAAGGCAGTGCGTATCTTGTATTTGCTGCCTATCCTTCGTATTTTGTCTGAGGTACCTTGTATATATGGTATTATCGCTGTATATTTAGGTTCTTCTTTTTCGGTTACCCTTTCCCTGTTAAGGTTAGGTGTTAGATCGGGTAGCCATTTTCTTTGAGTGTTCTAGCGATATTTTCTTTTTCTCTGTTCAGGTCCTCTTGTTTTGAGCATATTGTTTTTGCTCTATCGTACAAGCATTTTGCTACGCCTAACTTCACGTTTTTGTGGTGATTGAGTTGTAGTGTAGGTACCTCCCTGTGTGGGTAGGTTTCCTGTATACACTTGTCGTGAAAGTGTTGTCATTCCTGTGTACAAGTACATCCAGGAATGGCAGTTTTTGTTCCGACTCCAATTCCATTGTGAATTTGATGGTGGGTGCGCGGCTATTTAGATGATCTAGGAATTCATCTAGCTTATGCTTGCCGTGTTGCCAAACTACGAAGGTATCGTCCACGTATCTAAGCCATATCCTTGGTTTCTCTGTGAATTCGGATATCGCTTGGTCTTCAAAGTCTTCCATATATATATTGCTCACTATGGGTGATAGTGGGGAACCCATAGCCATCCCAAACTCTTGTTGGTAGAATTTGTCTTCTACCTGGAAATATGTAGTTCTAATGCATATTGTCAGAAGTTCCATTATTGTGTTTACCGAGAGTTGCGTGCGTTCGTCTAACGTTTCATCCTTTTCCAGCTTGTCCCTTATGATAGTTAGTGCCTTATCGGTAGGCACATTTGTGAATAGACTCACAATGTCGAAGCTTACCAGTATTTCTTCGTGGTTTGGTTGGAAGTTTCTGATGGTTTCCACGAAGTGCTGCGTATTCTTGACCATAGATTCGGTTTTTCCCGATAAGGGTGTGATGATACCTAGCAGATAGTGTGCTAATGGGTGACAAGGTGAATTTCTCGAGCTCACAATTGGTCTCAGAGGAATTCCTTCCTTGTGGATCTTTGGTAGGCCGTACAGATGCGGAGGTTTGCTGTAAGAGTTTGGGATGGCTATGGGTTCCCCACTATCACCCATAGTGAGCAATATATATATGGAAGACTTTGAAGACCAAGCGATATCCGAATTCACAGAGAAACCAAGGATATGGCTTAGATACGTGGACGATACCTTCGTAGTTTGGCAACACGGCAAGCATAAGCTAGATGAATTCCTAGATCATCTAAATAGCCGCGCACCCACCATCAAATTCACAATGGAATTGGAGTCGGAACAAAAACTGCCATTCCTGGATGTACTTGTACACAGGAATGACAACACTTTCACGACAAGTGTATACAGGAAACCTACCCACACAGGAGGTACCTACACTACAACTCCAATCACCACAAAACGTGAAGTTAGGCGTAGCAAAATGCTTGTACGATAGAGCAAAAACAATATGCTCAAAACAAGAGGACCTGAACAGAGAAAAGAAAATATCGCTAGAACACTCAAAGAAAATGGCTACCCCGATCTAACACCTAACCTTAACAGGAAAGGGTAACCGAAAAGAAGAACCTAAATATACAGCGATAATACCATATATACAAGGTACCTCAGACAAAATACGAAGGATAGGCAGCAAATACAAGATACGCACTGCCTTCAAATCGACCAGAACGCTCAGGGAATACTAACCAAAACCAAACCATACAATGAAGATCAGAATTCCAAGAACTGTGTATACAACCTACCATGCGAATGCGGCAGAGCATACATAGGAGAGAGCAGTAGACCACTCAAAGTGAGAACTCAGGAACACAAGAACAACGTCCGCAAGGGCGAAACAGAAAGATCAAGAATCGCTGAACATGTCTGGAACGAAGACCACCGCATCCAATGGGATAACATACAGATAGTGGCAAAGGACGAGAATACAACTCGTCGGAAACTCAAAGAAGCCACATTCATCGCACTAGCAGAAAATCCAATAAGCCAAGCTAGTGTAGAAATGAAACCCATATGGATTCCAATAATGCGCGAAGAGCTTAAGCGCAATACACCTGCGCAAGAGGTTACGGCGCAACATGCGCAATAAACTTCTGCGCAACCACGAAAAATAGTTTAATATATATATAAGTTCTAACAAATATATATTGGATTACTCAGTGGCTCAGCGGTAAAGGTGTCAGACTAGTAAGTGAAAGGTACCAAGTTCGAATCTGAGAGTAGTCAAGTGCTTGAGAAAAATTAGATATAACAAATGAATTCGACTCAAGTGCGAAAACAGTCCTTCTCAGGACTAAGCCTGATGACGGAAGCAGAGTCCGCTTCCGAAACGTCGCGCTCAAAAAGCATAAACTGTGGAAATAGGCCGATCAACTCCACTAATAGGAAACCACAGTTACAAAACACTTATAATACAGAATTAGGCAAAATGATCTTCGAGATAATAAAAAAGCGATTTTTTTAAAAACTTTGATGCCCTGTATCTTGAAAACCAAACTTTTTAGGACACACGTTTATATAAACATTTCTACTTAAATTTGGTTCAGGAATGCGCCCTTGGAATTACTGCCTATCATTTAACACCCTGTATGTACCCGACCTCAATTTTAATAAAACAAATACAAATTCATTTTTATCTCAAGTAGCACTTGTTTTGTAAGTCTTACTTCAATTTGGCAGTTGAGACTGTCACAAGTACTAATTCTAAACTGTTCAACGGCCAAATACGAAATACTAATATTTTTGTACACTGATGATCAAGAACTAAATTCTGTGGTCCATGAGTGTTGGTACGCATTTCGTCAGTATCTACGTGTATACACCAATTTTGTTAGGGGTACAGTAAAATCGATTCTTTCGACGACTAAAAGCTAATTCTGTACTCCATAGGTGTTGGTCATATATTTATATTATAATTTCGTTGGGGGTAACGGCAACACGGCAAAAGAGTGACACGTGAGTGTTAGTTAACATCTAGTCTGAATTTTGCGCAAAATTTATTTTAATACACCAATTTCGTTAGCAAAATTGATTCTTTTGGTGACTATGAGCTAAATTCTGTGGTCCATAGGTGTAGGGCAGATAGAATAATTCTTTTTATTCCACTTTTGGTCTTTCTTTTACTATGTCAACTTTATATACTCTTTTTAATCGTTTCCAAGATACGAATAATTATTTTTAGAAGTGCAAAATTTTAATTATCAAAGACTATTTTATTTTGTTTACTTTATACAAAATATTTTCATTTAACGTCGAACGCTAAGCATCTTCGTGAAGGTTTGCTACATTGTTTCTACAATTATAAAGAATTACTCATGATTTGATTGTTTATAATTTACCGGCCTGAAGTTAGTCTCCAAAGTAATTTTTTTGTGTTTTTATGATTTGTTGGTCGTTTAGTGGTGTTTGTTGTATTTTCCCAATTAACTTTTTAATTTAGGTGTGAGGTTGGCCCCCTGAGGTGTGGGCTATTTTCTGTCTTTCGTTGGTCAAGTATTTTTCAAATTAATTTTTTTAATTTAGGGGTGAAATTATCCCTCCACGGTTAATTTCTCTTGATTTTTTGTTGTAAGCCTTAGCTGTTTGTGGACTACTTTTAATGTTTTTTTTAAGAATTGTGGACCGGAACAGGCTAAATTTGGGCTATCGTGCTAAAGCACCCAGGAACACTTAGGACGATGGATAGAGGGACATTGAATTGCAATAGATTTTTTCATGTCATAAGTGAGAGGAAAACAGGAACTAGAGAGATCATTCCAGAGCTTAAAAGAAGAATGTGGATTGCGCCTGTTTGGTACGGCAAGTGGAGATTTGTAGTGCATACTAATGATGTGAATGAGCGAGCCGAATATTCCTAGCAAAGGTAACCCGAGATGGTATCAAAGAATTTAATTCAGCAGCGCAATAGCCATTGTAATACTGATAATCCAAAGAAAGAACTGAAAAGATTATTCTATGCTCAAGGGACTGTATGTCAGAGGTTAAGGACGGGTGACTTATAAGCCTAATCGCTCTTTTTTGAATACGGTCAAAGTTATCGGGAGCGTATTGGGAAGCAACAACCCAGAGGTGAGAATTGCATTCTAGGTGAGGTCGAATTTGGGCCTTATACAGCAGAAAGAGTTGTCGGGAGGTAAAGTACTGCTTAGATCTGTACAAAAAGCCTATTTTACGAACAGCTGTGCTGGTAGCTAAAAGAAGATTGTCAACCCATGATAGATTTCAAGATACAGTCATTCCCAAGAGAGTAATAGAGTCTGAAAACTTAAGATCTGAGGCAATCGTACTTATAACAGGAAATGATCGACGGACATAAGGCAACCCTGAGTTTTGTTAGCATTAAATTTAACTAGATTACTGTTTCCCCATTCGAGAATACATTGAATGTCTTTGTTGATTGAATTTGTCATTTCTTGAGACACAGAAGGTAGGTTACCATTATAAGTAGACTGAGATGAACTACAATGAAGAGTGCTGTAGTCAGCAAATCAATAGATTGGATTAGTTGTTGAAGAAGTAAGGTCATTTATATATAGTAGGAAAAGTGTAGGCGCTATAACTGATCCCTGTGGCACGCCCGCGTTAATACTAAGTTCTTTTGAAAAACAGTAATCAACGACAAGACGTATTCGTTTTTTGTCAAGGAAACTAGAAACCCAGTGGATGAGCGTATCATTTAACCCAAGTGAACTGAATTTGGTAAGTAAACACTTGGTCAAATACCCTTGAGATATCTAAAGCGACCGTTTCACCGGATTGTTCTAATGTATTATTCCAAACTTGGGTTACACATGAAAGAAGATCACCTGTTGAACGACTCTGCTTAAACCCATATTGGTGGTCAGTAAGGAGTTTCAAGGAACGAGGGTAGTTGCTGATTGATGGCTTTTCCCATGATTTTAGACAAAATGGAAGTGATGGCAATTGGTCGGTAGTTCGAGGGAACGGTCTTATAGCCTTTTTTGGGAATAGGTTGAACATTTGCTAACTTCTATGATGAAGAAAATTTCCCGGAAAGCATAAAGGTCGAATAGAGCTTAGATAGGACTGGTACTAGTTCGGGATAACATTTCTTTAAGACAATAGCTGGAATACCGCCTGGGCTAGTCGGCTAGTCCTAGCCCTAATTGATTCTGCGAGCTTGTACCGAAAATGATTCGGTTTCATAGCGTATGAAGAGTTGACCAGGGGAACATCTTTTCCGTAATCATTGAGACACGAGTTTAATGCAAATAAATTCACAAAAACATTGGCGTTGTCGACAGAATCAGCAACTACAGCTTCGTCTAAAGATATCAGTGGAATGAAGATGTACCAACGTTTTTACTAACGGATTTAGCTAAAGACCAAAATTTACGACTGCCCAAAGAAGGTTAGCTAGTTCAACAATTTTGTAGATTTAGTGATGACACTTTTGCAGTTTGTTGGCTTTCCGCAATTTAGTAATTGAATATTTTCAATTCTGTATGTGAATTTGGTCTGCCAACAATGGAATCTCAAAACTTTTTTTCTGGCAATCGTTATTGGTGTTAGTTTGCTCGTTTTTTCATTATTTGTTTTTTTTTTTATATTTCAATAATGAAACATCCAAAATTTTAACTTTGAGGGGGCGGGGGCTTAATTAAAAACAATTATTAGAAAAATGTTAATAACTAACAAACGACAGAAAATAGCCAATAAATACCAACAAACGAATAGAACAAAAAAACATGGCAAATCTTAACCTTGGAGGGCATAAAACACAAAACTTAATTGGAGAAATACTGATAACCGAGAAACGACAAAAAAAATAGGCAAAAACACTAACAAACGATTGCAACAAAACAAAAGTTTTAAAATAATCAATAAACGACAAAAATGGTCTCAAACGATCAACAATTAACGATCAATAAAAAAAGGAAACAAAAATATTGCATTGAGGGCTAACTTCACACAAGTTATAGATATATAAAAATCTTTTGTTTAATGTAATGTAGAATATGTAACGTATACGTGACCTTCTCAGATCTTTTGCTAACCACATATTTAATTTTTTTCATACGGATGCCGTTTATAGGATCATCTGCAGATATGCTTATGCGGTACAAACGGGAAACCAACAAAAAAAAACTAAAGTTAAAAATGTTCTATTAATTGCGCCTTATAAACTAAAATTTTATTTCTTTCACATTTAAGCGATAAGACAAGTCTATAAGTCGTTTATAAAAAAATTTGTATCAGTTAGTAATTTGTGGGCTATCATCGTTAATTAGTTGATAAATTATTTATAATTGTACCACCCTCAATTTAGCTTTTGGCGATCATAAATTTGGAACAATTTTTTATCAATGTTGCCTTTTCCGTCTTTTTTTACAAGTATTAAATGTCAATCATGTAGTAACTGTTAATCTCTAATTCAGGAATTTTTCGTTAATTAAGATCTTTGTCTTGGAATATAGGTGTCGCTTTTTTTTTAATTAATTACAAATCATATGTGGTAAAGCGAGTTGACAGATGAGGTCAATTTAATAAATCAATTTTAATATAGCAAGTTCCGCCTTTAACCTACACATTCACTATTCTCTTTATTAGGAATTGTACCAAAAAAAAAAATTATTTTACAAACCCCCCTTCATGAAACACGCGAAATCTCCTAATAATCTTAAAAACCACGTGTGTCCGAAGTGCTACTAGATATATGTAATATAAAGGGCCCTGCTAGCAATTCCGCACCCTAAGAAAACCTTTTTTTGTTATATTTCGTTATTGCACAATGAGGGTAGTCGACTACCTACTATTTTTTAACCCTTATTTGCAATTTCAGATTTTGCAGCTGTGTTTATCCGTAAAAGGGTTTAAATTCGGTATAGGGTTACTCAGCATTTTTTAAGCTTATATATTTTTTTATAATATAAAAAGGGCTTTTTTTCTAATACGGAAAGGGTAAAAACTTGGGATTTTCTCAGGGTTTCGACTTTCGCGTTTTTTAATGTTTAAAAAAGCAACAACGTTTTAGTTAAAAGGGTTGACGCGACATGGGAAATGTCGGAATTAAAAGCTCACGTTTTTACCTTTACGTAAATTAAGAATAATGAATTACTTAAAGAGAAGGGCGAGAGGGTGGTAGGTAAAATGAATCCTATACATTTACATATTAGTTTAAAAAAAATCCTTTAACAAAGAGCTGTTAAGTTTTTAATTTTAACATATTTAAGTGGAAAAAACTTCCAGCGTATAAATGGTGTTTGTGCTGTCAACGAAAATGATTGATCATATTCCGAAATTTTAAACGTTTTTTACATTTCTCACAAGTTTTTTTTTGTGTGTGATAAATGATTCTGAACGTTTTTAAATTCAACTGCAAGTTCTCGTTTTCCAGATAATCAAATACATATAATTTAATTCCATTGAGTAATGCTGATAAATGGAAAAGTCGCTGAAATAAAATTAACCCTATACATCGTAAGGATTAACATTAAAAAGTGTTCGATATAATTTTACCATACATGCACACTGTGTCCATTATGGTTGAAATTGTAGGGTATCTCGTTTGCGAGCAAAGATAGAAAGATAATCTTTCGTGAAACGAAAGATGCCACAAAGCGAATTGGCATAGTCCTATTACTATTTGAGATACAGGGCGAAATTCAAAATTTGCAAACTTTAAACACCCCTCGTAACTTGTAAGTAATCGAAATGGTCAAAAGTGGGTTTTATACAGAATTTTCCGTAGAATTTAGTGGGTGCATAGTTTTCTCAACAGAAAGTCAGTTTCTTCGGAATAAACCAAAGTTTTGTTTTTTTAAATGGAACACCCTGTACATTTTTTTTATATAATAGAGATTACTCTCAGCTAAAAAGATATATATATATATATATATATATATATATATATATATATATATTGTGTGGCACTTCTTTTCCATTATTAACCTCAAAAATGAATGTTTCGTTAAGATGATATCGTTGGCCATGAAAAAACAAAGTTAAGAGTTAGGAAGTTTTATGCAAAAACACAAAATTCAAAACTAAACATAGGTAATGCCTACAACTTTACAAGCCTAATATAAATTACTAAAAAAGATGTTCGAACTGATGACTATTCTGTCTTATACATGCTTCACACACTCGTCCAATTCGTTCTATAACATTAAGCACAATAATAGGGCGATCTTGTAAATGTCTGAAAGCTTCTCTAACTGCATTTGTCAAAAGTTCAATGTTATTATATTGAGTTTGTTGGTAGGGGCGGGAGGGGTAATACCAGTCAGGTGGGTAATTCCAGTCACTTAAAATAATTGGTTAAAAATGGCGCTCCTAAGTAAAGATCGTGCCACCATCTAGTATCCAATGTCTTAAACTAGATGCATTGAGAGCGGTCGCGAAATCTGCAGTGTAATTCGATTATCAGCAACGTTGATATGCATTTTGCTTATAATATTCCGAAGAATTTAAAGCGATGTAAGTACAAAACTTTATTAACTAATTTGTAAATTATTGTATTTTGCTTCTTCGGGTGTATGTAGCCTTATATATTCTGCATTAGCGAACGTCTGAGTTGTGAAGGTTAACTTTGAGGTTAAGTTTTTTTAATAAAATTATGTTTCGGTTAATGCCGGTCAAAGCAGGTGAGGAAATAGCGGTCATGACCGGTATTACCCCACAATATGTTTAGATGACCGGTATTAGCCCAAACGTATGTATATGTTAAGATGACTGGTATTATTATTATTGTTATTATATGTTAAGACTTGAATACAATAATAATAGCAGGTATATTGATTGTATTAATGATTACAATAATACCTAATATATATATATATATATATATATATATATATATATATATATATATATACAGTGGAGTGCCGAACAGCTTAAAAATGCTATACAATTTATTGAACAGGGGCACTCAATACGGGAGGCCAGCAAAAATACGAAATACCATTTAGCACTCTGCAGGAAAGAAAATCAAAAAATAAAAAATCTACACCACAGATGGGTAGACCAACTACCTTATCCGTGGAAGAAGAAGCCGCTCTAGCAGATCGCGTAAAATATATGGCAGATTTATATTATGGCGTAACTCACAAGGAAGTTAGGCGAATCGCTTATGAATATGCAACGCCTAATAATATAAAGATAGAAATCCCATCCTCAGTATTCGGAAACCGGAGGAAACCAGCCTAAATCGAATAACCAGTTTTAACCGAACAGAAGTCGGAATGTTTTACTCGAATTTAAAATCAGTCATGTCCAAATACAACTTTCCGCCTAATCAAATTTATAATGTCGATGAAACAGGCATATCGACTGTTCAAGATCCTGGTACAATTGTTGCGACAAAAGGCAAAAAGCGCGTTGGTTCTGTAACAAGTTGGGAGAGGGTAAAAACAGTGACTGTAATTTTCTGTATGAACGCGGCAGGAGGATATATACCTCCAATGTTTATTTTCCCCAGGAAGAGGATGTCACCTCTACTATCCAGAAATGGGCCCCCATGTGCTGAATATAGGTGCTCGCATAATGGTTGGTCAAACGAAGATTTATTTTTTGAGTGGGTTAAGCACTTTATAACATATTCCAAATGCAGTAAAGAGAACCCAGCTTTAATTATCTTAAATAATCATACCAGTCACATAACATTAAAAACGTACAACTTGAGTAAAGAAAATGGAATTTGCATGTTATCAATTCCACCGCATGCTTCACACAGAATGCAGCCCTTAGATGTAACACTATATTCATCACTAAAAGCTGCATTTCTAAGGGAATGTGATTTGTACATGTAGTCAAAGGCGCTATTAAAAATGACCCCTTGCGATCTGGCAGAACTTTTTTTCTAGAATCGCTACAATGGCTGTTGGAATTTCTGGATTTGAAACAACTGGAATATATCCAATAGATCCCAATAGATTTACCGACGATTTTCTGGCATCGGATACTTTTAAGATGACAAATGATATGGAACCTATGGTAGTTATGGAAAATGTTGATATTTCGACATGTGATGTTACGAATAAATGCCCATCTTTTTCCAGGGAACAAACTCCACCAATGACTGTTGCAGCTCCACTGTACTCAGTCCAAAAACCACATAGTTCCATCATCAATCCTTCAAATAACTGCAGTGAGGCAGGACCTTCTACATCCAAAGAGAAGCAGAAATCACTATCTGAAATATCTACAGTATCTTTTTACAATCTTTTACCTTTTACCCTTCTACCAGCAACAACAAAAAGTCAGTTAGTCGAGCTAAACAACATTCGCAAATATTAACTGACTCGCCTCTTAAGCAACAATTAGAAGAACAGGCGAAAAAAAAAGCAGCAAAAGTAAAAGCAACAAATGTTAAGAAACCAATGTTGGTGAAAAAAAAGAAAAAGGGTTTTAAGAAAAATTTGAAAACATTGTTACAGAGTGACTCTGAAGATGATATAGACGTAGCAAACATATGCCAAGATGATGAGTTGGACGAAATTGAAAAAGATAAGCAAAGCGAACACATCAAGTGTTTGATTTGTGAAGATTTTGGAAAAGATGATGAAATGTGGTACCGTTGTGTAATATGCGGTGGTTGGGTTCACGAGTTGTGTAGTGGGTGGGATACGCCCGAGAACTACAAATGTGACGTTTGTATAAAAAAATAACATTTTCTGGTTTTTACCTTCATTATAAGAGTGTAGAAGTTTTGTTTTTATTTTATATTGGCGGTAAATTGAGTAATATATTAATTCTGTCGTGTAGGTTGAGTCTATCTTATTATTTTTTCAAAAATAAAATATATATGAAATACACCCATTTAAAAAGCACTAAAAATGTACTGACTGTAATTACCCGCCGAGTGGGTGAATACCGGTCAACGCCTACTTGATACTAATTGTGTTATATATTTTTCGCAGTTTATACTTTCTATTTAAATTTTATTCCACAGCTTAGTCATTAGTTAAGAGTATAGAGTGTGATAGTTTAAATTAACAGTCATAATATTCTTTGTCGTTTATACACGATTTCGCTTAGGTGACCGCTATTCCCCCACACGCCCCTATACTTTATTTTGCAAGTAACCCCATAAAAAAGAAATCTAAGACTGACCAGTCCGGAGACCTAGGAGGCCATGTTATCAGCCCATTGGTGCCAGTCCATCTATTACCAATATTGTTTTCCAAAAACGGGCGTATAATTTGCGCATTGTGAGATAGGACTCCATCCTGTTGGAAACGAATTTGGTTCAAGCGAGCTAAAAGAATGTTATCTAATAAATCAGGCCCAACCATTTCTAAAATGTCTAAATATCTAGGAGAGGATAAGTTCCCTTCGAAAATGTAAAATTTTATTTTTGATTCTAATATAAAGCAGGAAACGTTTAGTCCAAATCGTCCCTGTTATCTTTGGGGTAATATTTGGTGTTCATTTTCTTGAGACCAGAATTTGCTATTGTGCTGGTTTAATACACCTGAATTGCTAAAATGTGCCTCGTTTGGACCATATAACATTTCTTTCCAAGTTGGGTACTATATTTAACAAACTAATTGCAAAATATTAACCTATGTTCAGCGTCGCCAGGATGTAGATGTTGAACAAGGTTAAATTTATATGGTTTATGTTCATGGTGGCGAAGTATTCTTTGGATTCTCGTTTTCCAAACTCCAATGCTACTTTCTATAGTTCTGCAGGAACTTATAGGATTAGCCTCCACATTGGCTAAAACGGTAACCTCATTATTCTCTCGGTTTTTTTCTTATATTTTTTTGACCTGGGTTTAGAAAATGATCCATAATTAATTTTCTTTTTAATCTATAAAACGTGATTTTACTAGGACGTCTGCGTTCTGAAAAACTACTAATTATAAAGTTAATAACAAGAAACTACATTTATCTGTTAAAATACAAATTTATTGCTGCCTCGGCGTTTTCATTACTCTAACCAAAGCCAACCAGCATATCATATGTTTCAAAGTTTTCAAAATTTTGATTTTCTGCCATTTTGCACAATGAACAAACAATACTATTGTTGCACAAAAATAATTTTGATCAGATTTGACAGGTTAATTACTTTGAAAATGGGACTAGGCCCAGTCTACTTACAAATTTAGATATAAAGTATACTTAAGTTTTATTGCCATTAATATTTTTTTCTGAAGCTGTAAGATGCATTTTACCCAATTAAAAAAGCTGCCAGTTTGAGTATGTTTGAAAAACTATTGTACCTAATTTGCATAATTTTTTGTTATTATTTTTGTATTTCTGCTTAAACGTCCTTAGATTTATTATAATCACGCATTTACATATTTATAATTATAATAAAGCAGTAAGAAGCTGGTAGCCCTTTTTGAATACTCAAATATATCTTGGACTTTCAATAAAACAACCGTTTATACTGCGTTTATAGATTTCATGGCTATATATATATATATATATATAAATATATATATATATATATATATAATAAAAAATACAGGGTGTTTCACTTAAAAAAACAAATCTTTGGTTTATTGCGAAGAAACTGACTTTTTGAGGGCAAAACTATGCACGCCACCAAATTCTACGGAAAAAAACCCACTTTTAGTTTTTAATTTTGTGTTTTTGCATAAAACTTCCTAACCCTTAACTTCGTTTTTTCATGGCCAACTATCTTAACGTAACATTCATTTTTGAGGTTAATAATGCAAAACAAGTGCCACAACATGTTTGTGGATATTACCGTCAATTACTTACTTCAAAAATACAAATTTTAAGGAACCTGTGAATTTAGTGTCAACTATTTTAATTTGATTTCTTGAAATTAAGAGATGGTCCAAACATGGGCCGCTATTTTATTATTTGGCAAAAAATCTAAAACTAGGCCAGCACCGAACCCGAAGACTTTTATAATTTATTGTAGAAGCAACAAAGTTTCAAACAGGCAAACATTACTGTGATTTGAGAGGAAGTATAAAATAATGTCAATTTTATTCAAGGCAGATGTATGAAATATGGGCTTATAATATAGTGTGGTTCAAATAATTTAATAAAGAAATAAATAGGTTGTAAATAAATGAATGTATGTAAAAATGTTCTCCAAACAAATCGTTAAACTAACTGGAGATACAAACCATTCACCAAAAATAATGCCTTTGTCTCAGTCGGTAGTTTAAAGTGGGCCGATTCAATCTTTTGTTTTGCTTAATTACCAAAATTTATGCTGTGTTATTTCCACTTAACATCAATATAGAAACTGCCATGTAACACTAATAAAAATGATCTCGGACGCCAAGTTATTTTTTTAATTATGCTCGGAATAACTAAACCGAGGTTTACAATAACAATGTTACCAAAATGTAAAAAAATGTACAAACTATGTTTATTAACAGTTAAATTTAGGGTTATATAGAATATATCTTAAAATTAGCCTTATACTAAGAAATCATTAAATCATTAAACTTACTAACTACCTGTTGCAAAATATAATACATCTTCTTGAGAACCCCTGGTGTTATAAAAAATAAATGCGGAAATGCAAACCAAGGTGATGTAATCCTTGTATCACTGTTTGCGCAATATATCGCAATAACAATGCTTTACATTGTAAACCTCACCAAAATGGAATTTTATTTCTTATAAATTGCTCTTCAAGAAATTTGGGCAATCCAATGTTTATTGCATTGTCTCAAAAGTTCAAAATAAATAATGGGGTCTACATTTAGATCTGCATTAAAAGCAAAACGCAATCATAAAATGAAAGCGTACGTAAAAGTAGAATTAAATGCGTAATTAAAAGTGGTAAAATTAAAGTGTCAAAGTAAAAAAAAAATGAAAGCGCCTGTGAAAACCAATGTTTTAGATTTTAGTATTACGAGTTAAATATATCTTACCATTAAACCAATGGCGCTTTTCACAAAATTTAGGTGGAAACCCAAAAATGGCTTCCTGCATCGAACAGCGTATCACAAGAAATGAAAACAAATGGACGCTTAGGAAGTCAGATGATGACGCGTTGCGCGAAAATATGAGCAAAAAAGAAAAATTTAAAGAAGTGGGAGCATAAACCCTTAAGAAGATATGCACTTAAGTTACACCAAAATGCAAATTAAGTTGCCTACCACAACTTATAAATCAATAATAATTAAAATTTGTTTCTTATACTTACAACTAAATGAACGAAGAACATAAATTACGGTATATTTTAATACAACTCAAAATGGGTTGTTACAGGCTCCTATCAGAAAAGATACAAAAAGCTGAGTAGCAAAATAAACTTATCAAAAAATAAATTTCCACATTAATATGCACTCACTTCCACAAAAAAACTACGGAATTTTTAACCCAACTCAAGCCAGTGAACCGATTTTTTATTCGTTGATAGAAAATTCCTTTGCCGTTCGAAAAAAAATTAAATAAGTGGAATTTTTTTTAAAAGCCTCCTGGATGATAGTGGAAAAACTCGAACCATGTTTTTTTCATAATATTTTACTCACTCTGTGTGTTAGTCAATCAATGGTATACAGAGTCCTGCATCTTCGCTCCCGCTTTCTATTACATCTAAATCATTTACACCTATTAGAAAAAATATTAAACTGGAATAATAAAATGCTTGCTAGACAGCACGTTTTAAAAATATTTTCACAAATACAGGGTGGCCCATAAGTCCATGACAACACAAACTTATATATTTTTTAATGGAACGCCGTATACATTATTCCGGATTTGAATTCTCCTCGCTTCGTACATTACCTCAACAAAATTTCAGCATCTTATACCGAATGTTTTCAAAGGTATGACAATTTGTTAGTCTAAATGGATATGTGTTGATCACTCTTTCAAGAACAAAAAACGATATTAATTATTATTTGTAGTAGGATATCTTATGTATGTGGTTTATTTTATTTTTATGCAGATGGCTATACGAAATATTGGAAATTGTATACAGTATGGTCCAAAACGAAAATCGTAGATTTTCTCGAAATTTTGAAATGAACACCCTATATTTTTCATCTGCATGGGATAGCTTATTTGCTACTCTATCAATTTTATTAGGCATTCCCTATACCCAAACCCACTCGTTTTTATTTAAATTCGTCTTTATCCGAAACTAAAGCCTGTCCGGTAGAACTGAACGGGTATCGGATTAACAAGGAGGATTGTCAATATATGGTTCTATTGTGCTTGAAACCGCCTTAATGCTTTGCTGTCTCGTACTTATTGTACGTGACAAAGAAAGATGGATATATTATGAATAATGCCTCTATTTCTGCCGAACAAAAGCGTTTGCAACTTTCACACATAATGACAAGGCAATAAGAATCAGATGCAGGTAGAATAGAAATTCAATAGGTATAATAAAATGCCAGTGGTTCTCAACACTGCTTTAACATTATATAATTTGTGAAGAAATGCAACTTTTGTATAATAAAAATAATAATCGATTACTAATTACCTATAAGTAATTTCAATTGACACCTTTCACTTATACTTATAACAACAATAACAAATACATTTTTATTATAGTTAGTAAATATTAATTAAATTACAAAGATATACTTTTATAATTAAATGTAAAAATTATAATTGTCATTCGGCTTCAGATTCATCACTTCCTGAGTCATCCAAATCTTGGAAAAGATCATCGTCATCACTTTCTTCAGTGTTAACTGTGAAAATAAGAGGTCTTACTTCATCCACAATCTCTTCATTAACAAAAGTATCTTTAATTATTTTATCCGTATGATCAATACATTTTGCCATATTTCCGCACTAACTGTTTTTAATGCGTCGTTCCACGTATTAAGAACATCTTCGTCTTTTCCGGATGTCGCAACGATACTTTTGTCGTATTTGTTCTTAGTAATGCCCCATACCAACTCAATTGGATTGAAATGGCAATGATACGGGGGCAGGCGCAAAACTTCATGTCCATATGATAGAGCTAGCTCATCGATTACATATTTTTCGCATTGGTCTACTTTGTTTCTTTTGGCCAATTCCACTAACTCTGCCTTTGTCATAAAATTTTCCCACGCTATTTTTTTAGCGGTTAACCATTGCTGTATTTCTTCTTTTTTCCAAGAAACTTTGACTGCCTTCTCTGCCTTTCGAGAATGATAACTCGCATTGTCAAGGACAATTATTGATGGTTCCTCTAATTTTTGTAAAAGTGATTCCTCAAACCATTTTTCGAACAATTCTGCGTTCATATTATCGTGATAATCTAATGATTTATTTTTTGTACCGAAAATTAATTGACTTCCGTCGATAAAACCGTTTCTGTTACCTGCTTCAATGATAATAAATCGTTTTCCATCTGATGATTTGTTCGGTTGATGTAAACTCTTTGCACTGTTATCTTGCCAAGTACATTTTGACGTACTACCTTTACTAAATATCCACGTTTCGTCTGTAAAACAAACTGTCTCGAACTTTCGGAGTTAAGATTTTGAGATACTTTCTCAGAAAAACGTTTCTTTTGCGACAATGTGGCTTTGTTCACACAAACCGCGTCTATTGTTGGTTTTGGAATTTAAAGCCCATATTTTTAACACTAGAGCCAAACTGGTTTTTCCTATTTCATACGCGGTTCTCAATTTTAAGAAGTTTAATAATGAATTTAACGTTACGTGTTCCTTCTTCGCGTACATCTCGTATATTAATGCACGAATTGTTTGTTTTCCATTTTCTGGAAAATCTGTAGTGAAAGTTTGACACGCTGTTTTTTCACTGGAGGTTCCAACTCGCCGCCATTTTTTTTAAAGCACAGATTTTCCCCACCGTCGAAACCGAAAGTTTTAACGCGTTTGTTGTTATTTGTTGAACATAAAATTTAGATAATAGTGGACCACCATTTTCTTTTTCTTCTTTAAAATAATCGACTGTATTTAAAACTAATTCGCGAATTTCTTTACTCAACTTTTTCGGCATTATATTAATGGTTAGTTTATATAAACGCTTACTCAAAGAATAATGATAATATAGATATTGCAGTTGTTTTATTTATACCTATATGTACCTACTAAATGGTATAATAATCTATTATTAATTACTTATTGTTACAGTATTGCATATTTATTTGGATTCTTTTGTAATTGAGTACACTAAAACGTCATTACCATACTTAGGTATACAATGAACTTTCTAAATGTAAATTGAAATACCTATACTTAATCGAATATTCATTATTATGAATGGCTTTTATAAATGTTTATTATAAAACTTGCATTCTTCCATAAATTTTAAATGTAATGTTAAAGCAGTGTTGAGAACCACTGGCATTTTATTATACCTATTGAATTTCTATTCTACCTGCATCTGATTCTTATTGCCTTGTCATTATGTGTGAAAGTTGCAAACGCTTTTGTTCGGCAGAAATAGAGGCATTATTCATAATATATCCATCTTTCTTTGTCACGTACAATAAGTACGAGACAGCAAAGCATTAAGGCGGTTTCAAGCACAATAGAACCATATATTGACAATCCTCCTTGTTAATCCGATACCCGTTCAGTTCTACCGGACAGGCTTTACCCGTTATTAATCAATACTAGGTGTACACGTTACATCTTTTAAAGGGAGCACCTGTATATTTTATTCCTATTGGGCGCGGAAAGAGTACGCAACATCTTTTATATTTGTGATTATAATTTTCAAAGTTTCAGTGATTTTCATCAAAACCTGTTAGTAGACATATATTTCTAATATTAATAATACCATTTACAACAAATTTTAATATTCAAATGATATTTTTTATAATCGTACTAGTATCTTTTTTTTAATACGCTCTTCTACTGCGTTAAAATACGTTAGACATGAAACGTAAACTAAAATCAGAAAAAAAACTACCATTATCATACTTTCTTGGGAAAAATAAAAAATGAAGTATCTAATAGCAAGCCTTGAAAAAACAATCCGTGGTAACTGTCAAATAAATCAACATTAACCCTCGCACAAAAACAAAGAAAATTACTGGTCGCTCCGGTCTGAGAGACCGGGGCTAATATTTGTTTTTTCTTGGTTATTTTTGTGAATGCTAATAAGAATAACATTAAAATGCATTATTATTTTATCAAATTGTGTTTATTTAATAATTACAAACTAAAAAAAAACGGTAAACAAAACATTTTTTCAATCGCTAGTTAAAAATACAAAAATACAAACAACACTCATTAACCTTTAAATGCATTTTGACAACAATCTTCCAAACGCATGTGAGTTGAACAATGGGAACAGGAGAAGCGAGTTTTTCTATTTTTCTTCCAGTCGCAGTATGCACAAGGATCGTTTCCTGAAAAATTCTATCAATTTGTCAGCCAAATTTCCCAAAAAGTTTCTTTTCAAAATGTCGATACCCGTATCATTAGCAACAAAAATTACTTGTGAATTAATTCCCCGTAATATTTAAAATGTGGTAGAGCAACACCATATGCCATCTCGTATTCCTCACGCAGTTGTAGCTAGCTGTCAATTTATCTACTACATCCACTCCTCCTTTTGTAGCATTGTAAGTAGTAATAATGATGTTTTTTTTATTTCGTCATCATGATGCATTGAAGTAATCACAAGTACATTTTTCTTCTTTTTTGGTATGTAGGATACAAGAGTGCATTCCTTTGAAAAGAGAAACATGTAGGTGTGTTAAGCTCTTGTAGTATTCTCGAAAACTCTATTGGGAACTCCCGTTTGTTTATCCTAACAGTTCCGAGAACAGTAATTCTATGATCATTTAACATTTTTTTGACAAGAGGCAACGAGGTAAACCAATTATCAATTGTACGGTTACTTCAGAACCATAGGGTACCTGGCATAATCTTAGGGCAACATCTGGTGGACTATTTGAAAGTCTGAAAGGCCCTTCCGGTTGAGTTCCGACATAAACTTCCATGGTGCTAGTGTAAAACATTTTAGCATCACAGGCCGAATACTTTGATGCCATAATTGGTTGGATTTGATGGAATCTTTGTTATTAAATCGTGTATACCATATGTCCTCTCTATTCATACGATTTCCGTGGCAAACGTCAGCTAAGTATAATAGACCAATCAAGGTACGGAGGATCTGTAGTGTTAGCATCTCTACTGCGGACACAGTTCTGTTTTATTGTGTTTATGAATTTGTTAATAGAGTCTACAATAATTCCGATCATTTCCTGATTTATAAAATAATACTATATTTTGATGGATTCTTTCTAACATTTTGTATGAAGGAGGGTCCAGGGAGTCTTTTTGTAATATTTTCTTTGCATGTTCGAGTAGTTCGTGGGCGGTATGTACACTTTTTTCAAACAGTGGTACCACCTTTCCCTAAGTAAACCAATAAAAAAAGAGATATGTATAACTACCTACGATAGAGAGGCGATTTCCAATAATAGTGTTATCTTGTTCCGTCTCAGAAATATCTTGCGCAGACCCACTTTCCTATATTTCGGTTTCTTCATGGTCGGATGCGTCTGGGCCAGATTCATCATCATAAGGTACAAGTGTCTCGTCGCACCCAATCTCTTCTAATCGTTTTTGTAAACGTTTTTGTTTCTTTTCGTACGAACACATTGTGATAAAACACAAAAAAAGTCTAATATTCGATGAAATTAAACTATACTGAACACCACAATAAAATTGAACTTACTCACCCCGGTCTGATACACCGTACTACGCTCTAACATTCAACATGTAGCTCTCGCGAGTACCAAAGGTGTATAACGCAAGAAGGTAGATAGCGGGGCAGCCGCCACCAAGCTCTGTTACTCAAAATATGCACAATTTCACGTTAGTGCAGCCTGAGACACCGTGCGCGACCATTGGAGGATTAACATTTCAATTTACGTATCAGCTATATGTTTTGAACATTGTTAGTTACGTGTTGCTAAATATTATTATTTATTTGCGTTACAACTAATTTTTAAGCAGTAATTATTAATTTAAGTGGTTTTTGCTGATAAAAGTGCTTCTTGTGATGGAGTACCAGAAGGATGAGCTCGTAGATATGATTTTCAAACTAGGGGAATGCCAAAGAAGCTCTTTTCTAGTTTATGCAGAGCGTTATCCCGAACGAAGACAACTAGATAAGCGAAGCCTGGAAAATGTATTACAAAGATTTGTACAAATGGGACATGTAGACTATACAAAACCAGTCAAGAGTAGACCCGCTCCAAGTGAAAATGAATTGTGTGTTGTGTCATCTGTTACCGAAAATCCTTCAGTTAGTCAAAAAACAATTAGTTCCGCTGTAGGTGTTAGTGAACGAAGCGTTCAAAGGATTTTGAAGGATAACCGTTTTCATGCGAACCATGTCCAGTTTCATCAACAACTATTTGATATGGATTTGGAGCGACGTGTCGTACTTTTCAATTGGGATCAACATAAAATTAATATAACTTACAACTTTTGTGATAAGGTTTTGTTCTCGGATGAAGCCACGTTCCATAAAAATGGATTTATGAATCGTCATAACTTCCACTCAGATCAGAATCCGACGATTTTCAGTCAGGTTTACTATCAACACAAATGATCAATAAATGTTTGGGGCGGAATTAGGGTGAACATATTGTTGGACTTTATTTTTTTAACGGACATCTGAATGGAGCTCTGTAACTTGATTTTTTGCAAAATATGTGTGTAAGTTTGCCAATACCTGTGGCTGCAGCGCGTGGAGCCCCCGCCCATTATTCACGTCAGGGACCATCTTAATATATTCTTTCCAAATCGTTAGATTGGCAGAGGAAGACCGTGTAACTGCGATCCCCCGATTTAACTAAACTGTTTGTGGGGATATGTTAAGGAAATCGTGTACCATCAGCCGCCAACTACACAAGAAAAAGGAACGCGTTTGAGAGTATTACGCCGGATATGTTAAGAAGGTCTTTTCAAAACCGCCTTCAGCTGTGCATCAAAGAAAACGGAAGACGTATCGAACATAGATTTTAATTTGAAATGCTAAATTGATATCAAACACTTTATTTATACATACGTTAACGATATCACAATAATTTTGAAATAAAACTATTCGTAAGTTTGCTGTCTAATTTTGATTAATAACGGGTAAAGACAAATTTAACTAAAAAACGAGTGGGTTTGGGTATTGGGAATGTTTAATAAAATTGATAGAGTAGCAAATAAGCTATCCCATGCCGATGAAAAATATAGGGTGTTCCATTTGAAAATTTTCAGAAAATCTACGATTCTTGTTTTGGACTATACTGTACACAACTTCCGATGTTTCGAGTAGCCATCTACATAAAAATAAAATAGACCATATACATAAACTACAAATAATAATTAATTTCGTTTGTTATTGAAAGATACAGAGTGATCAATACGTGTCCATTCAGACAAAGAAATCGTCATATCTTTGAAAGCACTCGGTATAAGATGCTGAACTTTTGTTTCGGTAATGTACGAAGCGAGAAGAATTCAAATCCGGAATAATGTATACGGCGTTCCATTAAAAAATATATAAGTTTGTGTTGTCATGGACTTATGGGCCACCCTGTATTTGTGAAACGTATCAAAGTTGCCTTTTTTTAAATTAAACTCCCGGCATATTATTAAATTTTTGGATTCTGCGATAAAAATAAGTGTATGTTTTCATAAGATTTATAATACATAAACCTTAAGGTTTTTTAAAAAATTTGAATTTGTTAATAATTTGACCTTATGTTTCAAAGTAGTTTCAAGAAGTATTTAAATTTTGTAACCGAAATTTTTAATGTAACAATAGATCACACTTTATATCCCAATTATAATAAACTTGCCATCTTATACAGGGTGTTCCAAAATTAAAACCAAACAAATAAGAATAAGTGGCTGTAACTTGATTAATTTAAATCTTCTTTTTCTACAGTATCTTTGTACACTTACAGGTGTCGGATTATCCTCTTCTACTTCTCATTGATCAATTTCCTCGATCCCTTCCGGTCTTTTGCTAGTAGCTTCATTTCTTGTCTCGTCTTTCCCCTCTTTTTCCCAAGCTCCTCTATTCTCTGTATCCAGTTTTTCCTCGGTTTTCTTTACTAATCTATTATTGTTCATTCTCAGTAAGTGGTTATACCATTTCAGTTGTTTTCTCTCTATTTTGCTCGTAATTGCTTCTGCTCGGGCCATCTGTTTTATATGTTCACTTTGTATTCTGTCTATGTTAGTTTTTCCCATGATTATTCTAATAAATCTCATTTCCGCGGCACTAACTTTTGGTTTATGTTTATCTTGCACCATCCATGACGCACTCGCGTATGTTAAAATCGGCACAACCACTGCGTTGCGCACTCTTATTTTTGTTTTTCTGTATATTTACCATTACAGAAAAAAGTTTTATTTAAAGTATAGTATAATTTAACACTTTTATTTATCCTATTATTTATATCCATGTTTGTATTTCCATCTTCCGATATTATACTTCCGAAATAATTGTAGTTTGTTCCTGTTTCTGTTTTTTCTCGGTTTATTTCTATATCTCTGTGTTTGTCTTTTACTTTGTTGATAATTGTCATTGTTTTACATTTATTTAAGTTGATCACCATCTTTAGTTTTCCTATCTCTTCTGTCCATATTTTTACTAGGTGTTTCAGCTTACTATGGTTGTCTGAAACTAGGGCTATATCTTAGAAAGGTGAATTTTTATTGGAGTCAACTTATTATACCCAATTGTTATCTGGTAATATCTCTAGCACTTTTAGTCGCTTTGAACATTTTCATATTATTTCTCTATGTTTAATATCGAAAGCGGCTCTTAGATCAATAAAAGCTACGAAGAGTCCTTCTTCTCCTATTTTTTCTCTCCTTTCTATTATATTTCCTAGCAAATGGATATTATTCTGCGTTTGTCGACCCGTCCTAAAGGCTGCTTGTTTGTTATCTACCTTATTCTCTATCAATGACCTTAATCTTCTCTCTATTATTCTCGTGTATAATTTGGAGATAGTAGATGACATACAGATGGTTCTGTAGTTGTCACAATTTGCACATTCTCCATTCTTATATATTGGTATTCGAATATTCTTCCGCAATTCTTCTGCGATTTCCTCTGTCTGTCATGGTCCTGTGCATATACTTAACAGTCATTCTCTACCTTTTCCTCCTAGATACTTTACCATCTCCGTTTCAAATACATCTTGTCCCTTTGTCTTTCCTATTTTGATATCATTTATTGTTTCACCGAGAGTATCTACCTCCTTTTCCCTTTGTTCATCATCTACATCTTATGTTCCATTTCTCGTTTTCCTTCCTCTACTTCAATTTTTTTTGTGAAATACTCAACCCAAATTTCCGGTATGCTCTGTATGTCTGATTTTATTACCTGGTTGTTAACTCTTATACCTTTTATCACCTTCTTTTTATTTCCTTTCATTATTCTTATTGTGTTCTAGAATTTCTTGTCGTTTATTCTTTATGTTCGTTCAAGTTCCTTACTAAAATCTTCCCAGCTTTTCCTTTTCGTTTTTCTTACTTCTTTCTTCGATAATGGTCTCTTATGTAGGTACTCATGTCTCGTCATTTCTCAGTTTGTATCTTTTCCACTTTACTATTTCGTTCCACCATGGTGTTTTCTTTCTCTGATGAATTGTAATCTTCATTGTTTTGCGTATCTCTTTTGATGTTGTGTATATTGTTTCTCTGAATATTTTACACCTTGTCTCCAGTGTCCAGTTTTCCTCTGATTGTTCTTTCTTTATTAGTTCATTGTCAACTTTTCCTTGATATTTTATTCTCGTCTCCTCCTTTCTTAACCTATGTATTTGTATTCGTTCGTATTCTTTTTTATTTTTCCCTGTATGTCTATGTCCTCCAGTATTACTGTTATTAATCTATGTTGGGTTCCCATTTCTGCTTCTGGTCTTGTTTTAATCCGTTGCATGTTATCTTCCATGTATTGTGTGTATGCTATATAGTCCACTATGATTCTGGCGTTTCTCTCTTCCGCTATAAAGGTATATTTGTCTGTTAATCGTTGGTGCCAGAAACTATTTCCTATTCTCAAATTATTCAATTGGCAGAATTCAATCAATTTTTTACCATTTCTGTTTAGAAGACTTATCCATGGAATACCCTAATACCATCCGATAGGTAATTAAAAAGTACATTTCCTGGTAAGGTAAAAATGTGGCGTCCTATTTAACTCACTTAAAGCTCTTATTTAATTAGTTTTAGTTTTTGGACACCCTGTATACGATGGTAAGGTTATAATAAGTGGGATATAAAATATGATCTATTGTTACACTTCACTGTAAATTTCGCTTACATAACTTAAACACCTCTTAAGTATTTGAAACCGTATGGTTTAGGTATTATAAACCTTATTAAAATATACACTTATTTTTATCGACGAATCCAAAAATGCGATAACATATAGGGGGTTCAATTTAAAAAAGGTAGCTTTTATACTTTCAGGGTTTTGGGACACCCTGTATAATATGAAAATAATTTTAAGAAGTAACCATAATCCCAAAAACGAAACTTTTTAAAAGTCATGTATTTTGTCACAATATTCCGTGCCGTGTGATGTGAATAACCTGTATGAAACACGCTTTTATGAGAATTTTGTTTTTTATTCGTTGAGTTATTTCTAAAAATGTCCAAATTACATCATTTTTGCTGAAACCTTACGATTATCCCACATTTATTTCATTGTAGGATCACATTGCCTTTGAAAAACAATTGCCGTTTCCATAGCAATGAGTTTGTTGTATACCTCGATACTCTTTGTCGTCGTGGTATTAATTACTTAAAAAAAAAGCTTTAGTGACTAAGATTACATAAAATGGCTCATATAAATCCCGAACAACTAGCAAGATTAGTAGCTTTAGTAAACGGTACGCCTCTCGTGTAGTGCGTAGACCTGTCCTTAAGTACGAACAAACAGTAAGCACTGCTCGGAAGGTGGGTTCTGGTCGTCCTCGAAAAACTTCTCCAAGAGATGATCGCGGATTTTACGAAGTCGATCGATTATTGCGGTAAATGTTCAACAAGATGTTCGTCAATTTCGTGGTGTTGGAGTAAGTAATCAGACGTATATAGACGTCTAAAAGAAGTTAGTTTAAAAGCCAGGATACCTGCAAAAGGTCCTACATTATCGTCCGACCATCGTTCTGCTCGAGGAAATTTCATTAAAAATTATAGAGAATTGAATATTCCTGATTGGGCAAATGTCTTGTTTACGGATGAGTCAAGGTTTTGTCTTAATATGGTAAGTGGAAGAAAATGAATGTGGAGAAGTACTGGTGAAAGGTCTGATCAGAATTTAATAACATAGTGCGAAAGTTTCAATGTTGTGTCAGTTATGGTGTGGGGAGAGATTTCAATGAATCCAAAGACACCACTTCATGTTCTTCCGGTGAATTCTGAAATCCACATGATGCAGGATAATGCCCGACCACACACCCCAGCTATAGTTCGAAACTTGTTAGAAGCTACGTGTATCACCACAACACCGTGAGATGCGAGAAGCCCCGATATGAACCCTATAGAACATTTGTGGGATGAATTAGGGAGAATAGTACGTAAGAGACCTCCAGAAGGTCTCACAGAAATGGTCTTATGAAAAACGACCATCACAAAATAATCATATGGCATCTATATCATCTGGAATGAATTGGCCGATATTGCGTTCCATGGCATCGTCAGTCGGAACAGATAGTTAGTTTTCTGCGTTGAAGTCTGCTCACTATCAGAATCATCACATTTCCTTTGTGTCTTACATGCTTCCCTTGTCGATTTTGGTTTTGGAAACACTTTTCGTTTTGGGGTAGGGGTAGAAAGTGATTGTTCCATTTTTTTTTATATGGTGATGAAATGATAACCTAAGATTTATATGGCTTTCTCCTGCGATTTGACGCTTTCCTCTTTTTGACAGGAATGGAACGGAGATACATTGAATTCACAGCCCCTTGTTGGAGATTTGTGAATGTATAAATCTTGTTCATTTCTGGGTACTTCCACGGAGGTTCTATTTAACTGAGCATCAATAACTTTTCAAAAAATAAACTTACATATTAATATATTTTAAATTGAAAAGATAAATTATCTGCAAAAATCACAAACATGACTGTCTTTCTCTGCCCCCGAACATTGATCATTTACCCACACATTGCACTTGGGGCAACGAACCCATAGCTCTCCTCTGTGGTCTTCTCAAAAACGACCATCACCAAACAGGAGTGTAGCATCTTTATGATCTGGTACGATTAGGCCGATAACATCGATATCCGTGTCATCAACAGTCGGCACAAATGGTTCGTTTTCTGCGTTGGAGTCTTGCTCGCCATTAGACTCATCACAGTTGTTATCTATCTTAGATCCCTTCTTTGTCGGTTTTAGTTGTGGATATACAATTCGTATTGGAGGTGGCTTCTTAAGGGTAGAAAGTGATTGCTCCAAGTCATTGCCTTCCAACCTACATGTACATATGTAGGTAAAGAAGGTTATGCAATCGACGTTTTCACTACGCTAAATCGACTTATCTCATTTTACAACTTTTACAACGTTTGACAAAATTTCGGCAAGATTTGTCATGATGTCTGTGCGCGTGTGTGTGCCGGTGTGTGTGCGTGCGTGGTCGTGTGGGTGTGCGTGTGTGTGTGGATGTATGTTAGTATCCACAACTACAGAATGATATCAGATACGTACTTAAACTTTCATGCTTAAGCTTTTTTGTTTCTCTTGGAGAGAAATTTGGGAGAAATTTGGTAGCGGAGAGGGGGGTTTAGTAGGAGCAGTTTTTGATTTTTATCAAATATTTCTGAAAATGCTATATATTTCAAAGTATAGAAATACTAACCTATAAACCTTAAACATATCGGTTAATTACGTTCTATGCAATTTTTTGATACGACCCAAATTTAGCAGTAACACATTCCTAAGGTACAATTTAAGTGTTCAAATGTTTTCAATATCTGAATAACGATCAACTTTATATGAAGATGTGTAAATATATTTTTAAAGAAAATTTAATAATAATTTTTCTTTATAAAAGGTCTTAATATAAAGCCAAATAAGCCTAAAAGGACAGAAAATACTTACAGTTATACTTTATAAAATCGGGCGGCTTTGGAATTTTTTTAAAGTGGCTATATGTCTATTAACGTCTATCTGGCATGACGTTTAAACGTTCATCTAACATATATTATTGTTTTTGTTTTTACAATGTAGTCTATTTTCGTTATGACCACATTAAAAGAAGAGGTAGTATTATTATCCTTAAAAATGATTATTATTAAAATTATTTAATATTTTTAAATTTACACGTTAGAAGGTCGTGTGTTGTTCCACACCAGATACTTTTTATATGGTTATCTCTCGCGATACTATGATTTTTTTCTTTATGATAGGAATTAGTGCAATGTTGAATGGAGATACCTGGAATTCAGCGCTTATTGATTGAGATTTGTGAATGTTCAAATCTTTTTCATCTCTTAGCACTTCAACGGGGGTTCTATTTAATGGATCATTAATAACAGGCTCCTCTTTTTAAGTGCACGAACGAAGAACCGGTGAAAATGGCACATCTATTCGCCGGAAGTACTGAATACTAATTTTTGTCTGCCACGTGAAACATCCTGAGATTCTGATGAGAAACCATTTTCCGTATCTTTCCTAGAGTCAAGTAGTGTCGTTACAGTTTCTGCTATTTTAGAAACGATTTCCCTTGAATCTCAGACCTAGCTGGTAGAGTAGTGTTAATACGACCTGCTTAGCATTCGGAAGGTAATGGGTTCGATTCCCGTTACCGTCTACCTTGTATGAGGTTTTTTCAGGGGGTTTTCCTCATACACATGTAGCGGCATGGTCACAGCGTATATGCACACAATTTGCGGCTACTTAGGCGAATGCTGGGGTAGTATTTTCTCCTCAGAACCCTAGCTCCGTTCCTTCCGATCCTTTTTCGTTTTCTTTCGATTACTGACACGTGTTAAAAATTATGAGGCGAGAAATTGTGTTTGATGTACTCTTTCTGCAAATGTTAAAAAAAACTCCTTAACATTTTCTTTATTATAACGTAATGCTACAGGCCCAAAATGCGTCTTGCTCTTTTGAAGGACACCATGATGACGTTTTCCTAATTGTCATGGCCTACTGCGTTTTTCAGATATAAAACGTCTTTAATATAGTGAAAATAATTTAAGAAACATACGGGTAGACACCTGACATTATACAGGGTGCACCAAGTATCCTTCTATGTATGGGTATCTTTGTTATTTGAAGAGATACAGGGTTGGTTAAATTAAACAAAACTTGCGCCATTGTAAGCCTATATAAGCGGCATTCTGAAGGTGGAAAAAATCAGCGGTTCTCAAACTATTTGAAAAAAACAAAAAACCTTTCAAAACTAAGAAACGTTATAACTTCGTTATTCCTTGGAAGTTTCACATGTAAACATGCACATAACAAAATGATAACGTTTCTTAGTTTTGAAAGGTTTTTAGTTTTTTTCAAATATTTTGAGAACCGCTGATTTTTTCCACCGTCTGAATGCCGTTTAAATAGGCTTACAATCACTCAACTTTTGTTTCATTTAACCAACCTGTATCTCTTCAAATAACAAAGATACCCATACATAGAAGGATACTTGATTGATGCACCCCGTATACTGTCGAAAAGCTTTAAAACAGCAGAATTCAATGAGCTGAAAATGTATTGTGACTCATTAAAACAGGGTTTGCCGAATAATGGATTAACATGCATATCTCTTAAAATCCCACATAACTCCTGTACAGTTTTAACTGTGTTTCAGTATATCTCGATTATGAGTGGATAGTCTTTGCAATACTGTGCTGTCGAACGAATGATGCCGCTTTCATGATTGTCATAGCCTACCTCGTTTTTGAGACAGTGGTAAATACATTTCTTTAATTTCTCCTTCAACACCTCCTGTGAATATATTGCGAAATATCAAACTGACAGCAAAAATGTAGAGACCATGTTTAATTATAATCCGAAGTCAGACATTTGAAGCTTACATCCCGAAATAAAAATGTTATAGCGTTAGCGTTCCAGCTTTCTTTTGAATAGATTTAGAGTTCTCTAGTTGGAGTTCAATAAGTTCTGCGTCCTAATTTGAGCCTCAAGAATGTATTTCAAGATCGAATAGAATAGTTCTGTGAAATTCAAAAATACTGTTTTTAAATATCGATCATGTTACAAATAAGAGTGGGCGTAGTCAGTACCTATCCTACGTGATCCCGCCCACTTTCACTTTTAGATTCTGTTTTCTGGGTGGCCTAAAGACAACCACCCACCCCCTAGACTCTGTGCTCTGATTGGAGGGTTGGCTTAAGTTTCGTTGGTGGCCTGGGGATAACGCATGTTGATTGGAGCGCTAAGGCTTAGCATTCTGATAAGTTGGCTCTGTTTGTTTGTGATCTATTTTTAAAAGTAATGCGAGTTTTATGTTGGTTAGGAGGGAAAACTTGAGTTTGAAATAGCATTGGGTGCCTCGTGCCGTCTCATAGGGATCTGATAAGGTTTTGGAACTTGTCCTCGGGCCCGAGCCCCTTGCTGGGTCCCTTGTTTGTTATGTCGGTGAAAATTTAAATACAAACAGTTTTCTAATAATGGGACTACGCTAGGGCTTCGAAACTTGTCGCAAAGTGTCAGCCTGTTGCAGGGGGCGTCTTGTTTGTAATGGCGAGAAAACTTAAAATTTGAAATAGTATTTTAATAACATGGACACTATACTATCTCATAGCACTTCTCAGAGCTCCGAAACTTGTAGCAGCGTCTTAACCCTACTGCAAAGGTTCCCTTGTTTGAAGTAGTATTCTAATACTGGTGGTACCATACTATCTCATACGACTGCCCGGTCTCCGAACCTTGTCACAGAGCCCCGGCCTCATTTCAGGGCCTTCATGTGTTTGTGGCGCCATCTAGTGGTGTATTTTTTACCCATTTACAGTTACACTAGTACTACTATTGACTTAAAGGTTTTTGGTTATGGTATGCTTGTGAAATAAAACAAAAACTGTACATACTTAATTTATAAATATTTTAATGCAACAATCAGTATTATAATTATTAATATCTGACACAGATCTATAGGCTATAAGTACCATTGGTGCTTATTACGGGTTTATTGCATTTAAACAAAATGGATTAATTTGGTGTCACTTTAGTATCATGGCTTTTCCTAAAACGCGAGATTGTAATATTTCACACTAGCGTTAAAATTTGTTTGAGCTTAACACGATAAATTAGAAAATATAGAGAAGCTAATAGTAGCAGTATATGACGTGAATCAAAAATTCAAATAAAAATACAGACGTTTGATATCCTGTATTATACAAATAAAGTACCATTTTAGTGTTGCTAACCTTTCTGCAATTGTTAATAAAAGAACTAAAGGTTTGAACTACGCGATCGTTAGTGCTTTATTAGTGCCAGTTTGTGCTTGTTGCAATGAAACCGATACATCTGGCTTACACCTCGTATAGCCATTGCATATACTTAGTGTTTCGTAAGCGCCTCGTAGTGTTTTGTAGCTTGATCCAGCACGGCAGACCGTTTCTAAAAAAACCACGCTGCTTCGTGCTGTACTGGGTTTGTACCCTTATTGGAAGCACTAACGCTGTGATACTTACGAATTACTAGTACCTTCTTGGCGTTTTTAATGCGACTGGCGGTATCCCAGAAATCGGCATCCTTTTGTTTAGTGCTGATTTCATATGTTAATTGGAAACACATCGACAGAACTGGTGCACATTGCCAGTGATTTAGTAGTTTTTTTTAGTGCTATGCAGGTTGCACTAGCACGACAATCTCAAACCAATAGTGCGGTGCTAGATTTTTACCTTATTACAATGCACCCAAGCACACATTGTGTGCCTTTTGGTGTTTTACTGCTAGAATTATCGGGCTAAAAGTGATTCTTATAAAGCTTCAAAAAGGGGTGTTGCAGTTTGGGATACGGTCAAAGCAAGGTATAAAACAATAGCAGACACTAATGAACCGCTAACAGTGTGCACCGGTTCTCTCGGTAGTGTTTTCACTTATGGCAGAAAACACCACTGAACAAGAGAGAATCATTTTTTCCTAAACCATCGGTCATCTAGTATAAGCTAAAAAGTGCTAACAAAGCACTAACAAGTCAACACTTCACGTGGGGGTGCAAAGTACAAAGCACTAAAAGCCACTGATTAAGCACTAACGATACGTACAGATTATGTAGTTAGTGTTCTCACTAACTCTGATAAACCGTTAAATTTATAAATGAGGTGTATATAACGAAAAAAAAGTATTTCAATAGGAGTGCTAATAACAATCTCAATTTCTAGACAATCAAATATATGAAGCTCATTTCGACACCGAAGGACTACCCCAGCTTAAACAACTAGAAATACGGGGAAATTTCTTGAGCGAGTGTGATGGATTTTTTCCTGTGAGCCTTGAATCGCTATACCTGGTGCTGGTATTTTTTGTAATAATTATCCCAAATAAATTTTCATTTATAGGGAGAAAACCGAATAAGGGGAATAGTATCACCTGGTATATCAAAATTAAAAAATTTAAAAATATTACATTTGCGTGACAATTATATTAGAAAATTAGATGGTTTCACCAATAGTTTGGTTAATTTACAGTATTTGAATTTGAGAAAAAACAGGATTAGGAAATTTCGACAATTTAGGAAATTGCAGTGTTTACCAAGTTTGGAAACACTTATTGTTTTGGAAAATCCTGTTATGGGTGAGACATATGTTTAATTTCGTGTTGTTACATTTTTTTAACTATAGGTGAAAGTGAGGATGAGGCAGGTGGTGGTGATGCTGGAGGAGGAGAAGGAGGAGACGATGAAAAGGAGGATTTAAGTAGGCAAGTATATCCTTAAATTAATTATAACACGAAGATATTTTGATTAATAAACCCAAATTATGACAAATTATATTCAGAATTTTAAATCTGTTGTAATAGTTACAACAAAACAATTGCAGTCCAATTTGACAAAAACATAAGTTACGTTTACTGCCTTTAATACGTTATTAATCCTCCCCCATCATATCCTTATTTTTTATTAAAGTTGAAAATTAAACATAAATCAATGTTTCACCTAAATGGGCATAACTTATAAAGTGTTCATGATTGAATAATAATTGCAATTTTTGTAAAAGTTATAGTAGTGCCATCTGTAAAAGAAAATTAGTTTTATATAAGCGAGGTGGCGCCACCAATCAGACCAGTTTGGCTAAGTTAATAAGCAATTTGTTCTAAAACACCACATTGTTGATTTTTGTCTTTTTGACACTTTGCCTTTTGGTTTTTATATAGGTTCTGTTTTAATTAAGCAAATTACTTTCAGTACCCTATCTTTCATGATTTTGCAATATCAAATTATCCTAAAAACCGAAATTATTAATTTTTGATAGCAGGTTATTGTTATTAACTATAATTTATTATGAATGGACAATTAGGTTTTAAGTTACATGTATGAACAATTAAAAGTTTATAGTTAATTTTCACAACAAAAAAAATTAAAAATTACCTTTACATAATTTCAAGCTGTACCCTCCAGGGCCTCCATCTGTTAGAAAATAACGTATACGTTAGCGAAGTTTCATAAGAACGCAATAATTCGGAAGATGGAGGTAGCACAAGGATATTTGTCTGAAATTGTCCAAAATTGTTGGAATAAAAGTTATGTAAATTTAATAAATTAATTTTTTTTTAATAATTGTAATTTAATTGTTTTCAATTTTGCTTTACCTCTCCGGGTCCATGGTATGAGATAAAATTATATTACGTTCTTTGGTAGTGTAAAGGCATATACCTATATATATATATATATATATATATATATATATATATATATATATATATATACATGTATAAATGTAACATCTCTCCTGCAATGGTTCGTGACGTCGCTAAGTTACTTATCCGATTATGTACATAGGTATAATGTATGTTCTAATTAATATTTATAACTAATTCCTGCAAAAAAATTCAAATTACCTTTAAATAATTCAAACTGTACCTTCCATATGTTATAAGATCACGAATACGGTAGCCAAGTTTCATAGAAACGCAATATTTCGGGAGATAGAGGTAGCGAAAGGATATTGTCTGAATTTTTTGCAATAAAAGTTATAAAATTTAGTATATTAAAGTTTTTATTGCAATTTAATTGTGTTTTTAATTTTCCTGTATCTGTCCGGGTCCGCGGTATTAGATAATTTATGTAATTTGCAGTACGGTAAAGTTAATCATGTTCTTTCCAGCAATGGTTCCCGACATCGCTGAGTTACATACCTACCCCAATATGAACATATGCATAACTTATGTTCTAATTAATAATTAGAGAGTTTATAGTTAATCCCCAGAATAAATTAAAGATTACCTTTATGTAGTTCAAACTGTACTCGCCCTATATTATACCATAATAAATACGTTAGCGAAGTTTTATGGAAACGCCATAAATCGGAAATGCTTGCAAGTTTTATAAGATTTAATAAACAATAAATTAAATATTTCTATATTAATTGTAATTTAATTAATTAATTAATTGTTTTGGGCTTATTTGTTTTATTTAATTTTGATCTGTCTATCATGGTATTAATAGTTATTTTCGCAGCTAGCGCATCGTTTTCTTGGTGCGAGGCCTTTAATGTTAATCCGAGACGTTAGCCGAGCACCAAAAAGTGACGGTGCACGTTTTGTGAACAAAAATGTTTGTAATCGTTTACAACAAATTGGAAAAAAAATTAAATTTTGAAATATTTGTTAACAAATGTCAAATTAAATATATAAACAAAAAAGTTTTATAGTTAGTTATTTACCATTTTTTTGTTTATGTATTTGCCGTAACAATTACAAAAATAAATTTACGTAACGAGTGTGAAGGCATTGTATACAAAAGTAACCATGGTCTCTCTAGCAACTGTTTGCGATTTCGCTATTCGCTATTTAACCACACACACACACACACACACACACACACACACACACGCGCTCGCACGCACGCACGGAGGCACGCACGAACGCACGCACGCAAGTACGCAAGCACGCACGCACGCACTACCTCACGCACGCACGCGCACGCACGACTAAACACACACACACAACACACACACACACACACACACACACACACACACACACACACACACACACACACACACACACACACACACACACACACACACACACACACACACACACACACACACACACACACACACACACACACACACACACACACACACACACACACACACACACACACACACACAACACACACACACACACACACACACACACACACACAGACACACACACACACACACACACACACACACACACACACACACACACACACACAAAGACACAAACACACAACACACAAACACACAAACACAAAACACACAACACACACACACACACACACACACACACACACAGACAGACACACACACACACACACACAGACACACACACAGACACACACACACACACACACACACACACACACACACACAGAGACACAAACACACAAACACACAAACACACAACACACACACACACACACACACACACACACACACACACACACACACACACACACACACACACACACACACACACACACACACACACACACACACACACACACACACACACACACACACACACACACACACACACACACACACAGACACAAACACACAAACACACAAACACACAAACACACACACACACACACTCACACACTCACACACACACATACATACACAGACACAGACACAGACACAGACAGACACAGACACAGACACAGATACAGACACACACACACACACACACACACACGCGGACACACGCGCACACACGCACACGCCCGCACGCGCATTCCCATGCGCACCAGATCGCGTTTACGCACGCACACACCACCCACACACACACACACACACACACGCACGTACGCACGTACGCACGCACGCACGTTTTAAGGTTGGTATTATATTCGTGTAATGTAGTTATCGTGCATTCTAACAAAGCCCAAAATCTTGTTCGAAGAGAAAGTCATGGCATTTTTATTGGAAGCAGACGACCGTTCATGGTTGCTAGAAAGTCATCTTGTTATGCACTTGTAGGCGTGCTGAGTTTGTGAAGTTGAACATGGAGGATTTTGAAGAGACAAATATAAACGTTTTAGCTGAATTGCGGTACATCAAAAAACAGTAGAGGATTTGTCATTCCAAAAGAAGAATTTCCTTTCAGTGCCTATGATTTATACAAACAATACGCCGATTTGAGCCCCCAAACATTTGGAAACCCGGCGATTTTTCATTGGCTACCGAAACGGAAAGTGTATTAAGCAGGTTGTGGGCATTCATACTATTGAGGGGGGGAGGGGGGGTGCAAAGAAAATTGCTTACTATTTAAAACTGGAAACATCCTGAGTTATACACGGGGCCATTCGTTTCGGAGGTCATCGGCTACCATGCTTGTCGAAAATGGCGGCGATCTCCTGACTTATAGGTTGGGTACGACATCCACAGCCACAGCTTCTTTAAGTTCAATATCCACAGCTAGTGGTCATCAATTTTCATATGATGGATTACAGATTTCTAAGAATAGTGTCACTAATTTTCATATTAATTATTATAATAAGTTGTTTATAGCTTAACGCCGACGGCCGTTATTTTACAATGGCCGCCGCCGTTATCGTGACATTTCGTTTGTCAAGTGAGTTGCGTTCAGGTTCAATTTAAATAACAGTGTGGGATTACGAAAAAATGATTACCTTATCTTATAGAGAATTTAATTCTAAAACTTTTCTTACTTTGTTATTTTTCAAAAACTTTATATTCAACCAAAACTGGAGTAACTAAAAATACGCATTGTAACTGTGTTATTTAAAATTATCGAACATTCAAAAGTTGGCTATGAAATTAAACGTAAAACTTGACGATGAGGAAAAGAAGTTGGAATAATGTAATCGAAAAACAAACAACTGAACTAACATGCAATTTGCACTGATAAGTTATAAAAATTGTTCAAAATGATCACCGTTTTCTCTCAGACATAAATTTGTTTGTCGTTGGAAATTGAAGTCTACTCTATCCAATAACTGCTGATTGTTTCTAACAAATGTGCATTTATCCATAATGCGAATCCACAATTGTGCTCGAGACGTAACCGGGGAGGAATACACAAATTCTTTTAACGTTCACTAAAGAAAGAAGTCACATTTGTGGAGGCCAAACTTGTGGGAAATTGCCTTTTTCTTTCCGTTTATTTGGATATTGGTAGTAATAATAATACTTAAATGATACGGTGCTCCGTCATGCATAAACCAATTCGCCTGCCTGAGTTGTATTGGCACTTTGTCAAGCAAATCCGGGAGAGAATTCAAAATAAGTTTTGCCATTTAGTCGATACGATAAAATAACTGGACCAATTAAACACCGATCAATAATACCGATTCAAACACTTATTTTAAACAAGCGTTGGAAATATCGAGGAGTTATTGAATGAGGGCTCACCTTGTAATACTCATGATTATCTTATGAAAATGTGTAATACCTCTGCGGGTGAAACAAGTTTCATCAGTAAAGGGAATTTCCTTTGAAAATTAATGTCTTGGTGCAAAGTAAACTGACAGAAATTCATTCCTTTAACCAGATCTTCCGGTAACAATTCTTGCCGATATACAATTCTAGTACTAATATGTGAGTCACCTTCAATTTTTCGTCTTGTGCCCTGTTTGTAACACCACGTTCTCGAGTGTTACTGGAAAACTTGCTAGTTTCTCGAGCCCGTCTTTCATTAGAAAATGTTTCTTCATGGGAATCATACGATTAGGATTTGTACCAAATTTGGTTTTTATAAGTTTAAGTACAACTAAGATATTGATTGTTTTCGAAATTTGAAACCCCACTGCAACTCCTATAGCTTCTCAGGAGTGTAATTTAGTACAGACGTTAGTTACGTATAATCATCACATTTTGGGTTCCCTTACATGCTTCTACTCTGTGTCGTTTCTTATACGAATCACCACATATATGTATATATATATATATATATATATATATATATATATATATATATACGGGGTGCCTAGGAAGTTGATGGCAAATATTCGTGAGCAAGTTGCAGGCCCCCAAAGTTGCGAAATACAGTGTAAAATTTAAGTGGTTTTAACTTTATTGAATTTTACTCAAAAAAAAAATAATTACCTATCTTACTAAAAGTTAAGAGATAACGAAAGAGAAGCAGAATTTTGAAAAAACAAAGTATTTTAAAGGTAATTTTCAAAATGTCGGCCATTTTCCCTTATGCAAAATCGGTACCTACAGTTTCGTTATTCTTTTAGTAGCATTAAAAAGAACCATAGGCCTTATTTGCAAATTTTGTAAAATTAAATCGATTGCCGCATGAAGCTCCGCTAAAGACTTATATTGTGTTTTATAGATTTTATTTTGCATGAAACCCCATAAGAGAAAATCCAAAATTAAAAGATCTGGAGATCGAGGGGGCCATCTTACAGGTCCCTAGATACCAATCCACCTTTGAGGAAAGTTATCGTCTAAAATGCCCTTATAAGCCTAGACCTGTGGCTTGTGGCTGGGGCCACCGTCTTGTACCGAAGCGCTATAAAACCTCCTTCATAAATTCTGCAGTCTATGCGTCTTCCAAAAATTAAACACGAGATCCCAACCCCAAAGCGTCCTTATTGTGCCATTTCAAAAATTAAATGGTGATTTTTGCGGACCAATTTCTCCCGATTGAGAATTCCCTCACTTGATTCATCGGACCAGATAAGTAGTCTGCCATCAGTATGTACTTATTGTAAATACCATTGTGTAAATGTTGAACTATGTGAAATTTCTAGGTGCGATTATTATATGTTTTGAAGATTCTTTGACCATCGGACTTGGATACACCAGCTGCTTCCTCTATTTGCTTGAAGAAGCTGAAAGCGGGGCTTCTGCATAACCCAGTACGATTATTTATTTTCTGTCTCTATCTTGTTTGGTATATTTCTTAGGACGGGACTTGATAAATGATCCGTGTTCCACTAAATTTGAGTTGAGACGGGCAAATAAGATTGGGAAAGGTTGCCATCTCTCGGGATATCAAATATGAACAAAAAGAACGCCTAAGATATCCTAACCATAGTGCTCGAAATACATTACCTTTATAAATATAATTCCGAAGCTTCTTGGGAATTTTCATTAGATTGCTTAAAACAAACCAACATATACTTTTCATTATTTTCGTAAACCGCCAGTATTGTGAAACAGTAAATTAAATATAGAATATAGTAAAACAGAAACACCAAAACAACAAAAACTGACAAAACCGCAAAGTTCTTGATATTTTGCTTTTTTTGTTCCAAACAAATTAGCTATAGCCTACTAATTGGATACAAAGAAAACTTTCAGAAAAATCTTAAATTCTGAGCTTGTTTATGAAAATAGGTGCATACAATTTATATTTTTGGAAAGCCCACATTATGCCGAATAAATATAAGAAATAATATACAGGGTGTTACATTGATAAACATGTTTGCTTCATAACTAAAAAACGGAAGGTGTTAGAAAAAAACTGACTACAACAACGGATTCAACGCAAAAAAATTCTATAGGAATACGTTTTAACTTCTTCGATAAGTTTAAAGATAACTGAAATACGAGGGCTGCCTCAAGATGATACTTTTCAATTCCACCATGTATCTCAGAAATTAAAACGGCTATGATCATTCCGCTGTCGCCATTTTTAATTTCATAAAAAAGTAGCACACTGTCGCACAAACCGCAACCCTTTTTCTTTAAAAATAAGGGAGATACCCCGCAAAAGTGCCTGGGTACCCTGTACTGGATGTCCCTGTAAAAATTACGAGTTATTAATCAGTGAGCTGAAGCCGCCCTTGGCTTTCTGGGGATATAGTTTACTATAAAAATTATAATTAAACAAACGTTTTTAATTCGCAACTTTAACGGCGTATAACTCAGAAAAGAGGGTTCGTAGGACAAACATTTATTTGAAATTATAACGTTATTTTGACCACGTCTACTCGCTCCCGAATTTTTGGCATCGATTTGCTGGACACCCAGTACAGGTTGTCCCATTTTCGTATGTTTTACGGGGTATCTCGCTGATTTTTTAGGTTAGAACCTTGCGGTTTTCGCGAAAACGTGCTATTTTTTAATGAAACCAAAGATGCACTAATCAAATTTGCCATAGCCATCTCAGTTTGTGTGTTACAGGGTGATTTTCAGTCATCCCCTGTAACTCTGTTATTGTCAGACATTAAAAAAGTAAAAACTGATATTTGTGGATTTTTTTAATTAGAATCCAGTTGTGCACTCAGATTTTCTTTAGAGGTCACAGTTTTTGAGATATTGACGTAACCTATTTTTTTATGGGACACCCTATATATTTTTTAAAAATCTTTTTCCACTTGCCAAGAGCTTTTCAAAAATATAGCATACTCTATATTTATTTTTATAAATAACGTGACAAAATGATTTTTTTCTATAATTTACATTGATAATAGTGGATAGCCGTGGGTAACCATGGTAACGCAAAAAACAAAATAATTAACGTTCTGCCATTACTTAGGTATTTGATTTTTGAAGGTTCTGGTTCTCTCAAATTATTCCTGGTTATATTTTCCCAAATTTAGTGCTGATATTTATTGTTATTCGTTGTTTTTGTTTATTGTTATCGTTCTTGTTCTTGTTGTTGTTGTCTAATTATTTTTTAATATGGCTCGAAACCAAAAATTTGAAAACTTTGAGAAATATGATATGAATACCTGCTTCATATTTTCTAATGAAAACGCAGACCAGGCCTTAGAACTCTATCTGAACAGGTCAGTTAATCTTTACCTTAGAATTTGTATTTATTTTATATACCTATTTTGTCATATAGATATCCCGAAAGAAGACAACCCGACAGAAGAATATTTCAAAAATTAAAATTTAATCTTTGCCAACATGGAAGTTTTGACAAACCTCGCCCCGAGTTTACAACAAAGAACGAGGAATCAGAGATCAAAGTTTTAGCAGTTGTTCAAGCCACTCCTGAAACTTGGTGCAGGAAAATAGATGAAGAGCCCGGTGTGTCTAAAACAACAGTGCAAAGGATTTTAAAAAAACATAAATTCAAACCCTACAAGTATAAACTTGTTCATCATCTGCACCCTGGTGATGCTGAACGTAGATTGGAGTTCTGCAATTGGTTTATAAATATGAAAACTCAATAATTTTGAAAAAAAAAATAATTTGGTCAGACGAGGCACATTTCACAAGTTCGGGAATTCTTAATAGACACAACTCGCGGTTTTGAAGTCAAGAAAACACCCATGTGATTTTTCCTAGAGAGCATCAAGACAGGTTCGGATTTAATGTCTCCTGCTTTATTTTTAACCGAAAAATAGTTTACAAGATTTATGAAGAAAACCTAAACTCTAATGGGTACTTACAAATTCTACAAGAAAAAACTATGAACATTTTAGAAGATATTCCACTGGCTCAACTGAACGATATATTCTTCCAGCAGGATGGGGCTCCAGCCCACAATGCTAGAATAATACAAAACTGGCCAAATGAACGTTTCGCCAGGAGATGGATTGGAACAAATGGACCTGTTCGATGGCCACCACGATCACCGGATCTCTCGGTTTTGGATTTTTTTTGTGGGGGTATTTAAAGAATAAAATTTATTCAAGGCAATATGCCAACATGCAACAATTAAAAATTGCAACGGAAAATGCTTTTGCAGAAATACGAAGACAATCATTTATTTTGGAAAATGCTATTAAAAGAATTTATAAACTTTGTGAAACTTGTAGGAGACATAATGGTCTGCAATTTGAACAATATTTGTGATTAATTAATTATTTTGTTTTTTATCAATGTAAATTATAGAAAAAAATCATTTTGTCACGTTATTTATAAAAATAAATATAGACTATGCTATATTTTTGAAAAGCTCTTGGCAAGGGGAAAACGATTTTAAAAAAATATATAGGGTGTCCCATAAAAAAAATAGGTTATGTCAATATCTCAAAAACTGTGAACTCTAACGAAAATCTGAGTATCACCACTGGATTCTACGTAAAAAAATCTACAAATATCTGTTTTTACTTTTTGAATATGTCTGACAATAACAGAGTTACAGGTGATGACTGAAAATGCAATTTTTCCAAAATCACCCTGTAGTACAAAAACTAAGATGGCTATGGCAAATTTGATTATTGCATCTTTGGTTTCATTAAAAAGTAGCACGGTGTCGCGAAAACCGCAAGGTTCTAACCTAAAAATAAGCGAGATACCCCGTAAAACATACGAAAATGGGACAACCTGTACATTATATCCCTATATATATATATTGTATTTAACGTTATTGTGTAACTTTTATCACCTGAGTTGCTGTTGATAAATCATACACAAAGTGGACATACTGTGTAATCATTAATATTGAAATTTTGATAAATTTAGAAAATATAATAATTAACAGGAGTAAAAAGTACCTATAAAGTAACTGTCAGTTAATTTTTACTCCATAATAATAGAAAAATGTGCAACTATTATTTACTGAAGCCCATATTAGTAAATAATAATCAATTTTGAACAAAAATGAATTAGAAATTAATAAAACGAGAGTTTTAACGATTCCGTAATTAAAAATGATCATAATAACGTAATTAATATTATAAGCGGCATCTATTCGAGATTTATTGATTCGTTAGCCAAGAATTGTAATACGGAAATACATCGTAAGGTGGCGCCACAGATTTCAATCTACATAATTATTAACTCAATTTCATAAATTTAATTAAATATTTATTTAGACAATGAATTTTATTTTAGATTTGGTTCTGTTAATGTAATAACGAATGGTTTAGAAACTCGAGTTTGATGTTTAGATAAGAATGAACAAAAAAGAAAAGAAACACATTTTTCAGTTAATCAACTGGAGGAGTCTTTTCCTTTCTTTTTTTTATATATTTTGTAATTCCGTTACCTCGATATGAAAATTTAAAGATAATAAAACGTTTGCGCTCCCATTTTTAAACGTGCGCTCGTTTCGCTTAAAAGAATGACAAAAAAAATAATAATCGTCTTCAAAAGGCGGCATTTTAATGAAATTCTAGCGGTGTAACCTTATAAAATTAAATTTGGTTTTTTCCAATTTTTATTTTGTTTTCACAGCGAATGAATAATAATAACCAACTAATATTTTTAAGAGAAGCCGATTATTATCGAAATTAGTCTTTAGGCTTTGTTTAGGTATTTGCTGATTTTGGAATTATCGATTTGACTTGAATACCTAAATATCTACGTTAAATAAAAAAATTGTTTGATATATGTATATGAATACTGACAAAAAAAGCGCCTAGTGATCTATAAATCAAATCGTATACAAAAGAGGTACGCGAGAATATGTCAAATCGTTAATATTGTTTGGGATGGTTTTGTTTAAATATTGAAAATTTGCAGAATTCCGTTATTGGTTCTTCTACCTAAATTGAAACGCATCAATAAAATTCCTGTAACGATCAGCGAGAAGGAAGAAATTATAGAAATATGTACCGAGAAGTTTGACGAAATTATGGGAGAAGAGAGTAAGTGTTGATAAGTACGTGTAAAAGAAGTTGTCATGATTTATTTTCTTTTTTTTAGGTAGTGATGATGAGGGTGTTACTACAACAGAGGGTACGCCTACAGATTATGCAACTGACAACGACGATTAAAAAGGTTCTTTTGAGTTGGAGTTACGTCAGCATAATGATCCACTTACATTTTTTTTCAAATTATAGTTAATATAATCATAAATTATATAAGTAATTGTTGTATGTGTTAAAGTTTAAAGTTAACTTGGTAAATCCTTATTAAATTTCATATTTTGATAATGAGAGTTTCGCTTAAAGCTATACTTCTAACACGAGAGTTTCGAAATATACAAGATTTAATTTATTCTGTTTGAAAAAATGTAAGTTTATGGAAAATAATACTTTTATGTGTATATACATGGTTTCGGGATAAAGGTACGGAGTGGACACACATCCAAGACTCGCTAAAATATTTCTTTCTACTTCTATATACAGGGTGCGGCATTAGTGCGTCAAAGTACGATATATCCGTTACTAAAGGAGATAAAAAAGTTATTTACAAAAATTATAGGCAACTTCAAACTTCACATTATAAAATTATTTTCGTATTTACAGGGTGTTACATATTACCAGGGTGAACGAAACATACTTTTTTTGAATGGGACGCCCTATACAGTGTGTTTTATGGCTATCATCATGGTAAAGTCAGATTTGAAGTAACTTTTTTTGTTTTTGAAATAATTGAAGAAAACAAAAATTGTGCATTTTCTACTACCCCCTGTAGCTCTTTTATTTGAAGTCTGACAACATTTTGATTTGTACATTATTATGACACTTTTAAAAGACAATTTTAAAAAAAGTACTAAAATTTATCTACAGTCATTTGTTTTTGAAATACATACACTAACTATTGTTTTTCATACGGACGCCATCTTGGATTTTTACATTATCGAATAGTATTGATACGAGAATTTACTTCCAACTATCAAAAATTGAAACCCTTGCTAATGTATCTGTTTTTACTTACAAAATTTAATATATTTCTAACTTTTGTTTTTGGACGCTATTTGGATTTTTACATTAGCGAATAGTGGATTTAACACCTCTTCAATAATGTATTACATGATATGAAAATTTTGTTTCAGCAACCAAACATTTAAACAAAATAAAATATGAGGCCATGGATAATAATTGCAATGACTGACAAGAAGATGACATAATTTATTTTTTCGCGTAAATTATTCGCAATCTGTGTTAAGTACTTGGAAAAATAATTGTTCTTGTTGTCATTGTTAGTGTTTATTATTGTTGTTATTCTGTTATTCGTTTGTGTTGTTTTTATTGTTTGTTCCTGTTGTTATTATTGTTAATATTTATTGCTGTTTTGTATCTTGGTGCAAGTATGGCAAGTATGGAGTATGGCGTTAAGATATTCCAATGAAGAGAAGTTAAATATGCTTGAAATCTATTTCAAAGCAAATAGAAATGCAGATAATGCAATAAGAAATTATGAAGAAATATTTCCCGATCGGATTCAACCGAATAAAAGACATTTCAGGACTGTAGTGATGAATTTATTATCCTATGGCAGTTTTGAGAAGGAAAGACCTAACAGGTATGTTAAAGATAATGAAGGTAATAATAATGCTGTTCTAAATTTTGTTGGTGAAAACGAAGCATCTTCGGTTAGAAAAATGGCCGATGTATTACACAAAAATCTGGGGAAGATCCTCAATTCTCGTCCAACGTTTTATGGACGGATGAAACCAGATTTACAAATTGCGGAATTTTTAATAGGCACAATACGCACTTCTGGAATGTGGAAAATCCCCATGAAGTTTGTGAAAGGAGATTTCAAACCAGATTTGGTTTCAATGTATGGTGCGGAATTATAGGTATAAATAAAATTTTCTTAAAAAGTTTATTTTAAATGTAACATTTTAGGAAATAACTTGATTGGACCATTTATTTTAAGTTATAATTTAAACGGAGTCCGATACTTAGAGATGTTGCAAGAACAAATCATACCTGCTCTGAGAAACATCAATCCAAATTTAGAAAATATTTGGTTTATGCAAGACGGCTGTCCAGCACACAATTCAGCAGACGTTAAACAATATTTGCAAAGAGTATTTAATAATAAATTAATTTCCAATAATGGGGACATTTTATGGCCTGCCAGGTCCCCTGACTTGAACCCACTAGATTTTTATTTATGGGGTCATACAAAAAACGAGGTGTACTATTTCGACACTCCAGAAAATCTTGACATTTTAGAAAATAGAGTAAGACATGTACTAAATTCTGTAAATAGAAATACGTTAGTTAGGGTTACACATTCAGTGTTAAATCGTTGTAGAAAATGTGTGGAGTGCAGAGGGGGACATATCGAGCATGTTTCATGATAGTTACTATTATCGGTTTTGTTTTTATTTTAGTTATTAGAAATTACAATAATTAGGAATCTAATTGTATACATTTTCATTTATTAATACATGCCTTCTCAAGGCCTACTATTTCAATTTTATATTTTTAAATTTTTGATAGTTGAAGTAAATTCTCGTATCATGTGATACATCGCTGAAAAGGTGATAAAAATACTATTCGATAATGTAAAAATCCAAGATGGCGTCAATATGAAAAACAATAGTTAGTGTATATATTTCAAAAACAAATGACTGTAGATAAATTTTAGTACTTTTTTAAATTATAGTTAATATAATCATAAATTATATAAGTAATTGTTGTATGTGTTAAAGTTTAAAGTTAACTTGGTAAATCCTTATTAAATTTCATATTTTGATAATGAGAGTTTCGCTTAAAGCTATACTTCTAACACGAGAGTTTCGAAATATACAAGATTTAATTTATTCTGTTTGAAAAATGTAAGTTTATGGAAAATAATACTTTTATGTGTATATACATGGTTTCGGGATAAAGGTACGGAGTGGACACACATCCAAGACTCGCTAAAATATTTCTTTCTACTTCTATATACAGGGTGCGGCATTAGTGCGTCAAAGTACGATATATCCGTTACTAAAGGAGATAAAAAGTTATTTACAAAATTATAGGCAACTTCAAACTTCACATTATAAAATTATTTTCGTATTTACAGGGTGTTACATATTACCAGGGTGAACGAAACATACTTTTTTTGAATGGGACGCCCTATACAGTGTGTTTTATGGCTATCATCATGGTAAAGTCAGATTTGAAGTAACTTTTTTTGTTTTTGAAATAATTGAAGAAAACAAAAATTGTGCATTTTCTACTACCCCCTGTAGCTCTTTTATTTGAAGTCTGACAACATTTTGATTTGTACATTATTATGACACTTTTAAAAGACAATTTTAAAAAAAGTACTAAAATTTATCTACAGTCATTTGTTTTTGAAATACATACACTAACTATTGTTTTTCATACGGACGCCATCTTGGATTTTTACATTATCGAATAGTATTGATACGAGAATTTACTTCCAACTATCAAAATTGAAACCCTTGCTAATGTATCTGTTTTACTTACAAAATTTAATATATTTCTAACTTTTGTTTTTGGACGCTATTTGGATTTTTACATTAGCGAATAGTGGATTTAACACCTCTTCAATAATGTATTACATGATATGAAAATTTAGTTTCAGCAACCAAACATTTAAACAAAATAAAATATGAGGCCATGGATAATAATTGCAATGACTGACAAGAAGATGACATAATTTATTTTTCGCGTAAATTATTCGCAATCTGTGTTAAGTACTTGGAAAAATAATTGTTCTTGTTGTCATTGTTAGTGTTTATTATTGTTGTTATTCTGTTATTCGTTTGTGTTGTTTTTATTGTTTGTTCCTGTTGTTATTATTGTTAATATTTATTGCTGTTTTGTATCTTGGTGCAAGTATGGCAAGTATGGAGTATGGCGTTAAGATATTCCAATGAAGAGAAGTTAAATATGCTTGAAATCTATTTCAAAGCAAATAGAAATGCAGATAATGCAATAAGAAATTATGAAGAAATATTTCCCGATCGGATTCAACCGAATAAAAGACATTTCAGGACTGTAGTGATGAATTTATTATCATATGGCAGTTTTGAGAAGGAAAGACCTAACAAGTATGTTAAAGATAATGAAGGTAATAATAATGCTGTTCTAAATTTTTTTGGTGAAAATGAAGCATCTTCAATCTGGGGAAAATCCTCAATTCTCGTCCAACGTTTTATGGACGGATGAAACCAGATTTACAAATTGCGGAATTTTAATAGGCACAATACGCACTTCTGGAATGTGGAAAATCCCCATAAAGTTTGTGAAAGGAGATTTCAAACCAGATTTGGTTTCAATGTATGATGCGGAATTATAGGTATAAATAAAATTTTCTTGAAAAGTTTATTTTAAATGTAACATTTTAGGAAATAACTTGATTGGACCATTTATTTTCAATTATAATTTAAACGGAGTCCGATACTTAGAGATGTTGCAAGAACAAATCATACCTGCTCTGAGAAACATCAATCCAAATTTAGAAAATATTTGGTTTATGCAAGACGGCTGTCCAGCACACAATTCAGCAGACGTTAAACAATATTTGCAAAGAGTATTTAATAATAAATTAATTTCCAATAATGGGGACATTTTATGGCCTGCCAGGTCCCCTGACTTGAACCCACTAGATTTTTATTTATGGGGTCATACAAAAAACGAGGTGTACTATTTCGACACTCCAGAAAATCTTGACATTTTAGAAAATAGAGTAAGACATGTACTAAATTCTGTAAATAGAAATACGTTAGTTAGGGTTACACATTCAGTGTTAAATCGTTGTAGAAAATGTGTGGAGTGCAGAGGGGGACATATCGAGCATGTTTCATGATAGTTACTATTATCGGTTTTGTTTTTATTTTAGTTATTAGAAATTACAATAATTAGGAATCTAATTGTATACATTTTTCATTTATTAATACATGCCTTCTCAAGGCCTACTATTTCAATTTTATATTTTTTAAATTTTTGATAGTTGGAAGTAAATTCTCGTATCATGTGATACATCGCTGAAAAGGTGATAAAAAATACTATTCGATAATGTAAAAATCCAAGATGGCGTCAATATGAAAAACAATAGTTAGTGTATATATTTCAAAAACAAATGACTGTAGATAAATTTTAGTACTTTTTTTTAAATTGTCTTTTAAAAGTGCCATAATAATGTACAAATCAAAATGTTGTCAGACTTCAAATAAAAGAGCTACAGGGGGTAGTAGAAAATGCACAATTTTTGTTTTCTTCAATTATTTCAAAAACAAAAAAGTTACTTAAAATCTGACTTTACCATTATGATAGCCATAAAATTCTCTAAAACTTTCCCCATTTAACCGACATTCTATCATCAATATTAACGAATATAGCAATACATGCATGCTGAATCTCGGACACACTGTATATTATTTAAAATTTAGATTAAACTCATCTCCCCTATACTTCCAATATAGGGTTTCATTACGTTATACACGGCATTTCAACGTCTTGTATATCCTAGACAGAATAACCTAACAATAATTTTTTCCAGGCATAACTTTTTGACATTGGTACAGTGATACGAGAAAGTGCTATTTCTTTATTACTGCACCAATTGAATATAGAGCGAATTCAAATGAATCACCCTGTATTTTATTTTAAAAAGTGAAAATACACTTTGTGTTCTTTCATTTTGATTAAGCACTCCTATAGCTAAAATCGTTAATTTCTGGGATATTTTAAACGATCTGTCACTTTGATAGTAAATATTACAGTTGCAAGATAATCAATACAATTATTTATTTCTTTGAAACTTTTTGTCACTTTGATAGTAAACTATTTTATTCATTAAAATCATGTGACAGTCAACATGCGGTGATAAAATTATCACCGATTTGATAACCTATTCTGCGATTTTGTTTTTGTATTTTAACCAATGAAAGTAATCAAACATGTACCATGTGACTTGTGAATTATATTCTCATTTAATAACAGAAAGAGTTAGCTGTGAACAAATGACAGATAGATATTATTCAGTAATAATTAGTAGCTGTCATTTAACAAATTTCTTTGAGATTGTGTAGTGTTTATTAATTTGTAAACACTTAAATACTGTGTGAAATAAACTTTCCTGATGAGGAATTAACAGACATGATATGGGTACTGGAAGAATGTTTGAAAAATTGTTTATTAGCACAAAGAATTTACAAGGAGAGATATCCCACACGAAGACAACCCGAGAAAATAACGTTGGAAAGGTTAGTAGATCGTTTTAATTGTACGGGTTCAGTAGTTTATGAAAAAAAGGAAAGGACAAACCTGTACTTAACGAGGAAAATGAATTAACGTGATGCTTGAAGTTACGCATAATCCACATGTTAGTACACGTGAAATCTCGCGTCATCATGATATTAGTGACAGATCCTTCCTTAGAATACTGCGTAAAAATAAGATGCATTCATACCATATCCAGTTTTTTGAATGGGACACCCTATATATTATTTCAAATTTAGATTAAACTCATCTCCCCTATACTTCCAATATAGGGTTTCATTACGTTATACAGGGCATTTTAAAAGTTATGGTCAATTGTACACGAAAATCATTCTCATTCAACGTCCTGTATACCCTAGATAGAACAACCTAACAATAATATCTTCCAGGCATAACTTTTTGACATTGGTACAGTGATACGAGAAAGTGCCATTTCTTAATTATTGCACCAATTGAATATAGAGCGAGCCAAAACTCGAATGTATGATTTTGTCAATTTTTTCAAATGAATCACCCTGTATTTTATTTTAAAAAGTGAAAATACAGTTTATGTTCTTTCATTTTTATTAAGCACTCCCTATAGCTAAAATCGGTAATTTCTGGGATATTTTCGGGGATAATATAAGTAGTGTTATGATTATCATCGGTGATAGCTCGAGTTAAAACCGATGAAAATTGAACCAGTGCGAAGCACGACTTCAATTTTCTACAGGTTTTAACGAATGGTATGATCGATTTATTAATCATAACACGTGTTATATTTGGTAAGAGAATATAATGAACGTTAATAGAAAATATATTTTTTAAAGTTTACAATTTTAAACGATCTGTCACTTTGATAGTAAATATTACAGTTGCAAGATAATACAATTATTTATTTCTTTGAAACTTTTTGTCACTGTGACAGTAAACTATTTTATTCATTAAAATCATGTGACAGTCAACATGCGGTGATAAAATTATCACCGATTTGATAGCCTATTCTGCGATTTTGTTTTTGTATTTTAACCAATGAAAGTAATCAAACATGTACCATGTGACTTGTGAATTATATTCTCAGTTTAATAACAGAAAGAGTTAGCTGTGAACAAATGACATATAGATATTATTCAGTAATAATTAGTAGCTGTCATTTAACAAATTTCTTTGATATTGTGTAGTGTTTATTAATTTGTAAACACTTAAATACTGTTTGAAATCAACTTTCCTGTTGAGGAATTAACAGGCATGATATGGGTACTGGAAGAATGTTTGAAAAATTGTTTATTAGCACAAAGAATTTACAAGGAGAGATATCCCGCACGAAGATAACCCGAGAAAATAACGTTGGAAAGGTTAGTAGATCGTTTTAATCGTACGGGTTCAGTAGTTTATGAAAAAAGGAAAGGACAAACCTGTACTTAACGAGGAAAATGAATTTAACGTGATGTTTGAAGTTACGCATAATCCACTTGTTAGTGCACGTGAAATCTCGCGTCAGCATGATATTAGTGATAGGTCCTTCCGTAGAATACTGCGTAAAAATAGGATACATCCATACCATATCCAGTTGCATCAAAAGTTACTCGAAGATGACTATGCCAGAAGCGTTGCTTTTTGTGAATGGGCGCAATAACAAATCCACAATCAGGCGGATTTCTTTGATTTTGTCCTCTTTGGAGACGAAACCACGTTTCATAGAAATGGAACTGTGAATATAGAATTTCCATTATTATTTGACAAGTAATCCCCATCTTATAGAAATTCATAGTCAAACTAAGTGGTCTTTGAATGTTTGGGGTGGTATACTTGGAGATCACGTAATTGGACCACATTTTTTCGATGGAACAGTGAATGGTCAGGTTTATTTTGACTTTTTAGAAAATCATTTACTATTGGCAAACGTTCCTCTTAGAATGTGGTTGTTATACGATGGAGCTCCTGTACATTACACTAGATTAATTCATAATTACCTTAATACCCATTTTCCTGCAAGATGGGTGGGAAAAGGAGGACCGATTGCATGGCCAGCATGGTCACTGCGTATATGCACACCATGCGCGGCTACTTAGGCGAATGTTGGGGTAGTATTTTCCCCTTAGAACCCTAACTCCGTTCCTTCCGATCCTATCCTGACCACACCCACCCTTAATCCCACCATGCACATATACGTAATGTATGTATGTATGCTGGGAATCCATGATTGTGGCTGAAGGAGTTTGGAAAGCTTGAGCAGCCGCCTCCCCCTTGGGGAGGGAATGAAATAAGTGGCTCTTTCCTTCTCCTTTCCTTTCACCAGAGTTAAGTAAAATTGACTTCTTCAAGTGGGGTTATGTGAAAAACCGTGTGTATCAAGTACCTTCAACCACACAAGATGATATGACGAATAGAATACGAGAAGCATTCCAGAGTATTAATGTAGAAATGTTAAGAAATGTCAGTCGAGAATTTGAAGATCAACTGCAATGCTGTATTGACGTTTTCGGTGGACATTTTGAACATTTATTATGAAATTAATTAATTTTATAAGAATTTTGTCTTAATAACCGATGTTTTTTGAATTTTTTATAAAAATTTGTCACACATATTTGAAAATGTAAACTTTCACCATTATCACTCATAATAAAATACTTATCTTTTTTGGGGGTTTTTAATGGTGTATTTTAAATTATCCAACCACCATCCTGGTCAAAAAATTGATGTAATTAACTCTTTAGTAGATCGAGCAAAACGAATTTGTGACCCTGAATTTTTGAAGGACGAATATAAATATTTGAGAAAATCCTTACAAGATAATGGATATTCACTTACAGATATTAATAATGTTATTACACCTTCTAGGCGTAACCTTAAAGAAAAACCAGTTCTTAATGTTGGTACTGCTATTCTTCCTTTTATAGCTAATGTTACAAATAAAATTGAAAAAATCCTAATTAAATATGGCATTAGAACTATTTTTAAACCTACAAGAAAAATTAAAGAACATTTAAGATCACCTAAAGATGTGTCAAACCCTTTATCATCTTCCGGAGTGTATAAGTTATCTTGTTCATGTGGAAAAGTATACATCGGGACCATAAAAAGTAGCTTTGATACAAGACGCAAAGAATATATGAGATTTTGTAGATTGGGCCAACCAGAGAGGTCTGCTGTGGCTGACCATGCCCTGAATAATCTAAATCATGACATTCAATTTGACAATATGGAAATATTGTCAAGACAAACTCATTATTATGTTCGTTTACAACGTGAAGCTATTGAAATATATAAACACCTAATAATTTTAATAGACAAGAAGAAAACCTCCGTTTAAATAGGTTTTGGCATCTTATAATTAAAAAAAAGCATAATGATACGTCTTAATTTTGATTTTAATTATAACTTTTGATATGTCTAGGTTTTTTGCTATGTTTTTCCTAGACCTTGAAGCAAATGCTTTACCAATTATATGTTAAATTACCACAGCACTATAAATTAACATAAGTAGTAGAAATTAAATTAAAATTAAAAATTACAAAAAATGTTCTGCATTATGCTGTTCATTGTTAATAACACTTCCACTTATTGATAAAAATATCTCTTTGTTAGATTTAACTGGGTTATTTTATTTGATGTGATGTTTGGATGTGTGAATGCTTCTATCATTTTCAAATTGAAGTTTTTCACAACTTTACACTTACATCATAACTCAATTAAATTTTGTTTTTTCGCTGACAAATTTCATTGTTAGCTTTCGCCGTAGAGAGTGTTCTGATTTGTCATCTTTAAGGCAGTTTAACAATATTTAATTTTTAATGACCTAGTTATTTTTTACTAAAATTTAATTTTATAGTTGGCTTTATACGTTCCTCAAACTGTTATATTAATAGCAGGCTGATGTTTATGTTTTAATTTTTCAACATCTTTAACAATTTTTAACAAATATTACTACTGACGAAGATAACTGTAAGTGTTATCGAAACGTTATTGTATAATTTAAAATACACCATTAAAAAACCCCAAAAAAAAGATAAGTATTTTATTACACTTCTATTTGTTCATGGCTAACTTGTCATAATAGAAATTAAAAAAAATCTCTTTCTGTTATTAAATTGAAAATATCTTATACAGGGAGTTCATTTGAAAAAACTGACAAAATCATGTGTTCGAGTTTTGGCTCGCTCTATATTCAATTGGTGCAATAATAAAGAAATAGCACTTTCTCGAACACTGTACCAATGTCAAAAAGTTACGCCTGGAAAAATTATTGTTAGGTTGTTCTGTCTAGGATATACAAGACGTTGAAATGAGAATGAGCTTCGTTTACAATTGACCATAACTTTTGAAATACCCTGTATAACGTAATGAAACACCTATATTGGAAGTATGGGGGAGATGAGCTTAATCTAAATTTAAAATAATATATAGGGTGTCCCATTTAAAAAAAGCATGTTTGGTTCACCCTGGTAATGTATAACACCCTGTGACTACGAAAATAATTTTATAATGTGAAGCTTGAAGTTGCCTATAATTGTTGTAAATAACTTTTGATATCTCCTTTAATAACGGATATATCGTACTTCGACGCACTAATACTGCACCCTGTATGTAACACATGAATAACGAAACTCTTTACTAAACGTGTAAACTTTCGATTACGTAAAACAGTTACGTAATAAAAATTAAATTTCAACTCAAAATGACTTTTCGTAAGATACAGGGTATCAAAGTTTTAAAAAATATAACAGGTTATAACTTATGTAAATTTAAACTAATTTTGATGAAACTTGGCACGAATAATAAACAAATAAAGATCTTTAAGTTGGCTATTTCAGGTTTTCTAGATGTCTTCCAGTGGCGTAGATATTGGTGGTTGGCGCCACTTTTCCCTCCATATCTTTTGCGCCACTGCATTTTTTTTTCAAATCTAAAAGTTTTTTAATTTTAAATCTAATTAGAAAAAGAAATGGCTCTTGAAACATTTTGATTGGAAGCTAATTTACAGAGGTATTTTAGATACTTTGAAGTATTTAAAATACCGTAAAACGGGGTTACTTTGACTTTCCGGGTTACTTTGACATATGCATTATTCGCGCGCATACGGCGCGTCGGCGGCGTGGAGGGGATGCATTGCCCGCTTAACGGTTAGCAACGACCTCGTCCAGTGCCAGTGCATCGCCCGGAGTGAGTAATAGTGCATCTTAGTGGCTGTTTCTATGGTGTTTACACGTTTTTGGGTAAGTACTTATTAAGTAAATATTGTTTGTTCAGTTGTTTCTACTGTAGTCTCGTAAGGTACCTAACTATGTATCCGTAGGCATCCCATTTACTATGTAGATACGATTAATTGTTTTTTGCACGATTGTGGTAAATTTAATACAATCGTGCAAAAAACAGTATGAACATCACGAACATTAAGGGTTGACCGGTCGCTGGCCAAATTGGAGCCCTCGCTATCGCTCAGCCTCCAAACATAGCCATCGATCGGTAAACGTCCCTTACTGTTCTTGATACTCAACTATTGTGCTTACATGTGATGATTTTCCTGCAGAAAACGAACCATAACGCTTTATTTTGTTTTAGATAAAACATAAACGGTTCGCAAAGGTTAAAATCTACAAAAGAAAGATTGGTTCTCGACCTTATAAAAACTACAGCGAGGAAGATCTTGCCAAAGCTGTCAAAGCAGTTCGACAAAAGCAACTCAGTGCTGCTTTAAAATATCAGGTAGGAATAGAAGTCACCACAGACATGAAGGAAAACCTGGCCGCCCAACAGTTTTGACACCCGAGGAAGAGAAACTAATTGAAGATACAATGGGCATCGTAACCGACTGGAGGAATCCATTAACCAAGGCTGATATTCGAGAATTCGTTCATAAATTCGTGACCACGCAGGGTAGAACCGTTTCTCAGTGGAATGATGAAGACCAGGACAAGACTACGTCGAGAAATACTTTAAGCAACAGGCTAGCAACAAACATTAAACCACAACGGGGACATCATTGGGTCACGCAGAAATCACAGAATATTTCGAGAACATGAGATCTGCATTAGATGGGACTCGTCCAGAGTTGATTTATAATTATGATGAAACTAATATTACGGGCGATCTTGGGGCGAAAAAAGTCCGTGTACCACGAGGTCACAAACGTGTGGAAATAATTCAAGAGCATTCTAAGTCTTCAATCAACTTAATGTTCTGTGGCACTGCTAAAGGCGAACTTCTTCCTCCTATGGTGGTATACAAGACCAAACACCTTTATGAAAATTGGAACAAGGGCGGACCACGAGAACACTACAGAAACAGCCTCTCTGGATGGTTCGACATGGATTTATTCGAGACTTGGTTTTTCAAAATACTTCTACCGCATATTAAAAAGGAGACGAAAAAGTCTTCGTCATCGGAGATAATATGGCATCCCACTTTTCGCCCGAAATTGTCAAAAGTGCATTGGAAATTTATTTTACAACTCTTGCACCATCTTCAACACACTTGCTCCAACCGCTTGATGTTCGTGTATACGCAGCTTTGAAAAAACAATGGCGGAAAGTTCTTGACAAGTGGAGGCAAGAATCCAGAAGGAAAGGGAACTATACCAAAAGTGCAATTTCCGATGTTATTACAAAAGATGATAGATGCCATTGCTCCCAATATTGAAAACAATCTACAAAGATCTTTTAGAACTACAGGACTTTACCCATATGACCCTCAGGCTGTTCTGAGAAAGCTTCCAGTGGAAAATAGAGAGGAATCGGCACGGATTCTTGATAATAGTTTTCTTGAATTTCTGAAAGAGACAAGAGGTTATAATGCAGACAGAGTTCGACACAAGAGAGGAAAGAAATTCGGTCATAAAGCAGGGGCTCAACTACTAAACAACGATGAGGATATCCAAGTAGAGGATGCTCCGTCGGATGAAGATAATAGTGATTCACTTCCAACATTTGACCTGACTTAAGAAAAATATCAATCAGATATTGTGGAAGCCGGATGTTCTGGACAAAACCAGAAGATACATACAACGTTTGTTCCAAAAACAACTAAGAGATTAAAACGCAATCCCGAACGCTTTGACAGCTCTTCGGATGATGAGGATAAGGCGCCTTTGAGCTTAAGGCAGCAAAAGGTGATTGTCAGCTCAGAATCTTCAGATGAGGATGTGGCCTTGAGTGCCTTTATAAAGACGGTGACAGATGACAATGATGGTATCTGTGCACTATTTGCAAATGTGATTACCGTCATTACACACTAAAGAAGGACTGGATTTGCTGTCACTTGTCACCAGTGGGTATGTGGCATTTGCAATAAAAGATCGAAAAATGTTTCATATGAATGTGAGCGGTGTAAGGACCTACGAAGTTTAGGATGTTTATTTTTTTTTGTTTTAAATAACGTTACCTACATACCTACCAAATTCCGCCCAGGGTTTGTGATAGGTTATAAGTAGCATAGCTATAGCTAAGAAAGATGTTAATTTTTTATGACTTTTAGAACATTATTTATGAATAAATAAGCTTATTTCTTCAATTGACCTTTGTTTTATTGAAATAAGTTGTGAAAAACATATTTTTTTTAAACTATGGGTGTCAAAGAAACCTGCCCGAACGTTATCATTGACTTTTAAGTAAAATAAAGGCATGTCAAAGTAACACCGAACTAGAGGTTAGTTTGACACTTTTTTTAAAAAAACATAAATTTTTGGGGATAGTTTAAGCCCGCCACTTTAGAATAATTCTCTTGCCAAGACTTCAATTGGTACAATGGGATAGAATAAACATCAATTTTTGCCTTATTTTGATAAGATTGTTAGTTAGTTTTTTATAGCCATATTTATTTACTATTGTCAAGACATTTTGGCTTGTGCATCAGTTTCGTGTTTTTTGCGTTTTTTATTATGGAAAACTACACACCTACTCAATTAACAGATATATGTTTTATTTATGGTGCTGCACATGGGAACAGTACAGAAACCGCTCGTGTTATTTAAATAGTTTCGGACTTGGGCCGAAAAATGAGGCGGTGCTCCATCATGCTGGAATATCAACCCACTCCGAATATCTAGGGGAGTATCCTCTAGTAATTTGAAAAGAAAATTCGTTATGAAGTCAAGATAAAATTGGCCGGTAACGTTGGGAGGTAAAATAAAAGGTCTAATAAAATTGATCGCTCCCCAGACGTTGGCTGAGAACCGTTGTTGCTGACCGCTTACGACGGTAGCGTGGGGGTTCCTGTGAGTTTAGATATGGCTGTTACGTGTGTTGAACATGCCTCATCCGAAAACATCACATCTCAAGCAAAAGAAACCACAACTGCAGAACTTTCCAAAAACCAGCGACCAAATTCTGTTCTAGACGCAAACCCTAGCGGATGTTGTCGGTCCTCATGTAAAACTGTCCAAACCGATATGTGAGAATCACCATTATCGCGAGCCAAGGCACGAGTGCTGGTGGATGGATTTTCTGCTACGCGCTCTAAAACTTCCTCTTCAAACCGCAATATTGGCTGACGCTTCATTTGCCTAGAAGGTGTAGGACTCTTGAGAACTACAGTCTCTCTTAAACTGTGAATGCGTTGGAAAATTTGGGGTTTGGACGCCGCTGATCAGGAAAACGTTGTCGATACAAACTAGCGGCTTCACTACTGTTCCCGTTTGCAGCACCATAAATAAAATGCATTTCTGCTAATTCAGCGTGTTGTAGTTTTCCATAATGGTAAAAAACGTGAAAAACACGAAACTGATGCACAAGCCAAAATCTCTTGATAACAGTAAATAAATATGCCTGTATAAAAACTACGTATCAATTTTATCAATGATTGACTGATTTTGTTAAAATGCATTATTTTAAATAATTCAAATGTAAGACTGTAAAATATCCAAAATATGTCTGTAAATAAGCTTCTAATCAAAATTTTTCAATAGCCATTTCTTTTTCTAAGTTTTGTTAAAAATAAACATTTTTGTATTTTTTATAAATAATATTTTTTTTTATCTTTCTTCTCAATTTGTACGAAAGTGACAGCAGTTACGAGAAAATTATCTTAAAATATTTTAAAGCTTATGAATTTACCTAGAAAAAGACATCTAATTCATAGTCGTGTGAGTGTTACCGCGCGAGTCGTACACTCTCGCGCTATTTTATGAAGGATATAAAGAAAAATGTTTACTGGGGCTTCAACCCATCATATTAAACAAATTCCCTCTAAAACAGTTGAATGTAAAAAACCTTCCTTGATATTTCATAACGATATTAAAATAGCAACACCGACTCGATTCTGATTGGTCTGTGTAAACAAAACTGTCATGGCGATGACGTTTTCATTCTAGTGACATATTGTTGTGATTGTCACTGCTTGGAGCTGAAAAACAAGAACAAATACGACATTTTCCCGGTAAGTTCTATTATTACACCTACGTGCGAATTAGCGTTGTGTTGTGGATTATACATAATATACTGATACTACATCAGGTGAAACTTGAGTTATTGCTACAATATTATTTTTCCAAGGTTGTGTTTACTTACAATTGACTAGTGACATTTCATTACATTAAAATGGTCATCATAAAGCTACGTCTACATGTGTTATTGCTTTCTGTACACTACTTCGCAAAAATGAAACCTTTAAAGGTTGGATTATGAGTAGTTCAGCAAGAGATCGCAACTTTATTATTCCAATCCATCGCGTCTGTGAGAAATTGGCTGCTGAACAAAAACATAATGTTATGGCATTCCATGCTATCACCGGGTGCGACAGTACCTCAAAGATTGCCTCATTAACTAAAACAGGTGTATAGAAATTCCTGGCATGCTTGTTCCCTACTCGAAGGCGTCGGATCGATCACTTTGACCGACCAAGTGGTTGCAAACGCAGATGAGTTTGTCATTCAACTGTACAGGGTGTCCCAACGATAGAGTAAAGTAAGTTTATGCTTAACTAGAATTATTTGTGTAAATATTGTATGGACCATGGGGTAGAGGTAAGAAGTGTGCATTTTTTTAAAATATTGGAAGTTATACAGGGTGCGCCAGAAAAGCAGGACGTGAAAAAGTATGATTTTTTAAATAGAACATCCGTATTTGATTTTAGTTTTAATTCTACTGTCCATACAAACATATTTTGTCATACAAAAGATTGGCTGAAAGTTTTAGTTCTTGAGATATTCGCGTTTAAAGATTATTATGGTCATTTTCGTGGGGTTGATGAATGGGCAATTGTTCCGTTATTTCACAATAAAAAATTGATATTTCGTGTGAAAAATGAGTGATATTATACTAACGTTTAGACCGAGTAGTATTTCTAATTTTCTCAACAGGGTGTTTGTTATAACCATTCAAATTTGAAAATTCTCAAATTAAAAAAATCAGTTTTTTAATTGCACACCCTATATATTTTTATTTCATTTTATTCGGGATTAAAAATCTATCATTTTTGTTAAATATATCCTATATCTATTTTTGATAGTTTTCGAGGAATTTCGATTTTTACACTAGCTACTTTATTTTCGATAACATTGCATTGCATGGATCTTGGTAGCCATGGAAAATAATAATTGTGTTACTAAGATACAAAGGTTTCCTACTTGTCAAAATAAACACATATTAAATTTGTCGTTTTCGCATTTAACTTGTTATCAATTCTTGTATCAATTATGGATTATTCGACAAATGAATTAATTGATATGATATACGTGTTCGAGGCTGAAAAAACCCTTTATTGGCACAACGAATCTACAAAATGAAATATCCTGAACGTCGAATACCTACTACTGTTGGCTTGGAAAATTTGATGGATAGATTTGATTCTAGCGGTAGTGTTAAATACTTCAAACGTAAAGTTGTTAATAAAAGAGCAGCTAATGAAGAAAAAGAACTTGAAATATTATTAAATATTCAAGAAAATCCCCAAGTAAGTTCTAGAACATTAGCGACGATATGTGATACCTCCAAATCAAACGTGGATCGAACAATGCTGAAGTATAAGTACCATCCCTATCACATTGAGCTTCATCACGAATTGCGAGAAGAGGATTTCGCAAGACGAATTGAATTCTGCAATATCATTAATCAACGGCTGCAATTAAATAACAACTTTTTGTGCTCCATAATGTTTTCCGATGAGGCGACGTTTAAAAGCAATGGGGCTGTAAATCGGCATAATATGCACTATTACGCCATTGATAATCCATTTTGGCTACGAGAAGTTCAAAACCAAAATCATTGGTCACTAAATGTGTGTGTGGTATACTTAATGACCAAATTATCGGTCCCTATTTTTTTGATGATCCATTAACGGGCCGCAGCTATTTGCATTTCTTACGTGAAGAATTGCCTGTGTTACTTGAGGATATCAATTTAGAAGGACGACTAAATATGTGGTTGCAACAGGATGGTGCACCTCCACATTTTTATCGGGACGTAAGGGAATTCTTGAACCAGCAATACCCGGAGAAATGGATAGGACGTAATGGCTTTATATTATGGCCACCCAGGTCATGCGATTTATCTCCACTGGATTTTTTCCTATGGGGATATATAAAAGATCGGTGTATATTATTAAACCTACAACAAGGAGGACATGAAAATAGAATTCGCGAAGCTTGTCGTACAGTGACCCCTCTTATGTTATCCGAAGTGAGACAGAACATGAGAAAAAGGCTCAATATGTGTATTCAGCAAGAAGGCCGTCTATTTGAGCATTTACTAAGACGCAATGTTGAATAATTATTGAATTACTGTTTCTCATTAATAAAAACTGTTAATATTCTCGCTTAGGTGGTTTGTTTTATTTCGTCGCAATTGTTTTCCATGGCTACCACGATCCACAATAATGTTAAAGTATCGTATGTAACGTAGCTAGTGAGAAAATCGAAATTCCTCGAAAACTATCAAAGATAGATATAGGATATATTTGACAAAATGATAGATTTTTAATCCCGAATAAAATGAAATAAAATATATAGGGTGTGCAATTAAAAAACTGATTTTTTTTTAATTTGAGAATTTTCAAATTTGAATGGTTATAACAAACACCCTGTTAAGAAAATTAGAAATACTACTCGGTCTAAACGTTAGTATAATATCACTCATTTTTCACACGAAATATCAATTTTTTTTATTGTGAAATAACGGAACAATTGCCCATTCATCAACCCTTCTTACCTCTACCCCATGGTCCATACAATATTTACACAAATAATTCTAGTTAAGCATAAACTTACTTTACTCTATCGTTGGGACACCCTGTACAAGGAGAATTCTTGTAAAAATGAGATACGTTTATCTAAGCTTTCACAGTTTTTTTAATGTTTCTTTTCTTTACTAACAGGTTATCCCAGAAATTAAAGCAGGCGACCCCGTTCGGAGCTTTTGGTGGAAGCTGTAAAAAATCCTGAGAAAGTTCCTCCAACCTCTGACGCCTGCATATTCGAATATGCTATTACCCCAGTAAGTAGATCAAATATGGAAATGCATTCTGTCTATTATTTAACCTCACATACTTTTCCTTCGTAGGTATGCGTTTAGAAAAGGGCACATATCGCCAAGCCTAGCGTTCCTTGTCCGGAGAATTGTGGCTGGAGAGTTGACGGCACTACAATAGAAGCAATCCTCATGACGTTGCCGCCTACACCCGCATCCTGCGATTCTCTTCGTGCATGTGACTGCAAAGGAATGTGCCAGACAAATCTGTGCTGGTGCAGAAAAGGGTCTCATCCATTACGAAGACTTGCAATTGCCGGGCTCTACGCTTACATTTGTCATGTTGACCTCTGTGTGATGTATACACTAGATGTCGTTTTCTAGGTAGATTTAAAATGTCTGAAGATAATTTTCTCATAACTGTCACTTTCCTACAAATTGAGAAAAAAGTAAAGAAAATGTTTTATTCACTTTTTCATGCAATGTTGAAGGATGTATTTCAAAAACTATTTATCGTATCGACTTAAATTTGGCATTAGTGTAAAGGAAATGTAATGTAGGTTATATGAAAATGAAAAGTTTCACCATTGTTACACATAATCAAATACTTATCTTTTTTGGGTTTTTTGAACGGTGTATGTTAAATTATACAAAATAAACGTTTCGATAACACTTCCAGTAGTAATATCTATTAATTTTGTCAAAGTTGAAAAATTTATTTTTAATTTTAACTAAAATTTAGTTTTTATTTTAATTTTAATTTTAATTTTAAAATTAAAAAAAAAATTTTCAACTTTGACAACATTGTTTCAACATCTCTAACAATTTTAATAGATAATATTACTACTGACTAAGATAGCTGTAAGTGTTATCGAAACGTTTAGATTGTATAATTTAACATACGCCATTAAAAAAACTCAAAAACATAAGTATGTTAGTAATGTAGATTAACTTCTTCTTGGATAATTTGCTCCTATCTGTAACCGTTTTTTTTCTGTAAAATGAAAAAAACCACGGAGAGGGACACTTCGGCAGGGTTAAAGGGGGGAGGGGGAAGGGAGGGGTTGGCAACCGGACTATAGTGAAATTCTTTCAGTTCTTTAGTAAAAGATTTACAAATTATTGAGATCTACAAAGTTAGGAAGGAACATTAAGGTTTACCTACATTTATTATGGTAATGCCAGCATATTTATATGTTTTCCTGTTTTATTATTGCTTTATTTATCTAAAAGTTATCTAAAGATAACTTCTCTATTGTAGCTTAAAGATTGGGAGTAGTATTAACTGGATAACTCAAAATTTAGTGAGCGCTGAAAACAATGGTCAGTTCGTGCTTATTTGAACAAGGTTTTTCCGGAAAGGTGGATTGGACACACGCACGCACTCACGCACTCACACACGCACGCACGCACGCACGCACGCACTCACGCACTCACGCACGCACGCACGCACGCACTCACGCACTCACGCACGCACGCTCGCACGCCCGCACGCACGCGCACGCGCACACACGCGCACACACGCACACACGCGCACACACACGCGCACACACGCGCACACACACGCGCACACACGCGCGCACAGCACACACGCGCGCACAGCACACACGCGCACGCCACGCACACGCACGCACACGCACGCACAGCGCACGCACACGCGCCACACACGCGCACGCACACGCGCACGCACACGCGCACGCACGCCGCACGCACACGAGCACGCAACGCGCACGCACAGCGCACACACACGCCACACACAGCGCACACACGCGCACACACGCGCACACACACGCGCACACACGCGCACACACGCGCACACACAGCGCAAGCACACACGCGCGACACACGCGACACACCGCACACGCACGCGCACACGCACGCGCACACGCACCGACACGCACGGCACACGCACACGCACACGCACACGACACACACACACACAGCACACCGGAACACACACAACACACACAGATATACCGCGGACGCGGACACACACACAGATATATATATATATATATATATATATATATATATATATATATATATATATATATATATTTATTGTTTTAATGAACGCACAGAAGTTCAGGTTAATAATCAATAATTGTATTTTATTTTAAAGTACTCAAGTTAATCTTTTACCGTATGTACTTTAAAAGTTAATTTCAAAAGAAAATAAAATAATATATATAATATATATATATATATATATATATATATATATATATATATATATATATATATATATATATACTAGCACCATACACGCCGTGGTTCAGTACTACAACGGGTGACGTCAGTTTCATTCCACAAGATACAGAATTACCTATAAAAAATTATGACATCACTTTTAACAAGAGAAACATAGTGGTCTACTAAAAGGGGGTTGTAAACGAGGTATAATCGTCGGTCCATCAGGCTGCGGAAAAACGAATGTTATTATTACCTTATTAGAATATCCAAATGGTTTACGTTTTGAAAATGTCTGTGTATACTGCACATCTTTATATCAGCCCAAATACCAGTACCTACAAAATTGACTGCTATCTATGAAAGAAATCGGGTATTTGGAATACATTGATAATAGTGATGTTATATCCCCTAGTGATTCCCGTAAAAATCCAATGCTGATTTTTGATTATGTAGCATGTCATAAACAAAACGAAATAAGAGATCATTTCTATTTTGGCAGACATCAAAACAATGATTGTTTCTATCTGAATCAAACGTATTCTTCTATTCCAAAACAGCTTATACGTGATAATGCGAATTTACTAGTTGTGTTTCAACAAGATATTAAGCATGTGCATGATGATCACGTTAATGTAGATGCCATTTGATAGATTTAAAAACTTTTGTTTCTGGTGCTGGCGTGACAAATTTGGATTTCTTGTGATTAATAAAGAAAGTGATGTTGATTCAGATCATTTCCGTAAGGGATTTGACTGTTACATTGCATTATAAATACTGTCCTAGTAATGTAAACATGCAGTAGTAATGGAGGAGCGCTTATTACAAGACATTTTGCGTGCTCGCAAGAGTGTGCAGCAAAAATACGCTAGTTTAAAAGATACAACACTTACAGAGCAAGCATGGAGGCACACTTTAAACCTATAACACAACCATTAAAACAATTGGTTACTAAAAAAGATGGCTCTCTCGTCAAAGCTGAATCCCTTACATCAGAATTCGGAAAAAATGAACCTATTGCACATAAAAATGAGGTTTTTTTACATCATACACCTAAAACCTCTGGAATACGGAAGGCACTACGTACTCTTGTTCCTGGCACATTCCACGAGTTGTGATTGCTGATACCACACATGTCGACGAGGTGAAGATTCCTACTTTACAACAATTGAAATCAGAACTGTTAGTTGGTGGATCTCAACCAGCTTTTGAAGAGTATCTTAATCAGTATGAAGAATTAGCGAAATATTATGTCGAAGGTATATTTTTATAGATCCCGAAGATGAGTATGATTTAACATACGGCGTACACTTTCTTCCCGAAAAAGAGAATTTTTTTATTGGTGATGCTGAACTATACTGATGGATCATCCTTAGACTATGATGGATTACCGAGATTATATGAGCTACTATTTAAAAAAGCACCTACGGGATACAAGAATAGTGATCTACAGCAATATAATGACATTTTGCGCCGCACAAATGCTGCCAGACGTAATTACAACCCAGATGACCAAATCCAAGGACCTAATCGTAGGAAATACATTGAGATTATAAACCATTACTTAAACCTAGAAAACGTTTCGCTACATCATCTATTGCACCTCCTACCATAAGATCTCGTACAACTTCTATCTCCAAAAGAGAGGATGGAATGAAACTATTACGATATAATAACAAAGCGATTGAGTTTGTACCTTGGAATAACCCGAATAAATTAGTGGATTGGTTGCGGTAGTTATTGGGCTCAATGTCGGCAGGAAATGCTAGCAATCACAACGAAATAATATATATACTGACGAACTACGTAAAGCAAAAGTAATAACGTAAGATCTCTTGTTATGAACCTATATATTACTATATTCATTCTCATTCCATTGTTATAACGACTATCACTATAGATACTACTACATATCCAGCACTGATGCCAATAGATAAATTTGGTGGACACCTTCATTATCAAACGACAATAGATAAATTTAGTAAACATATTGTTTATCAACCTGGTGATCTTTATTACGAAAATTTTCTTTCGTTTGCTTGAATAGCCAGTAATAAGATAATTACTATTCCCACTGGTATAGTTGACACGTATCTCTTTCCCTGTAACGAGGGCACCGTAGTGTATTGCAAGTGGAGTTATCCAGGTCTCAAGCTTAACATGGATGGTAAAAAGTTTTCGCTGCCAAGCGAAGTAATTGGTCGAAGAAATTTTCCGCGGCGTTGTGTGGTGCTTAAAGGTTTAAACGATCTGTTTCAAGCTGATTTAGTGGAAATGATACCTTATGCTTGGGTATTTCGATACATTATAGTAATAATAAATAGATTTTCTAAATATGTCTGGGCTTATCCCATCAAACGCAAGAACTAGTCGCAGATGTAATAAATAAAATTGTGTCTGGTTTAGAAAGGCCGCCTACACATATACAAACTGACATGGGAACGGAGTTTTATAATGTAGAATTTAAAATGAAAAAATTTAATATCAATCATTACAGTAGTTATTTTTTGAACGAATAAGTTCAAAAGTAAATTTTTAATATTAGTCAAGTTGCTGTGGTTTGTGTGAATTCCTTGCGATATTGCAGGCTCACATTCCATTAATATAAGTAATTTGAGTGTAATCACATTGTATTTAGAATTTACATCAGTTCTACATGCATAAAGATAAGATTTACATCGATTGGGGCTTGAATCTCGATAGCGCAGTTGGTTAGCGGGGTACTTACTTTAGCAAAGTACAGGTTGTAGGTTCAAATGCTGCTCGAGGTAAACTTTTTATTTATGTGTTTAATAAAATTTGTAATTTTTAATTACAGTAGTTATTCCAACTTGAAAAGCAGCACAGTTGAAAGTGTAAATCGCACCTTTAAAGAAATAACGTGGAAAACATTCAGCATGCAAGGTTCATATAAATGGTTATCAATATTGACTCAAATTGTTGCTCATTATAATTCAAGAAAGCATAGAACTACCGGATACAAACCTATAGATGTAACGGAAAAGAATGGTGCATTTATTTTGAAACATTTAAAATGTCATAAAGTTCCTGACCGTAAAACGCCTACATCTCAAGTGGGGGATTATGTACGTATTAGCAAATGCAGAAGTGTATTCTCTAAGGGTTACACACCTAATTGGAGTTACGAAGTCTTTCGAATATCAGCAGAAAAACGTTCCAGCTACCTACACATTATGTGATTTCGAAATGAAGAGATTCAAGGACGTTTCTATGATCCAGAACTTCAAATATGTTAAATGTCCTGACACTCACCTAGTTGAACGTGTACGACGACGTCAAGGAAATAAGTCTCTCTTTATCTGGTTGGGTTTTCATAATTCTCACAACTCATGGATTTCTAACAAAGACATTACATAATACGTTCTGTACGATTAATTATATATAATGTAATATTATTATGCTCTTTTTTTTATTTTAAATTTTTATTTATATTAATACATACCTACAATACTGTATACTACTAAAGCGTTTCACAAACATGTACTCAGGATGTTGCTTTTCGAGGACTGATCTTACTTCACTATTCTAGCTAACAGTTCTCATTCGCCTTTTCGCTCCCATTCCACTATATAGTGAACTACGATTTAAACTCATTAAGTGAAGGAGTTGCCTTCACTTGTGTTGTCATCTGTTGAAATATAATTCGGTAAATGAGATTTTATTTCGTGTATAAGTTGTTCCAGAGATATTTCTTTAAGGTCTCCTATTAATCGCTTAATACAACAAATGCACTCTACAACATCTTCATGCGATTTCAAATATTTCTCACACAGACGTATTCCACTACCATACTTATAAACTAGATTATCTAAATAGTCATGACTAAACGTGCCCCGTCCATACACTTTTTCATGATGAGTATCAAATTCTAATGATTGAAATTGGCACATTAGTCTTTGCACTGCACTAACATAATCTACAGCTTCAGGCCACGACTCTGCACTATAACACATCCACGTATTAACTAAAATTTATTGTTATCCCTATTCTCTATATGTTCGTTACCCTCACTTATTACTTTCGCAACTTCTACGTCAATATCATTTTTCTCCTTGGCATATTCTAGAATTTCCATAACACATGCTACATTGAAATCAAATATATCTTGTAATGGAACTATTAACCTGTGTATGTCAACATCAGGCATTTCCGCTGCCGCATGTATTATTTTATTATAAAATGCAGGAAATTCCATAGTAGGTACTAAATTCAATCGGTAACTGACTATCTTAAGAAGTCTCCATAACTGTTCTGTAGACCTTGATTGTCCATAAGTCTCTACCATTCCTGCTTATCAAACACCACAGCATTACTATTAGATCCACCAAGTTTCACGAGTAGTCCAAAATTGGATTGGGGTGACAGACCGACACGAACCTAGTTCGATTTACTTTTATATAAAAAATACTTGAATTTATAACACTAACAATCTTCGCCTTCTCTACCGCTTGACGTAATATGTTCTCCATTAGAAACGATACTGGTTTTACATTTACTCCTCCCTCTGTATTTATATCCTACCTTCTCCTCCATTTTTACAGTCAAGGTTACCGAGGTGACCTCGACAGCCATACTTCAAGATATTCCCGCAGCCACACCGTTTTAAAGTTTTCTTTCAATCCTTTTTTCGAGGTTAATGTGGTCATACCAACACCTTCACAGGTGTTGGTGTGACCAACACTTGTGAAGTTTGTTCCCACAGCCTTTCTAGTCCCACATTCTCAAGGTTTCTTTCATTTCCAACGTCATACAGTATCAAGGTCAATCGTGTAATTCATCAAGGTCATCTACACATATACCTTTACAAAGTCATTTTGTGCTTTAAAGGTAGGGATAGCTACACACATGTACCAACGTGTAATTTCCACGAGGTTCATTATGTCTGATACCACAGTACAATACGACTGGGAGTCTAGGGAGCGCTACCAACCATTATCACTGTTTGTGAAATAATACCAAACTCGGTTCTGTTTGAAAAAAAGGGGTTACTTCCTTCTACGACAATAGAAGCGCTAAGGAGTGTATATGAAGATTGGCAGTGGAATACCAAATGGTTTGCCAACTTGGATAAACGAATTCGGTACTTCCATGCCTTCATGGGTAATTTGGGATATTATGCATGCTACAAAGCATTGCAACCAAGTGACGCCGAATTATTGACCATCATACACGTGTGGATAGATGGGTTGCAATTTACCACATGTCACACCAAGAATACTGGTGCTCATCATGTAGAGCACTCCTAACAAAGCTACCTGAGGTATATGAGGACTATCATGCATACTTTTCGGTGAAGTATACTATTTGGACAATCAATATTTTTTTGATACTGTATATATTGTATATAATAAATTATTTCATGTTGGTGGCTTACTGTGTTGTACGGTGAGAACACGTGCAACGTGCCACCAACCTTTTATTATCCTCAGTATTACAATTGTTTCTATAAACGTTTACTAAAGTATCGAACGTGGTCTGGAGTTCACTCACCTTCATCGCTTGCAGCAGTAGGGTTCTTTTCCACTTCCGTTGCACTGCACGTACACTCAATTACTTGCACTACATCCGCGCAGGTGTAATGGAATAGAAGTGGAAAAGACCTTTTGCACTTATACTAGATCTAAATGTTTTATTTCTGAAGAAAATCATATATCTGAATAATGAACTGATTACACTTGTACATGTCTATGTTTATACGACAAATAAATATACTAACATATCATTTTCTTTTTTCTATTGTGTTTAGTGTTAAAAGTATGGTATCAGACAATCGAAAATTTTTTAGAGCTACCCTTGGTAAAGTGAAATAGCTATGTGACCGTTAGTAGGTAGAGTGCGAAAATGGCCTTAAGAATGTGTAACCATCAAAATGAACGAATGGGCTCGATATAGCGACATTTGGGAACTGTGTGACCTTGGGAAAGTAGCGCATACGAATGACCTTGCTATTGTGTTACTTTGGGCATGTGGACCTTGAGAATGTGGGACCTTGGAAATGTGGTGTGTTCCAAAAGTCTCCCATCTTACCTACTTTTACCCCAAAATATTAACCCATATCTCATGATTGAATCTATGTTCCCAAAATAAAACATTTTGACAATATTTAGGTTAGTTATGTAACTCAAGCGCTTAAGTGCAAAACATTTTGATGCAATTGATTTACTCATCGACGATATGTCATACTTCCAAGTTAAGGAATAATCAATAGAAAGTCCTAATAATTTAAAAACTGTTACCTGTTCCATTGATTTACATTTCGGTATCTTTATCAGTGAACTTGCATTATATTGAGAACATTTAGAGTAAAATTGCATAATTCGAGTTTTTTCGGTACTTGAAACTAACTGATTTAATGTAAAATAGTTCGCTAATTGTACTAGACAAGAGTTTAATTGACATGACACTATATTACTACTGTCTCCATAAGAAAGCAGTTCTATACCATTTTTATATAAGAGGAATAAAAAGGACCAAGTACACTGCCTTGAGGTACTCCCATTTCTAAACTTAAAGTTGTCAAACAACAGCCTTGACAATTTACGTGCTGCTTTCTGGAAGTAAGATAAGACTTTATTAACGGGTAACACTTACAAAAGGTACCAAAAAAGTTATTTACAAAAATTGTAGGCAGCTATAAGTTTCACATTTTAAAATTAGTTACAGCTCTAAAGAGTGTTTCGTAACGCTGTACCATATCAAAGTTATATATTTTTTAATGAAACGCCCTGTATTTTATTTTAAATTTAAAATCCGCTTCACTTCCCCATTACAGCAATGTAAAGTTGTAATATGTTACACAAAGTATTTAAAAAGTTATAACTAATTTTCCATAAAAATCGTAACAAGATCAGCGCGATGTATAATTAAAAAGAAGTAAGAGAACAATGATCTATAGCAGCCATCGTTGTTGGATGATTGTCAAGATTTATAAAAATTGATTCATTTTGTTACTATTCATTAAAGCGAATACAGGGTAAGTCAAAATACAAGTACATTATTTTCTTAGTAGTTTTAAATGGATCGCCCTGTATTTTATTTTTCAATTAGAAAGAACACTTACCATACTTTTATTTTTGTTAAGCATTCCCTATGCCTAAAGTTAATAGTTTTTGAGATATTCTCATTTTTCTATTCAAAATATTAATTAAGTATCTAGTTGTTTGATAATTTTACTTTGAGCTAGCAATGATTGATTTCTCGAAAACTAATCGTTTATCATTTTGTTTAATAATTCAGTGGTATGATACATTCTTAAGGAGCAAAGATGAATTTTATTCGTGATGAAATGGTTTATACGATCTGGAGATTGGAGGAATGCAATAAAAACGCATTATTATCAGCAAGAATTTAGCACTCTGAACGGTTTCCTGAGAAACGACAGCCTACTACAGCAAGCATTGAAAGATTAAAGGATCGGTTTAACTGCACTGATTCAGTTGCCTATTTAAAACACGAACGAACAAAAATACTGTGACGGAGGAAAATGAATAAAATGCGTTGGTTGCAGTGACTAAAAACCCACATACAAGGATAAGGAATATTTGTAACGAAAAAGAACTTAGTTATTGCTCCGTATAAAAATTCTTTCTAAAAACAAGTTGCACACTTACCACAATCAATCGAAACGAGCGAGAAACGAGAATGTTTTTGACCTTGGGTCTTGTGCGTGGGCGCACTCGCTAATATTCGCACGCGAGTATTGACCTAACCACACTCTAATATCTTCCCTCGGGGCCTGTTTATAAATCTAAAGTCCTTTTTTGACCGAGATATTTTCCCATAAGACAGTTGCGAAGACTGTTTAGGCGACTCAACTTTCCCGAAGATAACCCGAACATTGACGAGTGCGCCTAAGCACAAGACCCAAGGCCAGCAGTATTCTCGTTTCTCGCGCATTTCGCTCTTTAAAGTGTAACCATCATCGAGTGAGCATTATTATAATGTATTCTCCTATTTATGAGCCAACATCAGCGGACATTAGAGATTTTACAGACTTGTTAATAAACTATTACAACATAACCGTTTAAGATGATGATGGAAACGATGACGTGGATGAGCTGAATGTATCTCACATCCAAGGTGATGGTGATGATTCACAGAAGAGGAAGAAGAGCGATGAGATAGAGGAAAAGGACGAGTCTTAAAACCATAATGATGGTAGCGACGAATCACTGTTAAAGAAGAAGAAGACCGATAAAAAATGTGACGTATTGTTATTTATAATAATAATATTTTTTCAAACGCTAAGCTTTCCTTCAATTTTTGTTAATAAACTTGTTTTTCCTAACGGTGTTTGAACATGCACTAACAATGCGGTAGTTAATGCGAAAGGGCGCTTAGATGGGTAGCTACAATAAGTGTGAGATTGGTTTTCTTTTGCACTCTGTAAGTTAAATCATACCACTATTTTTTTTTAATCGAGGGCTGGTTTTGTATGATTAAGTTAAATCAGTTTGGTATTTTTGAATTGTGGTTGGTTGGTTTTAGCAAAGTGTAAGTTAGTCCAATCAATATTCTTGTGGCGCTAGTTTTCGCAGGCTGTAGATTAAGATTTGATTGATTTGGTTGATTGATTGATTGAGATTGATCTGATTGTTTGATTTGATCGAACGTGATTTGTTTGGGATTGATCTGCTTAATTGATTGGATTAATTTGATTTGACTAATTGATTTGTAGCATCAAGCCCTCTTATTATAATACAAGTTCAAATTTCCCTCTCATAGATGGCACCGCAAACCAATTCAAATTTTTGGTCGAGGAGCGTGGGCCTGAGAGTAAGTTGCGAAGCCCTACATGTGTATTACAAGTTAGCATTATACCTTATTACAATAAAAATTCATATTTCCGGCCATAACCTGCTGAGCCTTAAATACAAATTCAAATTTTCCGCCAATGAGGCCTCGACAAGGGGCAAAGTCCCGAGAGCAAGTTGCGCAACCCTACACCTATCTTACAAGTTAGCATTAGGCCCCTTATTATAATACAGATTCAAATTTTTCGCCAAGGGTACCGATCATACACGAAGGCCCACGAACAAGTTGCGATCACGACAAGGGGAAATGACCCGAGAACAAGTTGCGACACCCTACACCTGTCGGTTATGTTCGGGGATGGTTGGAGTGGGGTCGCCTTCGCCGAAAGCCCCGCGTCGCAAAATTTTACCTATATGAGACATTCAAATAACGGTTTCTCGAAACGTCAAGTACTTGCAGCGACCAGCAAATAGATTGAGATAATTTTTCACGTGCACTAGGATTTATTTAATCACGAAAAGTTTCTCATAAGTGGTGTTGAGTTAAAAATTAAATTTGTACCATCAAGAGATACCTCTAGTCTAATGGCGGCGCACGGTTCAAATTACAAGACTCGAATTATGGACGCTAGTTTACTGATGAGATGTATGCGAATCAATCCCACCATTCTAATTGTGCGAATAAAGCCTTAGAAACATCTGCAGCAAAATACTCTGTTACAAGGGCCGAAGCAAAAGTGCTAACTATACCTGTGGGCATACAGCGAAAATCATCGGATAATGTCTTCCTGGGTGTAATGGTTATCGACTTTCGCATTAACTGTAATCCGTTAGTGCGATTCTTACGTATACAAAAGCATCACATCGCTAAATTTTGCCTACATGATTAGATTTGATGTTTGTTAAAGAATTGCTGGACATTTTTCGAAATAGAGCCCTGGCCCTTACCCGTCTGTATACTTTGAAGTATCTTTTCGCATCTTTGAAAAATAACCGAAAATACATCGATTATAGAACATGTAGTTTTTCAGCTTCAGAACTCGTGCCCACGTTATCTTGCTAAATACATCGATAACCTTCAGTATATAATTATACCAGTCATTATATTTACTTAGGTTTCTCATATCGCAAAGACCCCGCCTGTCATAATTAAAAAAAAATTTTACCCACAATGTACCTGTTTCGAGTAAATTTCTCACTACAGGTTTATGAATAGTGTACGCTACTTGTTTCTGTAACCGCGCTCTAATATGTTCCCTAGGGGTCTGTTTATAAATCTAAGTTCCTTTTTGACAGGGGGTATTTCTGCTAGGGCAGATCTTGTATGTAAAATAGACTTATGTGATAGTATGACAACCCCATTATGGGTAAAACCCGAAAATTTAAAAATAGTACTATAATAAGCGGTCAGCATGCATGCTTAACGTGATTATAAAATCTAAAACCGTTTTTTGACAAAGGTATTTCTGATTAGACAGAACTTTTATGTATGTAAAATCATATAGAGGCGAAATCTAGCTTAAAGAAGAGGATACAGGCAATTCGCTGCATACATCACAATATTAAATAACCTGTTTGCGCAAATATATATTTGGTTTTGGCTGTTGACGGTTTACACGAAGGGTTTGATAGACATTTTATTCTAAGTTAGTTAGTAATTTAATTTAATTTAATTATAACAGCTTCGCAATTGCATTGTATCTCTCTAACTAATCTAGCCTGTGATAGCTAAAACCCCCGATATATACATTTACGTAAAATATACATGGTGTTTATTATTATTGTTTACGTCCAATTGCGAAATCGTACATTCTGTTTGTATAACAAGTTAATTAACTGATTACGCAATACCCATTAACCGTTTTATTATCATTATATAGAATTTAACAGCGTATTTAAAAATCAATTGTATATGTTATCTTTATCTTGATTAGCTTCTTTAATATCAAAAAATAATCTAGTTGTTTATTAGCTTTACAAAATAGACCAAAATACGACCACGTGGGCATATAAAAAAAGCGCTATTCCATCAGGGTATTATTATTATTTCATATAATATTTAATTTAGACCTTAATGTTTTGTTGCAGCAGCAAATTTTTAAAATATTTGTAAACACATTAATTAACGCGATGTCGACGACTGATTGGTACTTTCCAATTAATATAAATGAAGTTTTATAACTGTTTAATAATAATAAACACATATTAAGAAGCCCGCGAACAGATTCCCGTCTTACATGACTACTAGCCCCCAATGCATAAATAAATTAGGTCATAATCTGTAGATGGGATTAAAAGAAAATGTAATAATAATTGTGCAACCTCCTTTGATAAAAACGGATTCTAATTAATAACAGATTAAATCTTTTTATTCTCGGGTGAAAAAAATACGATCCCCACGTGGGCGTGTAAAAAAGTAAAAGTTAAAGTGCCCCACAAAATCCAAGACGGCAGCGTAAGGTGTCGCTGTTCTACTGACCACTTTCAGGCATGCATAAATGTCTTGGGAGGTCATTTTGAACAATTTATGTAATTGTATTTTAGTAAAATAAGTATTGATTTTATTTCTTATTCTTTTGAGTGTTGTTTTTTATTTATCCCTTAGCACAATCTTATGTAAAATTTATTTGTAATAAATTGTTTTTCTTTTTGTATTCGTTATTTGTTTTACTAAACAATAATATTAAACTGTCAATTTTTGACAAACCAGTCATGTTCAGTTCAAACCAAAATTATCAAACATTTAGATAATTAATACTTTGCATAGAAAAATGAGAATATCCCAGAAACCATTAACTTTGGGCATAGGGAACGCTTAATAAAGATAAAAGTATGGTAATAGTATTTTCTAATTGTGAAATAAAATACAGAGCGATTCATTTAAAATTACTAATAAAATAATGTACTAAAGTAATGTTTTGACTTACCCTGTATTCGATTTAATGGATATTAACAAAATGAATACATTTTTATAAATTTTGACAATCATCCAAAAACGATGGCTGCTATAGATCATTGTTCTTGTACTTCTTTTTAATTATACATCGCACTGTTACGATTTTTATGGAAAATTTTTTATAACTTTTTAAATACTCTGTATAACATATTACAACTTTATATTGTTGTAATGGGGAAGTGAAGCGGATTTTAAATTTAAAGTAAAATACAGGGTTTTTCATTAAAAAAAATATAACTTTGATATGGTACAGCGTTACGAAACACTCTTTAGAGCTGTAACTAATTTTAAAATGTGAAACTTATAGCTGCCTACAATTTTTGTAAATAACTTTTTTGGTACCTTTTGAAAGTGTCACCCGTTAATAAAGTCGTATCTTACTTCCAGAAAGCAGTACGTAAATTGTAAAGGCTGTTGTTCGACAACTTTAAGTTTAGAAATGGGAGTACCTCAAAATAAAATACAGGGCGATCCTTTTAAAATTACTAAGAAAATAATGTACTTGTATTTTGACTTACACTGTATTCAATTTAATGAATATTAACAAAATGAATCAATTTTTATAAATTTTGACAACCATCCAAAAACGATGGCTGCTATAGTCAAGGGTGTTGTTCGACAACTTTAAGATTAGAAATGGGAGTACCTCAAGGCAGTGTACTTGGTCCCTTATTATTCCTCTTATCTGAAAATGGTATATAGCCTACTTTCTTATGAAGACAGTAGTAATATAGTGTCTTGTCAATATTAAACTCTTGCGTAGTAGAATTATTGAACTATTTTACATTAAATCAGTTAGTTTTAGTACCGAAAAAACTCGAATTATGCAATTTTACTCTAAATGTTCTCAATATAATGCAAGTTCACTGATAAAGATACCGAAATGTAAATCAATGGAACAGGTAACAGTTTTTAAATTATTAGGACTTTCTATTGATTATTCCTTAACTTGGAAGGATGACATATCGTCGATGAGTAAATCAATTGCGTCAAAATGTTTTGTACTTAAGCGCTTGAGTTACATAACTAACCAGAATATTGTCAAAATGGGACAATTTTTTGGGGTAACGTAGGTAAGATTGGAAATGACTTTTTTGGTACCTTTTGAAAGTGTCACCCGTTAATAAATCGTATCTTACATCCCGAAAGCAGTACGTAAATTGTTAAGGCTGTTGTTCGACAACTTTAAGTTTAGAAATGGGAGTACTTCAAGGCAGTGTACTTGGTCCTTTATTATTTCTCTTGTATATAAATGATATAGAAAGATGTATTAATATTAATGCTTGTTTATTTGCAGATGACCTTACACTACTTTCTTATGGAGACAGTAGTAATGTAGTGTCATGAAAATTAAACTCTGGTTTAGTAGAATTAGCAAACCATTTTACATTAAATCAGTTAGTTGCCGAAAAAACTCGAATTATGAAATTTTACACTAAATGTTCTCAATATAACGCATGTTCACTGATAAAGTTACCGAAATGTGAATCTATAGAACAAGTAACCGTTTTTTAATGATTAAGACTTTCTATTGACTATTCCATAACTTGGATGGATCATATATCGTCGATGAGCAAATCAATTGCATCAAAATGTTTTGAGCTTAAGTTACATAACTAACCTGAATATTGTCAAAATATCTTATTTTGCGAACATAGATTCAATCATGAGATAAGCTTTTGGGGTAATAGTAGGTAAGATTGAAGCCTTTTGGGACACCACATTTCCAAGGTCCCACATACCCAAGATAACACAATAGCAAGGTCATTCGCGTGCGCTACTTTGTTAAGGTCACACAGTTCCCAGGTGTCGCTATATCGAGGTCATTCGTTCATTTTGATGGTTACTCATTCTTAAGGCCATTTTCGCACGTTTGCCAACATTGACCGGCATCTTCGTAAAAGTGGTACATATTATCAATTTAAAAATTCTATTCATATCGGGTTCTCACAGGTTGTTTGAAGCCACCAAAAATTGACAGTGGTAGGAGGGGAAATGCAAGAACACCAGTTTTAGAACAAAGAGTGTTGGATGCAATTGACGCTCATCCCACAACAAGCTCTCGTTATTGGCAAGAGAAAATAATTCAAACCAGCCCACGATATGTATAATTATTAAAACGGAACTTTTGTGACCTTTCCATTATCGAAAGATACAAGCTTTGGCCATTAATGATTTTCAAGTAAGAGTGAACTTTTCACGTTGGTTTCTAGAAAAATTCAATAATGACCGAAACTATCCATCGATTATCTTATTCACTGATGAGGCAGGTTTCGCCAAAAAGGGAACTTTTAACTTCCATAACAATCATTACTACGATTATCAAAATCCACGCGTTTTCATTGAAACCAATCATCAACAGCAATTCAATGTGAATGTATGGGCTGGTATTATTGGCAATAATTTAATTGATCCATTCTTTTTGCCACAACGTTTATTTAAATGGTAATTCATACAACAATTTTTTGCATAATGATTTACCCGAGTTACTAGAAGATGTCTATCTGGATGTTAGGGGTCGGATGTGTCATGCACGATGGTGCGCCTCCTCATTTTGCACTCACTGTTAGGCGGTCATTGAAACGAACTTTTAATGCAAACTGGATTGGACGTTTAGTACCGGTTCCTTGGTCTGCACGTTCACCGGATCTAAACCCTATGATTTTTTTTCTGGGGTCGTTTAAAAGACATGGTGTATTCGGTGACAATTACAAACGTCTAACATCTCCAGCGACGAATTATTGATTGCTCTAATTTAATAAGAGATGGTCCGCAATTATTTTTCAACGTACGTCAGTCAATCACGAAAGGAATTCCTAAATGCATAGCAGTCAACGGTGAACAATTCGAACATTTAATCAACTAATTTGTTTGTTAATTAATACTTTGTTTAACTTAATAAAGTCTTTGACAACTATGACTTTTAGTCCACCGCACACTTACTAAATTTTGGTGCGGTAGTATTTAATTGAGCGTGATTGAAGAAATTGCAAATAACTCGTAAACCGTTCACTTTATCAACTTCAACCAAGAGGACCAAATTTGCAGAAAATTGAATAACGGACCCAAAAAAGTCACCAAAATACCTGAAAAATCACACACAAAAAGTTGGAATAGAAAGTATACGGGAACAATGTGAAAACTAATACTTCCAGTCCATTCATAAACAATCCAATCAAACCAGAAAAATCCTCGTCAACAAAGAAATAATTTTCATTGGGGATAGTATTTTGAAATTCCTAAAGGTTTTCGAGTTATTTGCGAAAAACGATTTTCAAAATTCAACTTTGAGGGCCTGTCACTTTGTAGCCATACATTTTAGAGAAAAATTTTATCTGACTTTTCGTCTTCAATTTATGTGTAGAAAATACACTTGAAGGAGGGGTACGTTTTTTTGGTTCACGTTGTAATATATATATATATATATATATATATATATATATATATATATATATATATGTTGCTTACTATGGGCGATAGTGGGAACCCATCGCCATCCCAAACTCTTGTTGGTAGAATTTGTCTTCTACTGGGAAAGATGTAGTTCTAATGCATATTGTCAGAAGTTCCATTATTGTGTTTACAGAGAGTTGCGTGCGTTCGTCTAACCTTTCATCCTTTTCCAGGCTGTCCCTTATGATAGTTAGTGCCTTATCGGTGGGCGCATTTGTGAATAGATTCACGATGACGAAGCTTACCAGTATTTATTCGTGGTTTCGTTGGAAGTTTCTGATGGTTTCTACGAAGTGTTGCGTATTCTTGACCATAGATTCGGTTTTTCCCGATAAGGGTGTGATGATGCCTAACAGATAGTGTGCTAATGGGTGACAAGGTGAATCTAACCTTACTTCTGTATTCTTTAGCTTCTTCAGGATCTAATTTCATGGCTGTTCCTTCAACTGCGGTTCTTAAATCTACTTTCGGAAGATATCTCAGTGTTATCGCATAGTTCAAGCCTTTGTCCAGTGGTTGATTCTTTCTTCTCCTTCATTAGTTTTTCTAGTTTCTTCAGTTGAATTCCCTTGTGTATTGCCTTGGTCTTTGAATATTTACTTCCAGTAGCCGCACTTATCGTATCAGTCTTGTTAGACACACGCACACGCACACGTGCACGCTCACACGCACACACACGCAATTGTTATATGAAGTGCTTCTGACATTTATATTTTGCTTTTAAAAATGTAATTCTACACTACAATAGGCAAATAACGCATTCAAACTGAATTGAGCTTTATGAACAAGTTTCAACTCAAATTAAACGAAATAAACTTTCCGGTAACACGGAATTTGATTATCGCTTGCATAAAAATCACAGTTTGTATGAAAAAGAATTTTATTTTGTTACAGACAGAAACATAAATATGTACGTAAACATAACAATAAACAAACTTAACATCAATTCACAGGATTTCCGAAAGGCAACGCTATGCAGTAGAGGTACAATAGTAATTTTTGGAGATACTATAAGTCAGTTATGTTGATAAACTGGTATTCAATTTTTTTTATAATGACTATGTTGAAAGGAAACATAGTTCTAAGTAATTAACGTTTGATAAGCGTATTCGATGTGTATTAACTAATTATTTAATACTTGCGTTGCAGCACCCCTATACAATATACAGGGTGTCCACAAACTCTTTTCACAAAAGAAAACTACAGCTTCTAGAGCTGATTTTATGTCGATTTAACGTAAATTACCTTAATACAAAAATACTTCCTAAGAGAGCTGGAGCTCTTGGAAGATGGCGCCCTAACATCGGTTTAATACAAATATCCTCAAAATGGTTTCCCTTTAAATGATATCGTTCTGTACATTTATTTAGTGGAATATACCCAATCGTATGGTGTGAATATGATTTTTAGTTGTGCTCATAAGCGGCTTGTTTGGGCAGGCATTGGACATTGTTATTCACAAGTTTTTTGTATTTCAAAACTTCGCAATTTTAATATAAAATTTAAAAAAATTCGAGTTTTTCTTAAAAGTATGATACTCATGCCTGAAGTCGCTACGACGCACCGTTTTCGAAATAAATCGATTTGAACTTTTCATAATAAAAGTATGATTAACACATGAAAAGTTCAAATCGATTTATTTCGAAAACGGTGCGTCGTAGCGACTTCAGACAAGAGCATCATTCTTTTATGAAAAAATCGAAATTTTTTTAATTTTATGTTAAAATTGCGGAATTTTGAAAAAAAACTTATGAATAACATTGTCCAAACGAACCGCTTATGAGTACAGCTAAAAAATCATATTCACGCCATACGATTGGGCATATTCCACTAAATAAATGTACATACCGCTATCATTTAAAGCAGAAACCATTTTGAAGATATTTAAATTAAACCGACGTTAGGGCGCCATCTTCCAAGAGCTTCAGCTCTCTTAGGAAGTATTTTTGTATTAAGGTAATTAACGTTAAATTGATATAAAATCAGCTCTAGAATCTGCAGTTTTCTTTTGTGAAAAGAGTTTGTGGACACCCTGTATATTTATAAACTAGTTAGATTTACAGTTTCTTAATGCTACTGATATGGTTTTTGCAAAAATGACATTCTTTGATCGTTTTATTTTCAAAATAGCAGTCTCCACATTTTTATGAAGAACTTCTAAATAAAAATAATTCCTCCACATAATGGTTTAACCAAGTCTTTAATTCTATTGCCAGAATAACATGGCTATAGTAAAACGTGGATGTTTTAATTACTTTAGGCAGGGGTCAAGTTATAAATATACCCTTCGCTAATAAAATCATAACATAAACAACAAATGACACACCTTCAAAATCACAGATATAGAACAGTAAAACGTTGTTAGATTTTTGTGATCTTTGATACACTTTAAACTTATTAGCCATAAAAAGCTAAAACAAATAAAATAAACTAAACAAATAATTTAAAAACAGTCAAATGAGGCAGTTGGGTAATACGTTGGGCCTTAAATTTTCTACTGCAGCGATTGTTCTGAAGACTGAGCAACTGTTTGAATAGAAACTTCCCGACTGTTCGTTTTATACTGGTTAACTACAGTCTCTATATCTTTTCTTTGGCGCTCTAAATGAAAATAGTTCTTCCATACAATACTTCCCCCAACACGTTTTAAAGATCTTGACAGCGTTGTCGCAGGCTTAGGGTGGTAGGGGTAAAACGTTACTGACCTTTTGTCTACTTTTGGTAAAGGCAGAGTGGAACGGTTACGTTCTTCAAGTTGGACGTTCCCATGTTTTATATTAAGTACGTTCGACAATTCATTATTGTTATCATTAGACGTTGCTAATTTTTCAAATACTGAAGACAGGTTGGGAAAACGATTTACTGTAGGGTTGTAGTTCTCATCATAAATGGCTTCAATAAGTTTCAAACCATTTTCTACCTCTGTAGAACGTACTGTTGGCTTACTTTTGGAACACTTTGGAATAATTTGAGCTGCTTTTCTAGGAGATTCTTTTACTTTAGCCAAAAGATCAGACGATGAATTTAATTTTGTGGGTAAATGATTTACCAAAATTTCGGTAGGAGTATCCATTCTACGTGATGGTTTTTCTATCACTTCTTCAAGAGAGTTAGGTTCAGGTACGTGTAAGTAAGCATCTTTAATACCAAAAGAAGATGGAGGAATGACTTTCACTAATCGACTTGTTTTCTCCGGCTGACGTTTTATCACAGTAGGTCTTATGCAACGTACGTTTGCCATTAACTTTGGGTGGTTCCGTTGCATATGCTTTTTTAAATTATGGGCTTTAAACAGTGATTTACACAGTTTGCAACAATGGTATGTCACCGAATTTGTAAATCCGTTTTCAAAACCAAAAGTATAAATGTGCTCTCGAGGCAATAAGTGTCTTGAGTCTGCTGGTGAATTTGTAATAACACTTCCTGCTGATAAGCTTTTTAAATACTGTTGAATTTGAGGAGTTTTCCATGATTGGTTACTGTAATCGTGAAGTGAGATATTTTTTGCCATTTGAATCTGAAACACAAAAAGATCATTTATTTTTGTACTTTATGTTTAAGTTACTACAATTTTACAGAATAGTTCAGGGAGACACTACGTTTCAAAATGTTGCACACAAACTACGCAAACTTAACAGTAGCTAAACCAAAACATTTTTACTAAAAAAGCACCAAACCGAAAACATGTAACTGGTATGAGGGAGAAATATTAACAGGGAAACCTATGGTGATAAAGGATGCTTGTATGCAGAAGAGAAACGCCATACGGAAATGTAAGGATAGCCAAAGCTGTATCTGCATTACAAGCTATCTTAAATATCACCTTACAAAAAGGAAAGAAGTTAAGATCAAAAATTTTTGCAAAAATAGACAAAATTCAGATCACCTTTATAGAGCGTGGTAATTATTTGAATGAATAAAATACAATGAGGAGGTGTGAAAAACGCAATACGACAATAACGCGGTCTTTGAAAAGCCCCATTTTGATTTCTGTTCTGCAAATTTCATACCACCTTCAAGGAAGACGTGTTAATGTGTTATGGTGGAAAACATAAACTCAATACTAAGCATTTGCCTGTGAAGATTTCGATAAAGACAAAAATGAGGATACCACTTATTGGTCTATGAAAAAATGCCAGTAATAGTACAATCTAACTAACCCCATCCATTGCTTTGCTGACGATAGCACTCTTCACTGTAGTTCATCTCAGTTTATTCATAGTGATACCACCTTCTATATCAAATCAAGAAATAATAATTTAGTTAAATTTAATGCTAACAAAACTCAGTGTTGCCTTGTGTCCGCCAAAAAAGATCGATCATTTCCTGTTGTAAGTATGAATGGCTCAGTTCTTAAGTTTTCAGACTCTATTACTCTGTTGGATATGACTGTATCTTCAAATCTCTCATGGGTTGACCATCTGTAACAACCCTTTTTTGAGTTGTATTAAAATATACCGTAATCTAAGGTCTTACATTCATTTAGTTGTAAATATAAGAAAAAAGTTTTTAATTATTGAAAAATAGGTATGTGATAGGCAACTTAATTTGCATATCTTTATAGTGTATATTTCGTAAAAGTTTATATTCCCACTTCAAATTTTATTCTGCTTTTATCTTCTGCGCAACGCGTCATCATCATCTACTTTCAAAGCATCCATTTTGCTCACCTCCTGATGCACGTTACAGCAGGAAGCTTTGTTGCTTTGGGTTTTCCCCTAAATTTTAGTGTAAAGTGCCATTAATTTGATGGTAAGATATCTTTTAATGCGTAATACTAAAAATTAATACATTTGCTCTTTTCAGGCACTTTTTATTTTTTACTGTTACTTTAACTTTTACTTTTAATATTACCGCTTTGGATTGCACAATTAATTTTACTGTTGCGTACGCTTTCATTTTATGATTGCAATTTTTGCATTCAAAACTTCAAAATAATGCAATAAATATTGGATTCAAAATTTCAAGAAGAAATTTATAAGAGATAAATTCCTTTCATGGGTTGGTTTACTACGTAAAACATTATTTCAAGATATTACGCAATAATGGTGCAAGGATGACATCACCTTGGTTGACCGTTTCGTAAATATTTAGATACCAGAGGTTATTAAAAAATTTGTGTACAAAAATTTTACAAAGGTACTGATTTTTTAGTACTTTAAGGATAGTTTTAAGATATATTTTATTTAACCATATCATATTAACTATCAATAAACATAGTTGTATATTTTTATTTTTTTACATTTTGATAAAATTTTTAATGTTAACAAACTCGGTTTAGTTATTCCGAACAGAATTAAAAAATAACCTGGCGTCCGAGATCATTTTATTAGTGTTACATTACAATTTTTTATTATTTATGTTCGGTGGAAGTAAGCGAGCAGCTTCAGTGGTAATTAAGCAAATCATAAGATTTGAACCTCCCCACGTTAATCTACCGATTTGAGACCAAGGCACTATTTGTGGTGAATGGTTAGTATCTCCAGTTAGTTATAACGATTTGTGTGTTAGGAGAACTTTTTACACTTATTTCATTATTACATTTATTTTTTATTAAATTACGAGTACCACTTTTTTATACATCTTCTGTCAGCTACCAAAACAGCTGCTCGTAAAATAGGCTTTTTATACAGATCTAAGCAGTACTTTACCTCTCGACAATTCCTTCTGCTGTATAAGGCCCAAATTTGGCCTCATCTGGAATATAATTCTCACCTCTGGGTTAGTGCTCCCCAATACGCTCTCGATATCGTTGATCGTATCCAAAAGAGAGCGATTAGGCTTATAAATGACCCGTCCTTAACTTTTCACATACAGTCCCTTGAGCATAGAAGGATGGTTTCAGTTCTTTCTTTGTATTATCGTTATTACAACGGCTATTGTGCTGATGAATTATGTTCTTTGATACCTTCTCGGGCTATCTTTGCGAGAAACACTCGGTTCGCTCATTCACATCATCAGTATGCAGTAGAAAATCTCCACTTGTCGTACCAAACGGACACAATCCATATTTTTCTACACGGCTTCTAAACTCTGGAATGACCTACCTAGTTCCTGCTTTCCTCTCACTTATGATATGAGAAAATTTAAGGTAGCTGTTCATAGCCATCTATTGGCAATTCATTATCCCTCTATCCATCCTCCTAAGTGTTCCTGAGTGCTTTAGCACGATAGGCCAAATTTAGCCTGTTCGGGTCCACAATTATAAAAAAAATAATCGTAACGTAGAGATGACATCAACGTGCAAATCACCGATCTGTTTCACTCAACAGTAACAATCACAGCAAATAATAGTTCCATCTTTCTGAAATTCACGTGTGCAAGGTTTATCGATGGTTGTCTTCATAAAATACTCGGTAGCATTTAGATTTAGTATATCCTGTAAAACAGCTAACAAAAAATGAAGACACAATGTGTTGGCTACACTATCCTTTGGAAAATTACAATACTATGACACGTTTAGTTTTTATTTCGTAAAGTTTTTTGGGATAAAATATGTGAATTCTATATTTTTTATTTTTTAATATAAAAAATCAAGTAACAACATATTGAGATGTAAATTTACTTTGGGAATATTTACTTATTATATGTATTACTCTGAGAGTAGAAACTCAGGGGAAATGGTTCGAGGAATTATTTTTGTAATGATATTAAATAAAACTTTTATATTAAGATTTTTATAAGATAACTCATTTATTATCTAGCAATTAATTTTTAATTCAACTTGAATTATTTTACTCAAACACCTTGTATAATACGCAACTATACAACACATTGCGCGCATGCGGATATCTGTTTGTAAATACTGATGTTAAATATGTACATTCTGCGTTCCATGGTTGAACAACGAAATACATTACTGTTACTATAAAAGAATTTGCTTTTATTTTAAACTGAAGTAATATAATTATATACTTAATGATTAGCGTTCGTATTCGCTGACTGGTATCTAATTTGCCCAAATACTTTACACATGTAAACACCGATGATGAGCATAATTCAAAACATAACCTAAATTACTAATAATAGATTCATATAACTTACAGCATTATTAATCTTCCCTCTGCGGCTGCAATCTCCAATTGTTGAAGTCCCGTTCTCCAAATCAGTTGTATTGTTATCGACCATAAGCTTCTTCAGGTACATTACTTAACTTTTTCCATGAGGACTTTATTTTAATATTGAATAATTTTAATGCAATAATTATCGGCATTCAGTTTTATTTATTGACTTTCTCTCATTATAATTTGTTTTAGTATTGTATAATATAAAAACAATAACTTGCGATATTGCAGGCTCACATTCCATTAATATAAGTAATTTGACTGTTATCTCATTATATTTAGAATTTACATCAGTTCTACATACATAAAGACAAAATTTGCATCGATTGGGGCTTGAACCTTGGTGGCGCAGTTGGTAGCGCGGTACTCTAGCAAAGTACAGGTCGTAGGTTCGAATCCTACTCGAGGTAAACTTTTTATTTATGTATTTAATAAAATTAATAATAATTTTTAATAACTGTTTGAATTCAATTTTTAATTTATTAAAACTTTTCTAATATCTAAGAAATTAATAAGCTCTATTTTTGTTTAATTAATTTTGTTTATATTAAAAAAAATCCATAACAATATTCCATACTTCAATTGAAATATCAATTAACAATTCACTTATTATTACACTAACCTCACTTTTGTTTTAAATAGTTTAGCTTTTGCGAATAGGTTTTTGTTTTTATAAAATTAGGTTAGGAGACACTTACTAATCTTAAATTTTTATTACATTTTAGGAACAAAAGTAACATGTTTTCACCTTCAAGATTAGTAAGAGACTGTTAAGAAAATTTACAAATGTAGTATCATTTTTTTCTAAACCACCAATTTTGATTGGACCTACTACGCTATACAAACAAACCTGACCTTAATTCTGATTGGTTGAACATTTTAATAATTTACAGTTAATTAATTTTACAAATACCTTCGTTATACTAGGATACATCTTAAAAATATTATAAGCATTAAATTCTACAGCGAATTTCCCTTAAAATGATACCCCATTTGCCCTATTTCGCTTCTAAACTATTTTGTTATGCTAAATATCCTAAGTATGCATATTTTCATACAGAAATTTACTTATATCTAACTTTCTATTATCTACAGGAAAACTATGATCATATTTGGATTCTCTGACCAGAAACACATAAAGTTACACTAACTTTAACTTCAACACAGTCAACAATGAAAAATACTATCTCACAATCGGAGTTCAAAATGTCCATAACCTATCTTCTCAACACATTTAGTTAATTTGCACCACCAATGTTAATTTATGTGGCTACACTTCCTTTTAACACAACTGTAAGTTACTTTTACGCTAATTGTTCAGTATTATTATTCATAATTTCATCAATTATATGAATCTTTCTGACATTGTCTTTATAGTTAACTTTAATCATACAATTTCTTTCATCGACATGTCATCTAGTACATACTATTTTCTTTTATTTTAGAATTGAATCAGATTATGCTACCAGAACAGGCTCTATCTTTTCTAAATGGATATGATGAGCAATATTATAGAAAATACATAATTTACATCTTCCGAATGTGATCGGAAACTACTAATGTGAAATTTCTGTTGTACAACCATGATTAAAATGCAATAATTGTAAAACTTGAATCATTTAGCTCACAATGTGTTGTACAACTACATATGTACTCAGTTATATGTTATTATGAACTTATGTAACTCGCGATCTTACACATATGTTTATCTAATTTCATCACACTAACTCTAATCTTATTATAATCTTTATTACGAACTTTATTTCTTTATAACTTTATCATATTTAACACTCAAACATATCTCAACATGATCAACAAATTAATATACAATGTTCCCACACTTCTCCCGCCCCCACGTTGTTCATTTTTCTTTTCAGTAAGATTATTTTTGTAATAGGTCTTCTGTATACGCCGACTTGTGTCTTGACATCGACTACACGAATTTGTTTGCTGCGGCCTGGATAAGTTTTTGATTCCTCGTGGCCAAGTATTTCTTGGACAGTTATCATCTGCTAAGATTACAAGGTCTCCTTCTGCAAGGTTCGTTTTCTGATGTTGCCACTTGCTTCGCTTAATAAGGGTAGGGACATATTCTTTAAGACACCGTCTCCAAGATGCGCCGGCATAAGATTGAGCAATCCGCCACTGTTTTTGAGGATGTTTATCACTGCTGGTGAAGATACCTGGTGGTAAAACTTCGCAATCTCGTCCTATTAGGAAATGATTTGGAGTTAGGCTTTCAAAATCATTTGAATCAGATGATACATATGTTAACGGATGACTGCTAACTGTACGTTCAATTTCAGTCAACAGTGTTTGTAGTGTGTCTTCTTTTGAGCACTGATCTCTCATTACAACCTTTAATGTACTTTTGATCGACTTAATCATTGTTTCCCACACCCCACCATGATGTGGTGCAGGTGTTGGATTTTGATGAAATTCAATTTTTCTTAAGCAACAAAATTCTTTAATTGTGCTGCTGTCTAGTTCCATAAAATCGTCTTTTAGCTCTTTTTATGCCTCTTTCATATTGGTACCATTATTAGAATACAACGTTGAAGGAGCCCCCTGTCTACAAATAAATCTTCGTATCGCCATTATTGCTGAATCGGTTGACAATGATGCAACGATTCTAAATGAATGGTTCTAGTTGACAAACAAGTAAACAACACCCCTCTTTTCCCTTCGTCTTCCAATAGATACGACTGAAATATTCCATTCATGTAAGTTTAAATGCTCTTGCTTGCACGGTTAGTCTGAAATCAGGTATAGATTCCATTTGTTGAATTGGAATTCTTGAATTTTTTATTCTGCATATGATGCACTTCTGTTGCTCTTGCTTTTAGTAACCAAAATTTTTTGTCTTATATCGTTGAAGGTGTTATTTGTTCCTTGATGATTATTTAGTCTGTGGTAATGAGATACAAGAACTTGTGTTAAATGATGTTTGGAATCCATTATTATTGGCTGTTTTGCGGCACTATGGAGATTAGTTGCGAAGTCTAGTCTTTCACTTATTCGTAAAATTTTTTGACTGTCTAATATGGGATTTAGATGCCACAATTCACTTTCCTTTGGTAAAGGTTTGTTTTTGGAAAGTATTTCTACTTCTTTGCCGAAACTGTCTTGCTGTGCTAATTTTATGACTTGTAACTCTGCTGCAGCGTACTCCCGAACTGTTAGGTTCTTGTCAAATACCATTGTCGGTATTAATCTTGATTTCACTTCATACTTTTTAATAATTCTCTCCATCCATGCTACTATCCTAATAATACGGTAATAGTTAGAAAATCTTGAGAACTCTATCACTTTAGCATCCTCATTTACGACACATACTATCTTGTTTTTTTCTTCTCATCATCATAATGTTCCATTAAGTCGTTATTTCCTCCAGGCCAAAACTGTTCTTCTTTTAGTAGGAACTGCGATTCCTGAAACCATCCTTCAATATCTTTCCATAATCCTCTTCTTACCTGATCAGCTATATTGTATTCTGTGGGAATCCAGTACCATTCTTCACAGTTTGTTAATTCACTGATTTCTCCTATTCTGTCGGAAAAACAAAACTTTATAATTTTGTGGGTCAGACTTAATCCAACTTCGAGTGTCTGTCTAGAAATATTTTTTGCAAATGTGTAGACTATGACCCAATTGTTTTAGCCAACCGTGCAGCTGCAAGTGCTGCTTGTAACTTTACTTTTGGAATTGTCAAAGTGGGTTTCCTCGAGATTAACCTAGATTTAGCCATTACAAATACGGTAAAAACTTTATAAATTGTTTTTATCCTAAAATATGATACGCAAGCATAAACCTTTGTGACTTCCATCGCAGAAAATGTGCAATTGAATTTCAGCAGTGTTTGTATCAACTCCGTACCAACGAGGAATTTTCAAATCTTTAATCTAACCAAATTTTCCATTTTTGTAAAGCATCGGATTAATTTTTCATCCCATAGGATCTTCTCACGCTAGATTTCTTGTAGTAAAATCCTACCCCGAATAGTAAATGCCGCTAAAAATCCTAAAGGGTCATATACTGACATGACAACTTTTAACACCTTTCTTTTTGTTGGTATGACTCCTTCCTGAAAAACAGATTCAGGTTTTTAAATAAAATTGCCAGAAAACTGTAAATAATCAACTTTTGGGTTCCATATCAAACCTAATGTCCTCTCGTAAGTTGGCCATCTTTCTAATTCTAATTCGGATATGCTTTTAGCTCTTAATTCTTTAGGTATATTTTCTACTACCTTGGTGGAGTTACTTATCCAGCTTCGCATTCTAAATTTCCCTGATTATGAATATCTGAAACTTCTTTAACAGTTTCTATGGTCTGTACTTCAGACTCAAAGCTGTCTAGATAATCATCCATGTAATGATTTTTGGATATGGCTTTTACTGCATTTGGATATTTGTCTTTGAATCTTTCTCCATTTTTTCTTGCAACACTGCGCAGCTTGGTGAACAAACTACTCCAAAAATCATTACCTGCATTTTGTAAGTAATGATTTTCTTTTCCTCTCCTCTCCACAGAAATCTTTAAAATTTTGACCTTCCTCTCTGATTTGCACTTGCAAAAACATCTCTTCGACATCTCCTACAACAGCTACCTCATATTGTCGAAATTTCCAAAGTATCTCAATTAGAGAGTTATGTAGGCCTGGACCTCTTATTAGATGATCATTATAACTTGTATTATTAACCTTTGCTTTTGCATCGAATACAAAGCGAAATATATCTGGTTTACTTGGATGTTTTACTGAAAATGAGGTAAATACCAACTCTTTTCCGCGTTTTCATTAATTTCCCTTTTTGACAATACCTTTTTTTTGCTCACGATACTGTTCTGCAAAACTACTGTTTTGTGCCCTCTTTCTTTCTGTGAGATACAGTCTACTTAGTGTTACAGGTCTGGTTTCTGAAAGGGTACGTACGTCCCTTTTCCATAGTAGTACTATTTCCCAATGTCCATTTTTTATTGACGACACGCATTTTCCATAATTTGTAATCCCTTTTTGTCCTCTGAGACAAAATTTTTTTGTTATTTAAAACTGCTAAATTATAGTATATAACAGCTTGTTTAACTAAATCATCAAGCTCTTCGTCTTTATCTTCGGTGTGACAATGAAAACAAAAATCATTGTTAATTATATTTTTAAATTTTGTGATCTTCCGTGAATAATCCAACCTAACTTTGTTTTGTTTTGTTGCTATAGGACTATTTCTCTAGCAACAATATAAAAATAATATAAAAAATCTAGTAACAACGTATAAACAACAAATTAGTATACAATGTTCATCGTAAGTTCCCACACACAATATGAACTTACCGTTACAAGAAACGGTGTTAACTAACAAAAAAATCGCGGAATTATCACAATGTCCTGCAGACCAACAACCAAAGGTAAACAAATATTAGCGCTTAGACAGGATACAGAAACAAACAAAATTCACCCATGTACGACACCAAATTAAAAAACATTACTAACATGTTTGATTTAGGATACCTTATCTACTACATTACTTTTATCAAACATATGTAGAGTTACCGCAGACATGTCCCTTTTTTTATGAGCTAAATGTTCCTTGAAGCGAATTTTGATAGGTCGTTTAGTTCATATATACGCATATACCAACACGGACGCACGCACTCATTGATTCATTCACTCACTCAAGAACACTCGCAAGCACCCATCCACAGATCTGGACCTTATCTACTGTTCTGGAAGCATACAAACTCGAGACAAATTGCTATATTAAGTACTGACGAGGATAAACCAATTATATAGTGACTTATGTCTATGCTAAAGGACAAGACATGTACCACAGTGTGATAAGAGTCACAGAGTTGACACCTGGCGAAGAATCGTAGTGAACACGACTTCTGATTTAAATGTGCACAAATATGTGAAGGGTGAGGAGTAAGCCACACGGTACTTAGTGAGAGGTGTGGATATGAAGCAAATTAAGAAGTACTAATTTCTAAGGTTCCGCGATAGCACGTAATACCAAGAGATTTTCTCCATGAGGAGTTCACGTATACTAAATGAATAGGAAATATCCTTGAAATATATGGCAGGCAACGACGACAAAGACCCAAAACGCGAGAGTCTACCTAGACTTTACGATATTCAAAGTCATGGGTAACGCGAAGCTCATTAAGTCAGCATAAAGACTTCATGTGCCCTTGGTTTGAGTTGTCTACAAAATAAGGACCAAAGAGTTAAGTTACACCAGGTGTAATGCCAAAATTATAGGCAGTAGTGTAATTAACCCACGCATGGATCATTACAGTGTTGCCACGAATCAAGGTCATGCAATATTGTCACGTCTTACGACAAGGCTACGTGCCTATCTAAGCGCAAACCGGAAGTATCAAGGTAACAGGCTTAACTAAGAAACAAACCGGAAGTTCCAAGATCACTGGTTTAGCCCAGAAGAAAATCAAAAGTTCACTGATCCATTTAAATGCATTTTATGGGTCCAGAAACAAACTAAGGCAAGAATTCGGGCTACCTCTTCAAGGTCGCCTGAAGCGGGGTCCTAGAAGATAACTCAAACTAAGATAAAATTTTTTCTTTTCGTTCCAGACGTCCACGTGATCTTTGTTTGAGTTAGTCAACAAACAAGAAGTTAAGTAACACGAGACAATTATCCAGTAGTATACCAGATTAGGTGAGAAACAAGGTTCCAAGCCCAGAAACAAATCCAAAGCTCATTGACCCCTTCAAGGCTATGGTTTTAATCTAGCAACAGGAGTACACTTCCAGAAACCAACCTTCTATCCGGTGACCTTGGGTTTTCGTCTTAACACAGGTGTGGCAACATTGCATGGCCTTGAAACGGTGCAGGAGGTAGTTCAAACCAAACTTATGCGTATTATTATGGTTAATAATTTGGATTCTAGTTTTATATGCAATGGTAGTTTGTGATAGAAAAAAGACAGATAACTGTCATAATGACAAACAGGAGAAAAAGATATAAGCGAGGCTGTAACCGGTAACAGTACAGTAAGTACAATGGTTTTTAAGAAAGAAAAATGTCCGAAAACAAAGATTTCTACTCAACTAAACAAAATGAGAGAAGAAGGCTCGCGGGAACGAAATGAAAAGTAGTGAATTAACGACTGAAGGGATGGTGTACATACTGTAAATAAATCGGGTTTGGAATTAGGATATTTCAATTAATCGGTTTGCATAGCACATAGTGCAACAAAAAAGCGCCCATAGATTAAGAACGTAGTGGCAAAGAATGCACGTTAGCATAAAAAAAATTGGTGTATGGAATAAGGAATAGTATATGTTTAATCTACATGTTTTCTACTTAGAGACGTTTTCTTTGTAGTTCCAAATTCCAAAGATGACTTTCCTAGCATTGAATGAGGCGCTAGTTTTAAAGTCTGCGTTTATTTTGGAGCTACAACTATCGTAAATAAATACTTGCAACGGTAATTCCCCTAAAACAGTTTTTGGAACTGTAGAACATCTGAAGCATTATCAAATGTGAACCTATTTTTGGTTTAACTACAAAAATAATCCAATAAATATTATTTACCCAATATTTATTTAAACGTAATGTTGCAATGTATCTCATTTGTAACAAAAACCTTTGATCTGGTTTATATCCGTGTTAAAAGTCGCTTTGGATGTTCTATTTTGAGCCAGAACAGAGTAAGCAGAACATTGTGCTACTGTAATTTTAAGAAAATCAGATCTTAATTAAAAAGCAAAATTACTGATTTTTATTATAATATTAGTTCGAATAATTTTGAAATTGTAGCAATTAGTAACTTCAAACTAGTTGGTTCTTCTAGAGGAGGAGGTGCTGTTCTAGCCTTAGATAATCCCTTTAAATGTAAACTGATTGATGTTCCATGCATTAGTAATGTTTTACCTACAGTCGATATTACTGGAGTAAGCATAACGCCTTAGCATAATTTCTATTTTACTGTTTTTGTTTTGAGTATTCCTCCTAATACTCCTTTAACAGAGTATGAACTCTTTCTTGATACTTTTCAACACTTAAATATGGATTTTAACAATAATGTTATTATTGTGGGCGATATCAATGCCCCGTAGTTTTGTTCCAATACATTTCATCCAATTTCATTTCTTCTTGCTAACTTTCAAAACTTTTTTAATTTAAATAAATTTAATACAATATGTAATAAAGATAATCGTCTATTATATGTTTTCCAATTTTCAATGTTTAGTGCAAAAATCCGAAAATTTTCTTGTTACCACCCATCTCTGGAAATCTCGTTTTTTTCGCATGCTTTTCACAGTTTAATTCCGAAATAATTGACTCTGGTATCCAAGTTGATTTTAAATATCTTGACTTCTCCAAGGCGTTTGGTCAAATAGATCATTAAGTTTTGATTAAGAAGTTACACGAATTTGGCCTCACTAGTTCGTTGCTGGCACTTATCCAATTATATCTATTTCAGCATAAGCATTATGTCAGGTATGCTAACCATGTCTCAACTGTATTTATTCCAGCTTCAGGGGTTCCGCAGGGTCCACCTTAGGTCCGCTACCTTTTTCTTATGTTTATTAATGACATATCTTCATCACCATTTCATCTCACCTATTATTATCTATTACATGCTCATGATTTAAATTTTTTTACTAACTACCTCCAAATCAGATGGACGTAATATACAAGTAAATCTCAATAATATTAGTAATTGGTTAATGTTAATCGTTTGTCCGTCAATATTTCTAAATATGGTGTAGTTTCTCATACAAGGTCTGAAGGTTTGTTTTTTTCCTTTTCCTCCGCCAATAAAAGACTCAGTAATTAGCACCGCTGTTTGAATAGAAAATTACAATCAACCACCTTTTTAGTTAGAGTCAAGTACACCGAAGCACTCAAAATAGAATTTGAAACCCGATAAATATAATTCAGAGAATTAATAAAATAATTAAAAACTAGCACTGTTCCTGTAAATTTATTGATTTATTTCTTAAAATTACATTTTTTAAAGATAAGTGCTTGACCGTGAAACGTTATGTTTAAAAGAAATACGAATATAGCAATATAATTTTGCTATCAGCGACTGCCGTTTAGAAATAAACTTAATTTTGTAATTATAGAGAAAACAAGGTTCATTAAATCACTTCCGAAATTAAAAATTAAAGTTATGGATGTAATAATGTCTATAAAGTTGACCAAATAACTTTAAGATAACAATGGAATGGATTAATCTATCTGCATTGTATACAATTTTATATATTTAAAATAATGTAAATGCCAACAAATGTGTAAAACAGTAACTGACTCTCGAAATTTGGTGATTATGAATTGATAAAAGCGTGACTAATTATTAATTAACCATTTGTACAGGATATGTATTTTTTTTTGGTAGAAGGTGGAAACATTTTATATCAATTGCTGCGTTATTTCAATTTTTTTTGCATATCGGGATAAGCATTAAATCATTAATTGTTTTAATTTTAATTAAAATAATTTTTGACGCTGCCGCCTCACCATAGGAAAACTGGGAATTTCCAAGTAGACTCCACCGAGGTCGTGCCGACGTTGTATAGGCAGGTCGCGCACCCGTATCTTTATCTTCTTCGTTCTCACTGGATATTTGCATACTCGAAGCTGCGTAAATTCAAAGAGTATAGGGTAAAAGAGAAGTTTAAATTACCAAATTGAATTTGACGTAATAGATACTCGCTCTATAATTAAATCTGAAAGTGTTTAATTGGTTTCAATACTTACTTGTACAAAAATTTGCAACTGATAACTGTCTATTTAAATTTTAACCGATGCCATTTAGTTAGAGCACGTAACGTAACAACAATCATTCATTCATCACCCCACACTGGTGAAGGATTTTTGTTTGTCAAGGGATTCTGACCTTTGTCTGTTTCCTATCCACCGCCCGTCCAAATTTTGTGTTCTTCTACCACCGGATAAAACCCTGAATTTTTCCTCCACGGAGAGATCTGGAGCAACCGTTTGGAAACCGTACAAGTTCAGGATTGGACCCAAAACCGCCTGGACATTAGCTTATGTTTGGGTAGCGCCTGAATCGGTTTCCACCCCCTGGAACGAGAACCGCTATGCTCAACCCGTCGAGGAGTGGTCCCCGAAATAATAATACATACCGTAACCTATAATTCTGTATAAATAAAATATTTCCAAACGATTTTAATTTTTGTATTAGTGCTGGTTGAGAGCATGCTTCACTTGCCATCACCGAAAATCCTTTACAAAGGGAAACTATATAATATTGATGGTATGAATATAATATTGATGGTGTATCTTTACCTCACCAAAATGTGTTACGTTTGACAGGAAATTAAATTTTATTGATCATATCAATGGTATAGTATCCAAAGCTTTATCTACCGTAACTGAAAGGAAGATTTTCACAGTTCAACATTAATTATGTTGTATAAGTCTCTTGTAAGGTGTACATTGTGATATGCTGCACTAGTTTGGTATCCTACAGAGTTCACATTTCAAATATTGAAAAGGTGTAAAGAAGAATTCTGAAATTTGTTTCATTTATATGTGATGCCGTTATATAGATTTAATGTTCAATCTTTACACTCTCGGCGCATAATAACATTAAATTCCTTGATAACTTACCGCACAATAAGGTAGACAGTAGTTTTTTGATGAATAATTCAATTTTCTTGTACCTCGGTTAAATGGTAGAAGCACTTCTACATTTTATATTCCTTTCTATCGTACTGGCGTTCTAGCTAGATCTCCAATAATTATAATGTGTTGAAACTTTAATCAATATATTGATAATTGTTTTTGTTAGATATATATTTTTATATGCTTTATTACATTATTTTTACATTAGTTAGAAATTACGTTCTGTAATGCTTTTTTATGAACCGGTTATTATTATTATTTTAATTCTTCCATTACTTCATTTTTGAGTAGTAATTTTATTTATCTGCATACTCTTGTCATTGACGTCTTCAGGTATTTTCCTGTATTCGGTTTATACTGTTGGAAAATAAACGATTACTATTATTTTTTTATTAATTGGATGGAATACAATGTTTTGAGCAGTAATGCCAAAATTATAGACAGCAGTGCAGTTGGCCTATGCTTGGTTCACTGCAGTGTTGTCAAGAATCAAGGTCATGCGAGGTTGTCACGTGTCAGGCCCAAGCGGTTTTGTCAAGGCCAGGGCTTCGTCCCTATCTGAGCGGTAACCGGAAGTCTCAAGGTAACAGGCTTAGCTAAGAAATAAACCGGAAGTTACAAGATCACTAGCTTAGCCTAGAACTAAATCAAAAGTTCATTGATCCCTTCAAGTTCATTTTATGAGCCCAAAAATAAACCAACGCAATAACGCGGGATTCCTCTTCAAAGTCACCTGATGCGGGGTGCTAGGAGATCATTTCAACTAAACTACAATTTTTATCCTTTCTTCCATACGTCCACAATTGTGTCTGCTAGTGAACACAGACTCGAAATGTATGATTATGGCCAATAGTATGGCCTCTAGTTTTATATGCGACTAAAATTTAGTATAAAAAACAAACAGACAAAATGTTGCCATAATGACAAATAAGACAAAAAGAAAACGCCACACTTAAATTCAAGAAGTGAAACAACGCAAGGAGGCAGTTAAATAACGATATAAGCGAGGATGTAACTTCTAACAGTACAGTAATCATAATGTACTTTAAGAAGGAAAAATGGCCGAAAACAAAGATTTGCACTGAAATATACAAAATCAGAGAAACAGTCTCGCGGGTACAAAACGAAAAGTACTCAATAACGATTGAAGGGAGGGTGTATATAGAAAAAAAATGGTTTGAAGTTATAGTATTTCTAATGATCGGTTCGCATAACATAATGTGTAACAAAAAAGTAGCCCTAGATCAGCACATCATTGCACAAAGAATGCATATTAGTATAAAAAAAATTGGTGCATAGAATAAGGAATAGTATACAGGTATGGAAAAATATTATCGCGGGTCTGACTTATAATAAGTAAAACAAAGACAGTACAATCAGTTCACGTGCTAAATGTGATAGAATACACAACAAACTAAAAGCGTTGATACCTTACATGCGTCTGTTGAGTAGGCTAGTATCAATGACACATTTAATTGCTACTGTCAACGAGAATTGAAAATCAGTGTTTTTGCAAGTCCGACACAATACTCATGTATTCCACTGAAGAAAAAATACAGATGATTAAGTGGTATCATTCAGAAAGCACTGCACAAGAAATCATGGGCAGGTTTGCTTTTTCCTTTAAAACCAGGCCAATTCCACGATTATGCGTACTGTTTGTAAATTTGAAAGATGTGGATGTTTAAATAATTGTAGAAAATGCAGTAGCAATGATGGTGAGCATCCTGTTTGTAACTTAAACGAAGAGCGCGAACTCCAAAAAATTGCACTGTGTAGTTTAGCAGAAACTAATTTCTCGTGCAATAGTACAAAAATTGCTGAAGAAATGAATATTGAACCAAGAACAGTTCCACAATATCTTGAAAAGGAATAAATACCGTTGCTATAAGTTGCAAACTACACAAAATTTTATTCCAGAAGATCATCAAAAGCGTATGGAATTTTGTGAAGATATGATGAATCGGGCTAATGAAAACGAAAGATTTATTGAAAATATTTTGTTTACCGACGAGTGTTCTTTTAACTTACATGGCCATCACAATCCGTCTGTCTCTGTTGGTTGCTCTCGGGAAAACAAACACTTTAGTATTCCTTACCGGACACAATACCCCCAAAAAGTGTGTGGGCAGGAATTTTAGGCAATTCCATAATTTGTCCATTTTTATCAACGGAAACTTGAATGCGGACAAATATTTGGAACTGTTGAGAAAGCAGATAATTCCGGTTGTTGAACGCCTCAATATAAATTTTGATGACATTTGCTATCAAAAAGATGCATGTTATGCTCATACTCCAATAAGAGTTCAACAGTTTTTGCAAACTACGTTTCCTAATCGTATTATTAGCGTAAAGGTACTATTAAATATCCTCCTCGCTTACCTGATATCGCGCCGAACGACTTTTTTGTTTGGGGATACGTATCTCAGCAAATTTATGGGCACAGGCATGAACGTGCTAACAATTTGGACGAACTTCGTGTCAAAATTAGAGACTATTTAAACAGCATCACCCAAGAAATGTTAGAAAACACCCGTACTGAATTTTATCAAAGATTGGGTTACTGCCTTGCGCAAGGTGGAGGTCTTTTCGAAAATCTTATAGAGTTTTGAAAAGTTCATTTTAAAAATAGTTGGTTTTTCAATAAGAATTATAATGCTAAAGTTAAACCTTAAACTTAAGTTATACTTGCAATATAAATGTTAATGTTCTTGTTTGTAGCTCTCGTAAGTTTCTTCTTGGTTCTTCTTACGAGTAGTAATCGAACCATGTCATAGATTCGCAATTACAATAAGGTTCGATGTTTTAGGTATTATGATTTAATGTTTAAGTGTAAAGTATTTACTTAATAGTTTCAAAGAACACGCGACTTTTCAACATCGTCTTAATTGCTTTGGTTTCGTTAGAAATGTTGAAGCTAGATTGAAGGACACTTAAGTAGTTCATATTTTGTGCCTACATGCAAATATGTACAAGTGGCAACACCGGTCAAGTTATGTCTCTCTCACACTCATACAATGCTTATAGGATTTCTTTCTAGCTTATTATAAGTCAGACCCGCAATAATGTGTTTCCATACCTGTATAAATTAATCTACATGGTTTCTGCTAGTTTTAAAGCCTTCTTTTGTTTTTGAGTTACAACTACTGTAAATAAATACTTGCAACGGCAATTGCTCTAAAATAGTTTTAGGAATTGCAGAACATCTGAAGCAAATAAGAGGAAGCATTATCAAATGTGAACCTATAACCCTTTAACGGGCAGTACTATTTTTTTTAAGAAGCGTTTTTTTTTCAGATGAATTTTGACTCAATAAAAGATCATTGAAGGTTATTTTGTTTATTTTTTGTCAATTTACAGAAAAAAATGGTGGTTGATATTTCAACTAATGAACATCTAGACATCCGTAATTAGGTTTATGTTCATTGGTTGATTTATCGACCACTTCACTTATCAGTTTGGAAGATACATTTTCCCTCAATTTGAATGAAATGGAATAAAACAATCTAAGCATAGAGCTACCTCACAAGATTTGCACATAATTTGTGATCTAGTTGATTTAGTTTTTGTACTACGCCGAGCGCACCTCCTAGAGGTTCTATTGATATTATCAATTGTGACAGTTCTTCACCCTAATTTTTTAATTTTTTGAAAGGTGGAGGACCCTTTCGTTTGCGTCCACTATAATTACTTATTAGTTCAGCCGCCAGTATTATTCTAAATTTCAATTGACTGATGGACTTCCTACCTTGTGCTTTCATTTGCATTTTGTGAAGTAGGTATGAATTTACAATGGAACAATCTACCAAGTGATAAAATAATTTGATCCACCACCTCCTTGATTTCCAAGATATGTTGTAGCACGCAACAAGCTGCTCAAAATGATCCAATCCGTTCATATACATGTTATAGTCATGTATAGATTGGGGACAACTGACGATTTCTTTTGTACCATGCTTATTGGTCCTTTGAACAGATGTCATTTCGCTTGCGTCATGCATGTTACTAATTACAACAACTGGTTTTTTTACCCCGGTCCTTCCATTTGCATACCGATATTTCAGATGACATAGCAAAGTCTGATTGTCCCATTTTTAGAGATTTGTCATCAGCTAAGATATCTCTAGGATAATTTTTTCGATTTATTCGAAAAGTTCCAACGGTAAATGTATTTTGTATTAGTAGAGTTGACAATAAATCAAAGGTGCTAAAGAAATTATCGAAGAATAGACAATAGCCCTTTTGTCAGTAATATTTTGATAATTTCAAGATAACACGCTCACCTAATGTGCCAGTCTCTGCATCATTTCTATTTCTACCCTCATACACGTCAAAAGAAAGCAAGTAGCATGTTTTAGAACATGCAATGTCCCAAACCTTAATTCCGCGTTTAGTGGGTTTCAAAGGCATGTACTGTTTCAAAGATGTTCTTCCTTTGAAGCCCACCATAGATTCATCAATTGCAAGATATCTATCTGGAATGTAATTGGTTTTGAAACTTTCATTGAAACATTCGAGCATTGGTCGGACTTTATAAAGTTTATCGAAATTAGGACTATTTCTTTCAGACATTTTACGATTATTATCATTCAAATGTAAATGACGCAAAATCTGCAAAAATCGTTTTTGAGTCATTATATTTGCAATTCTGTCAACTTTCATGTTGTTGTCAGTTGACCAATAGAGCCGTAAGGAAGGTAATTTATGGAATCCCATTACTATAAGTATTTCAAGGAATGCCTTGAGTTCGTCTACATTCAAATCCAGTGAACTTCCTTTCAAAAGTGCGTATTTGTAAGATTCTTCAACTATTGTTCGAACTAAAACGTCAGTAAAAACTAAATTGAATATACTACTTAGTATCTATATGTTTTGTTGGACCGACTTTCAGAAAACTTGAATTTTGAGTAAGTATCCAGCCTATTGGCGATTCTCGTAAAATTTAATTCGAAATTAATATTTCTGTCTTGAGTGTGGTCTTCTAGTATTTCCTCTACTTCTGTATCGTCCTGGTATTCAGCACAAAAATCCTTAACAACATTCTCTTGTTCTGGTATAAAATCTGGATCCTTTATGGAATCATCTGAATCGTAATCATCGGATTCCACCATCATAATTGATTGAGTTCTGGTGCTGCGAGTACGTTTGCTTGTCGATTCTGAAGTAGAGGGTCCTTGGAACTTTGCGGGATCCGTCTCACTAGGAACTGTAAAACATAAAAACGTCTGACGTGTTTATATGATCAGTCATATGATATTGAATAAGTTTTTTTGCATTGTTACATTCGAGGAAATTCATTATTTTATGAACTATTACATTTCTATGTACCAACCCAAAATTTTTGAAGAATCATGTTTAGTAGAATAATAGGTATCACTATCTTCATCATATTCAGAATCTTCAGCTTGTTCAATAGGTATACCATCTAACCAGTCGAAGGCAGAACTCGCAGGTAGTTTTTCCAAATTCTCAGAGTCGAAATTCATCGTTCCTGCATAATTGTAGAAATATTTCTTTAGCCGACTTTTAATTTCTTGTCAATTGTTGATGAAACAACTCTTTGAAGTTTATATTGACAGAAAGACAGTAAAAATTCACATAGAAGTCAGTGAATACAAAAAAAAAAATAAATAAATAAATACATTTTGGTCACAACGTAATATTTCTAACCTCACAATGCTTTCAAAAGTAAAACTACTCATTTTCAATAATAATATAATTTTTGTCTTCTTGAAAATCAAGAAATATATGATGCAGTAATATCTAAATATAGGCCTACCTGTATTTTCATAAAGTATTTGCAAAATAGCACGAAAAACTGCACTAAAAATCACAAATAAACAAACTGTCTAGGTAACAAACCCTACAATGCGCCTTGGTTGATATATCAACCACTTGTGTTGAAGGAAGGCGCGCGCTTCTATAACTACCGGGTTTAGTATACTATCCGTTCAAATAAAGTCGGTTGAACAATAAGTGGTAGATTACGCGACTCTGAGCGCTTAGAAATCTCGTGTAAGCCAAGTGGTTGATATTTCGACCAGAGAACGATAAAGGGTTAACTACACAAACAATTCTGTAAATTTATTTACACAACATCTATTTAAATGTAATTGGTAACAAGAACTTTTAATTTTGTATGTATTCGTGTTAAAAATCGCCTTGAACTATTTTGAGCCAGAACAGAATTTGATAGATAGCATTTTGAGCATCACTCATTGTGCAAAAAGGAGGTACGTTAACAATACATATAACGAGGGCTATCGAAAAACAGAGTGTTCAAACTTGGAGGTTTGCTTATAAACCAGTAGGGGAAGCTGTGGTCAAAATTACTGTTTACACTTATGATTTCTTAGTATTATACATATAAATAATGCAAAGTAACATAAAATTATTGTAGATTCACAAATCATTTATCCAAAATTACAAGAAATAAGTACAGTTTACAAAAACTAATGCGTAAATATCTTTAAAACACTATTAGCATAAAGGCCATCAACTTCTTCTCTTCAATTATAATACATATTACTTATCACTTAAAATCAGGCATTTAAAGCAAATTTTTCGAACAATATTATTGCATTAGTCACACTATAATTTTGAATTCCCGCCATAATTATAAGTACGGTATTATGCCTCTAGAGGGAGAATAGCCCTTTACTAAAAATGATTTTTTTTTATTTATTTAAGAGCACTACTTATAAGCAACAGAATTATTCATATTTATTAACAAATTCACAAAATGGATTAATACCTAAGATATTCACGTTAACACCTTAATAAAATTTGAGGTTAGGAATTATAATATTTTTGATTTGTTATTAAACATTTACGAACTGTCGCGCTGTGTTAAATCTAATGTTAGAGTTGGATATTTTAATTAAATGTTCTTATAATTAATAAATATAATAAAATATTCTTACCGTTATGGTTCACTAAAGCTATTAATCGAAGAGTGCCACCCTTGCATATCACTTGGCTGATACCCAATGACGCACTAAAATGTTACATTACTCAAATGTGAATGATTTTTCTACTATACATAATTATAATAATAATACCTTACAAATTAAGCACCAAAATTGTACTGGAAAATGCATTACGTACGCTGCGTTATTTTTACCTTTTGTTTTGCTTGCATTCAGCGTTGCCAGACGTTAAAAATCGTATTATTTGTAAGTTTTTCCATTTATTTTTAACAGAGCGTCTACCATTCTGCTTGCTATAGTGATTTAGTTATAGTTATGTATACATTAAAGAAAGTACAACAGCTGCCTTCGCTGATACGACTACTTTTATTAAACAAACAATAATGAAATAAAATAAATAATCATATGGTATTCATGATTTCAATTACGGTAACATAAATAAACACTCTGAAATTAATACCATGCATATAACGAGTCAAAACAGAAGTATCAAATATCAAATTACTCAAATGAACCATTTGCGGCTTATTTTTCTTTGCTTTAAGAATTATTTTGTTTTACATTTTTGGGCTTATCGCCCTATCACAAAAATGTTGAAGCTTAATATTAGGATAATTTTTCGATTTATTCGAAAAGTTCCAACGGCAAATGTATTTTGTATTAGTAGAGTTGACAATAAATCAAAGGTGCTAAAGAAATTATCGAAGAATAGACAATAGCCCTTTTGCCAGTAATATTTTGATAATTTCAAGATAACACGCTCACCTAATGTGCCAGTCTCTGCATCATTTCTATTTCTACCCTCATACACGTCAAAGAAAGCAAGTAGCATGTTTTAGAACATGCAATGTCCCAAACCTTAATTCCGCCTTTAGTGGGTTTCAAAAGCATGTACTGTTTCAAAGATGTTCTTCCTTTGAAACCCACCATAGATTCATCAATTGCAAGATATCTATCTGGAATGTAATTGGTTTTGAAACTTTCATTGAGACATTCGAGCATTGGTCGGACTTTATAAAGTTTATCGAAATTAGGACTATTTCTTTCAGGCATTTTACGATTATTATCATTCAAATGTAAATGACGCAAAATCTGCAAAAATCGTTTTTGAGTCATTATATTTGCAATTCTGTCAACTTTCATGTTGTTGTCAGTTGACCAACAGAGCCGTAAGGAAGGTAATTTATGGAATCCCATTACTATAAGTATTCCAAGGAATGCCTTGAGTTCGTCTACATTCAAATCCAGTGAACTTCCTTTCAAAAGTGCGTATTTGTAAGATTCTTCAACTATTGTTCGAACTAAAACGTCAGTAAAAACTAAATTGAATATACTACTTAGTATCTATATGTTTTGTTGGACCGACTTTCAGAAAACTTGAATTTTGAGTAAGTATCCAGCCTATTGGCGATTCTCGTAAAATTATATTCGAAATTAATATTTCTGTCTTGAGTGTGGTCTTCTAGTATTTCCTCTACTTCTGTATCGTCCTGGTATTCAGCAGAAAAATCCTTAACAACATTCTCTTGTTCTGGTATAAAATCTGGATCCTTTATGTAATCATCTGAATCGTAATCATCGGATTCGACCATCATATTTGATTGAGTTCTGGTGCTGCGAGTACGTTTGCTTGTCGATTCTGAAGTAGAGGGTCCTTGGGACTTTGCGGGATCCGTCTCACTAGGAACTGTAAAACATAAAAACGTCTGACGTGTTTATATGATCAGTCATATGATATTGAATAAGTTTTTTTGCATTGTTACATTCGAGGAAGTTCATTATTTTATGAACTATTACATTTCTATGTACCAACCCAAAATTTTTGAAGAATCATGTTTAGTAGAATAATAGGTATCACTATCTTCATCATATTCAGAATCTTCAGCTTGTTCAATAGGTATACCATCTAACCAGTCGAAGGCAGAACTCGCAGGTAGTTTTTCCAAATTCTCAGAGTCGAAATTCATCGTTCCTGCATAATTGTAGAAATATTTCTTTAGCCGACTTTTAATTTCTTGTCAATTGTTGATGAAACAACTCTTTGAAGTTTATATTGACAGAAAGACAGTAAAAATTCACATAGAAGTCAGTGAATACAAAAAAAAAAAATAAATAAATAAATACATTTTGGTCACAACGTAATATTTCTAACCTCACAATGCTTTCAAAAGTAAAACTACTCATTTTCAATAATAATATAATTTTTGTCTTCTTGAAAATCAAGAAATATATGATGCAGTAATATCTAAATATAGGCCTACCTGTATTTTCATAAAGTATTTGCAAAATAGCACGAAAAACTGCACTCAAAATCACAAATAAACAAACTGTCTAGGTAACAAACCCTACAATGCGCCTTGGTTGATATATCAACCACTTGTGTTGAAGGAAGGCGCGCGCTTCTATAACTACCGGGTTTAGTATACTATCCGTTCAAATAAAGTCGGTTGAACAATAAGTGGTAGATTACGCGACTCTGAGCGCTTAGAAATCTCGTGTAAGCCAAGTGGTTGATATTTCGACCAGAGAACGATAAAGGGTTAACTACACAAACAATTCTGTAAATTTATTTACACAACATCTATTTAAATGTAATTGGTAACAAGAACTTTTAATTTTGTATGTATTCGTGTTAAAATCGCCTTGAACTATTTTGAGCCAGAACAGAATTTGATAGATAGCATTTTGAGCATCACTCATTGTGCAAAAAGGAGGTACGTTAACAATACATATAACGAGGGCTATCGAAAACAGAGTGTTCAAACTTGGAGGTTTGCTTATAAACCAGTAGGGGAAGCTGTGGTCAAAATTACTGTTTACACTTATGATTTCTTAATATTATACATATAAATAATGCAAAGTAACATAAAATTATTGTAGATTCACAAATCATTTATCCAAAATTACAAGAAATAAGTACAGTTTACAAAAACTAATGCGTAAATATCTTTAAAACACTATTAGCATTTAGTTATAGTTATGTATACATTAAAGAAAGTACAACAGCTGCCTTCGCTGATACGACTACTTTTATTAAACAAACAATAATGAAATAAAATAAATAATCATATGGTATTCATGATTTCAATTACGGTAACATAAATAAACACTCTGAAATTAATACCATGCATATAACGAGTCAAAACAGAAGTATCAAATATCAAATTACTCAAATGAACCATTTGCGGCTTATTTTTTTCTTTGCTTTAAGAATTATTTTGTTTTACATTTTTTGGGCTTATCGCCCTATCACAAAAATGTTGAAGCTTAATATTAGTTGCAATGATAAGATTCACACTCTTAGAATTGTAAAAGTGTTAATATAAACTTTACAGTATATTGCGTATATTTGAATGTAATTGTGTTAATTTATTTGAATGGTTTATTGAAATGTAGAAGTGTTTACGTACTTTATTACTCAACTTTTGTTTATCTCTGAATACTTAACTTACACTTCCTTTATGCTATCAGATTCAGTCATTTTTGTACTATATCCATTATGCTAAGCTTGTGTTTTATGATAACAATTTGTTGTAATTAGCTTTTTTTTTTGTTAATATGCGCATGCTTATGATTAGTTACTTATTTTAGTTTATGTATATTGTATCGTCTCCCAGGTACTCTATCTTGAAAAGCGTAATTTGAACTTATTTGCAATAATGCAAATTCAAGAACAAAACAATCGCTAAGTGATTTATCTTGATTTGACTGACAATAATGTCATTATTACTTAAATTAATTGCCTGCTTTACTTTGACTTTCCGGGCAATAATTAAAACATTAGAATTTATTTACAAGTCTGATATTTAATTATTTGCAAACCTCAAATCTGATGAAACGAAGTGGCCGTCTAGTGTTAGGTACCTTGTGCCATCTAAATTGGATAGACTGAATGAGGTAAGTGTCGCATCATGAGAGGCAAGTAAAAAAAAATGGAACTACTCAAATTAAAATCAACGAGCGTTGCGCAGCGGTGGTTCAGCCCGTTAATCTACTATTATGGGAAAGAACCTCCAATAAAACCCACTTTATTCATAAATAAGTAATTGCACAAGTACATTAATAAATCAAATAACACAAAAAAAACAATGAAAGGGTCAAATATATAACAAAACACCATTAAATCCGGTTAAAGTGTGTACAAAATTATAACTAGATAAAGGAATATATGCAGTGATTTATCCGTAAAATATGCACATATACAGGGTGGCGCATTAGTGTGACAAAGTCCCATATCTCCTTTATTTAGAGATACAAAAAAAAATTAAACACAAAAGTTGTAAGATATGTTCTGGTGCATATTCCAAAAATATTTTTAATTATACAGGGTAGATCATAAAAGCTTAGAAGTAATTTAAAATTTTTTTAAAAATAGAAAACCCTATATATAATTACATATTTATATTCTACATACAATTTTAGACACATTTTATGTATAATGTCCTATACCTAAGTCTAACCGTTTTTGACAAATTTCAAATTTTTTGTCAAAAATGACGTTTGCAGGCCAAAACATAGGTGGAAATCTTTTCTAAATGAAGCCTTTATCAATTAGTTATGGTTGGTTTACTTGGGAATAGGGACCTACTGTAATGGGCTGTATTGATATTTTGTAATACATTCATACAAGGTGATCAAAATGGACAATAAAAAGTAGATTCAAAAAAACCTATAGTCATTTTTTTAAATGGAAACCCCCTATTTTTTTTAATTCTATCTTATTTAGCATTAAAAATAAGGGTGACTTTGTATAAGAGTGTATAATCCAAAAAATTGTAGTTTTTGAAATAATGACAATTTAACATTTTTTTATTGTAAAAAAGCTGTAGAAGCCATTTTCGCTTTGTTTAATTTTTTATTTAGAGTGCCACATTTATATGGTGAGTTATTAAAATTATTACACTGAAATTTGAGTGATTTACATTTCAGACAATTAAACTAAACTCAACTCTAAGTTATACTCTTACAACTTATTTTACTTTGGGTTTAATGTTATTTTAACGTTAACTTTAAAAGATGATGCAATAGCTTTGCTAATACGAAGTGGGAATTCAATTACCAAATTTTACTTTGAACCATACAAAATCAATCAAGTTTAGAGGTTTAGAAATTTCTATATGTTTGGAAATATCAGTATACCAATCTGATATTTTCCTTCCATTAAAATTTGCGCAATAAATTTAAAGTGATGAGTCGACAGCATTTTCTTATCTGCTGAAGTTTCAGTGACACCCAAAATGTAAATGAAATTACATCAATAATTAAAATGATCATTAATTTTATGAAATACATAAATAAAAGTTCACCTCTAGAGGAGAATAGCCCTTTACTAAAAATGATTTTTTATTTATTTAAGAGCACTACTTATAAGCAACAGAATTATTCATATTTATTAACAAATTCACAAAATGGATTAATACCTAAGATATTCACGTTAACACCTTAATAAAATTTGAGGTTAGGAATTATAATATTTTTGATTTGTTATTAAACATTTACGAACTGTCGCGCTGTGTTAAATCTAATGTTAGAGTTGGATATTTTAATTAAATGTTCTTATAATTAATAAATATAATAAAATATTCTTACCGTTATGGTTCACTAAAGCTATTAATCGAAGAGTGCCACCCTTGCATATCACTTGGCTGATACCCAATGACGCACTAAAATGTTACATTACTCAAATGTGAATGATTTTTCTACTATACATAATTATAATAATAATACCTTACAAATTAAGCACCAAAAATTGTACTGGAAAATGCATTACGTACGCTGCGTTATTTTTTACCTTTTGTTTTGCTTGCATTCAGCGTTGCCAGACGTTAAAAAATCGTATTATTTGTAAGTTTTTCCATTTATTTTTTAACAGAGCGTCTACCATTCTGCTTGCTATAGTGATTTAGTTATAGTTATGTATACATTAAAGAAAGTACAACAGCTGCCTTCGCTGATACGACTACTTTTATTAAACAAACAATAATGAAATAAAATAAATAATCATATGGTATTCATGATTTCAATTACGGTAACATAAATAAACACTCTGAAATTAATACCATGCATATAACGAGTCAAAACAGAAGTATCAAATATCAAATTACTCAAATGAACCATTTGCGGCTTATTTTTTTCTTTGCTTTAAGAATTATTTTGTTTTACATTTTTTGGGCTTATCGCCCTATCACAAAAATGTTGAAGCTTAATATTAGTTGCAATGATAAGATTCACACACTCTTAGAAATTGTAAAAGTGTTAATATAAACTTTACAGTATATTGCGTATATTTGAATGTAATTGTGTTAATTTATTTGAATGGTTTATTGAAATGTAGAAGTGTTTACGTACTTTATTACTCAACTTTTGTTTATCTCTGAATACTTAACTTACACTTCCTTTATGCTATCAGATTCAGTCATTTTTGTACTATATCCATTATGCTAAGCTTGTGTTTTATGATAACAATTTGTTGTAATTAGCTTTTTTTTTTGTTAATATGCGCATGCTTATGATTAGTTACTTATTTTAGTTTATGTATATTGTATCGTCTCCCAGGTACTCTATCTTGAAAAGCGTAATTTGAACTTATTTGCAATAATGCAAATTCAAGAACAAAACAATCGCTAAGTGATTTATCTTGATTTGACTGACAATAATGTCATTATTACTTAAATTAATTGCCTGCTTTACTTTGACTTTCCGGGCAATAATTAAAACATTAGAATTTATTTACAAGTCTGATATTTAATTATTTGCAAACCTCAAATCTGATGAAACGAAGTGGCCGTCTAGTGTTAGGTACCTTGTGCCATCTAAATTGGATAGACTGAATGAGGTAAGTGTCGCATCGATGAGGCAAGTAAAAAAATGGAACTACTCAAATTAAAATCAACGAGCGTTGCGCAGCGGTGGTTCAGCCCGTTAATCTACTATTATGGGAAAGAACCTCCAATAAAACCCACTTTATTCATAAATAAGTAATTGCACAAGTACATTAATAAATCAAATAACACAAAAAAAACAATGAAAGGGTCAAATATATAACAAAACACCATTAAATCCGGTTAAAGTGTACAAAATTATAACTAGATAAAGGAATATATGCAGTGATTTATCCGTAAAATATGCACATATACAGGGTGGCGCATTAGTGTGACAAAGTCCCATATCTCCTTTATTTAGAGATACAAAAAAAAAATTAAACACAAAAGTTGTAAGATATGTTCTGGTGCATATTCCAAAAATATTTTTAATTATACAGGGTAGATCATAAAAGCTTAGAAGTAATTTAAAATTTTTTTAAAAATAGAAAACCCTATATATAATTACATATTTATATTCTACATACAATTTTAGACACATTTTATGTATAATGTCCTATACCTAAGTCTAACCGTTTTTGACAAATTTCAAATTTTTTGTCAAAAATGACGTTTGCAGGCCAAAACATAGGTGGAAATCTTTTCTAAATGAAGCCTTTATCAATTAGTTATGGTTGGTTTACTTGGGAATAGGGACCTACTGTAATGGGCTGTATTGATATTTTTGTAATACATTCATACAAGGTGATCAAAAATGGACAATAAAAAGTAGATTCAAAAAAACCTATAGTCATTTTTTTAAATGGAAACCCCCTATTTTTTTTAATTCTATCTTATTTAGCATTAAAAATAAGGGTGACTTTGTATAAGAGTGTATAATCCAAAAAATTGTAGTTTTTGAAATAATGACAATTTAACATTTTTTTATTGTAAAAAAGCTGTAGAAGCCATTTTCGCTTTGTTTAATTTTTTATTTAGAGTGCCACATTTATATGGTGAGTTATTAAAATTATTACACTGAAATTTGAGTGATTTACATTTCAGACAATTAAACTAAACTCAACTCTAAGTTATACTCTTACAACTTATTTTACTTTGGGTTTAATGTTATTTTAACGTTAACTTTAAAAGATGATGCAATAGCTTTGCTAATACGAAGTGGGAATTCAATTACCAAATTTTACTTTGAACCATACAAAATCAATCAAGTTTAGAGGTTTAGAAATTTCTATATGTTTGGAAATATCAGTATACCAATCTGATATTTTCCTTCCATTAAAATTTGCGCAATAAATTTAAAGTGATGAGTCGACAGCATTTTCTTATCTGCTGAAGTTTCAGTGACACCCAAAATGTAAATGAAATTACATCAATAATTAAAAATGATCATTAATTTTATGAAATACATAAATAAAAGTTCACCTCGAGTAGGATTTGAATCTACGACCTGTACTTTGCCAGAGTACCGCGCTAACCAACAGCGCCATTGAGATTCAAGCCCCAATCGATGTAAATTTTGCCTTTATGTATACAGTTTGTCAAGATAAGGATCCTCACCATGGGAATCTCAGTACTTGTTGGAGATACAGCTTAGGTTAAATTAGGAAAAAGTTGTGTTCTTTGAAGCTTATTTACATGCCGTTTAGAAACTTGAAAATTTTCATGCCCTGCTGAGATATTTGGAAAAACGGGAATTTGACAATATCGATTTTATTTTTTCTGACTTTATTTGCAGAAATATCAAAAACTAACAACACTTTCTCATTGGCACTTTTAAGGTACTACATGATGGTATTTTTAGATTTTATATCCGACGTTTCGTTTTCAAGAAACCATCATCAACTTTATTTTTTTATATGGCCCGAAAAAAATGTACACCCTGTATCTAATTCCATTTTTATTACAAATTCAACGATGTATCACATGCCATATTTTATTTAGTTAAAGGAAAATTAATTGCATTTTTCTATTTCTTATAAGTATTTTTAAGAAGGCGTTGCAAACAAATGCTTTGTCGTCATTACCTGTCACCGATTTTGTCACTTAATATTATGATAAAATTGTAATTATCCTTGTTGTTACCCTGTTTGCCGAGTTGTTGTTTTAGAGTAATTGTCGTTATTTTTACTGTTGTCGTTATTGTTGTTTATTGTTGAATAGTTAATATTGTGCATTTATCGTCGAATATGCCGGGTGAGCATTATAGCCATGAAGAAAAGTTTGATATGCTAACGTGCTACATTTTGTGCCACAAAAGTACAACAGCTGCCTTCGCTGATACGACTACTTTTATTAAACAAACAATAATGAAATAAAATAAATAATCATATGGTATTCATGATTTCAATTACGGTAACATAAATAAACACTCTGAAATTAATACCATGCATATAACGAGTCAAAACAAGTATCAAATATCAAATTACTCAAATGAACCATTTGCGGCTTATTTTTTTCTTTGCTTTAAGAATTATTTTGTTTTACATTTTTTGGGCTTATCGCCCTATCACAAAAATGTTGAAGCTTAATATTAGTTGCAATGATAAGATTCACACACTCTTAGAAATTGTAAAAGTGTTAATATAAACTTTACAGTATATTGCGTATATTTGAATGTAATTGTGTTAATTTATTTGAATGGTTTATTGAAATGTAGAAGTGTTTACGTACTTTATTACTCAACTTTTGTTTATCTCTGAATACTTAACTTACACTTCCTTTATGCTATCAGATTCAGTCATTTTTGTACTATATCCATTATGCTAAGCTTGTGTTTTATGATAACAATTTGTTGTAATTAGCTTTTTTTTTTGTTAATATGCGCATGCTTATGATTAGTTACTTATTTTAGTTTATGTATATTGTATCGTCTCCCAGGTACTCTATCTTGAAAAGCGTAATTTGAACTTATTTGCAATAATGCAAATTCAAGAACAAAACAATCGCTAAGTGATTTATCTTGATTTGACTGACAATAATGTCATTATTACTTAAATTAATTGCCTGCTTTACTTTGACTTTCCGGGCAATAATTAAAACATTAGAATTTATTTACAAGTCTGATATTTAATTATTTGCAAACCTCAAATCTGATGAAACGAAGTGGCCGTCTAGTGTTAGGTACCTTGTGCCATCTAAATTGGATAGACTGAATGAGGTAAGTGTCGCATCGATGAGGCAAGTAAAAAAAATGGAACTACTCAAATTAAAATCAACGAGCGTTGCGCAGCGTGGTTCAGCCCGTTAATCTACTATTATGGGAAAGAACCTCCAATAAAACCCACTTTATTCATAAATAAGTAATTGCACAAGTACATTAATAAATCAAATAACACAAAAAACAATGAAAGGGTCAAATATATAACAAAACACCATTAAATCCGGTTAAAGTGTACAAAATTATAACTAGATAAAGGAATATATGCAGTGATTTATCCGTAAAATATGCACATATACAGGGTGGCGCATTAGTGTGACAAAGTCCCATATCTCCTTTATTTAGAGATACAAAAAAAATTAAACACAAAAGTTGTAAGATATGTTCTGGTGCATATTCCAAAATATTTTAATTATACAGGGTAGATCATAAAAGCTTAGAAGTAATTTAAAATTTTTTTAAAAATAGAAAACCCTATATATAATTACATATTTATATTCTACATACAATTTTAGACACATTTTATGTATAATGTCCTATACCTAAGTCTAACCGTTTTTGACAAATTTCAAATTTTTTGTCAAAAATGACGTTTGAAGGCCAAAACATAGGTGGAAATCTTTTCTAAATGAAGCCTTTATCAATTAGTTATGGTTGGTTTACTTGGGAATAGGGACCTACTGTAATGGGCTGTATTGATATTTTTGTAATACATTCATACAAGGTGATCAAAAATGGACAATAAAAAGTAGATTCAAAAAACCTATAGTCATTTTTTAAATGGAAACCCCTATTTTTTTAATTCTATCTTATTTAGCATTAAAAATAAGGGTGACTTTGTATAAGAGTGTATAATCCAAAAAATTGTAGTTTTTGAAATAATGACAATTTAACATTTTTTTATTGTAAAAAAGCTGTAGAAGCCATTTTCGCTTTGTTTAATTTTTATTTAGAGTGCCACATTTATATGGTGAGTTATTAAAATTATTACACTGAAATTTGAGTGATTTACATTTCAGACAATTAAACTAAACTCAACTCTAAGTTATACTCTTACAACTTATTTTACTTTGGGTTTAATGTTATTTTAACGTTAACTTTAAAAGATGATGCAATAGCTTTGCTAATACGAAGTGGGAATTCAATTACCAAATTTTACTTTGAACCATACAAAATCAATCCAGTTTAGAGGTTTAGAAATTTCTATATGTTTGGAAATATCAGTATACCAATCTGATATTTTCCTTCCATTAAAATTTGCGCAATAAATTTAAAGTGATGGGTCGACAGCATTTTCTTATCTGCTGAAGTTTCAGTGACACCCAAAATGTAAATGAAATTACATCAATAATTAAAAATGATCATTAATTTTATGAAATACATAAATAAAAAGTTCACCTCGAGTAGGATTTGAATCTACGACCTGTACTTTGCCAGAGTACCGCGCTAACCAACAGCGCCATTGAGATTCAAGCCCCAATCGATGTAAATTTTGCCTTTATGTATATAAAACTAATGTAAATTCTAAATTTAATGAGAATACCATCAAATTACTTATATTAATGGAATGTGAGTCTGCAATATCGCAAGGATTTACACATACCAAAGCAAGTTGGCCAATATTAATATATTATAAGTTTTGTATGAACGAATAAGTTCAAAGGTAAATATGTAATTAAAAATTATCATTACTTTTATTAAATACTTAAATAAAAAGTTCACCTCGAGTAGGATTTGAACCTACGGCATGTACTTTGCTAGAGTACCGCGCTAACCAACTGAACCATCGAGATTTAAGCCCCAATCGATGTAAATTTTGTCTTTATGTATATAGAACTGATAGTTTAAGGCAATTAATTAAGAATCACTAACATTAGTTTTTAACATTATAATCAAATTAAGTATCATAATAAAACTCATTGTTGTCATTATTTTTTTACTTGTTATTTTCATGAGTTTTTTTGCGACTTTTCTATTTTTAAGGTTTATTTGTTCCTTAAAGACAGATTGGCATCCGAGATTACATTATTTATTTTCAGGTTTGAAGCAACACCTTTTCTTGTAAAGCGAAAGATCTAAGCAATTCTATTTTTGTTAATAAGCAAATCAAGTGTTATTGAACCTGGGCCTATTAATCTACCAATGAGCAGTGTGGCATAAAATATTTCAGTTATCTATTATTTTCCATAGCTAAAATTATAGCTCTGGGCTTGAAGTATTTAATCATAAGTGGGTGAATTATTTATACGAAACCCGTTAAAGATTACAAACTTTTATGCAAATAAAATTTTTTAAATGAAGAAAAAAGTGTTAGTAAATTTAATATGTAAAAGAAAACTTCTCTAACCATTTTCTAATAAAATCAACCGTTTAAAAAACTGCAGATATGATTTAACTTCCGGGCGTTCCCAAGTAATATCGACAATGTCACAGGTGGTAAGAGGCAAGTGTCAATGACCAATGGCCAAGAAAAAGTTACATATAAACTGTTTTTTCTGTTACAATGATTAATGGTAACATCGTGTAAAGTCCCCAAAATCCTTACAAAAATCAGTAAATTAATTATTTAATCATCCGTACAACTGATTATCTCCTTTGAATAAAGAATCTATCTGCAAAATGGTGGTAATTATGCCATCCCAAGCTCTTGTTGGTAGAATTTGTCTTCTATCTGGAAATATGTAGTTCTAATGCATATTGTCAGAAGTTCTATTATTGTGTTCACCGAGAGTTGCGTACGTTCGTCTAACGTTTCATCCTTTTCCAGCTTCTCCCTTATGATAGTTAGTGCCTTATCGGTAGGCACATTTGTGAATAGACTCGCAATGTCGAAGCTTACCAGTTTTTCTTCGTGGTTTGGTTGGAAGTTTCTGATGTTTTCCACGAAGTGCTGCGTATTCTTGACCATAGACTCGGTTTTTCCCGTTAAGAGTGTGATGATACCTAGAAGATAGTGTGCTAGTGGGCGACAAGGTGAATTTCTCGAGCTCACAATTGGTCTCAGAGGAATTGCTTCCTTGTGAATCTTTGGTAGGCCGTACAGATGCGGAGGTTTGCTGTAGTGTCGGGTAAGTCCAGTTCTCTGGTAATCAGAGAACCCCCCTTATGTTTTGCCAGCGTCAGGTATATCCGTCTTTCGATTGATGGTGTGGGGTCTTTTGGTATTTGTTTGTACTCGCCCCCGTCTAGTAGTTCTTGGATCTTACTGTTGTAAGTGTCCATATCCATTACCACAGTCGCGTTTCCTTTGTCTGCCGGGAGAATTTTGATCGAATCTTACTTCTGTATTCTTCGGCTTTTTCTGTCGTGCTCAAAAAGCTGTGAAAATATGGTTGCTCATCTCCACTAATAGGAAACTACAGTTACAAGACACTTATAATACAGAATTAGTAACTCGGCACAGCCCGAAGTTAAACAACTTTTCAGAAAGCTTGAAACATCAATCAACAAGCTAGCACTAGAGGAAAACCACCTAACCTTCCTCTGCAAAGCCCGTGATAACAACGTAATACCCACCGGGCTCAACATCAAAACTCCGATACACAGCCGGAAAATATCACTAATCGCAAAGAGAGCTAGCGAAGCGTTAGCCAAAGAACGAATCAGACATCACCGTTTCAGAAAGTACCAGCTCGAACACCAATCCAACGAGATTAGAGAAACCATTCGAAATCGAGTGTACGAATAAGACTTTGATAGGATAAATACGGCTACCAGAAGTAAATATTCGAAGACCAAGGCAATGTACAAGGAAATTCAGCAGAAGGAACTCGAAAAGTTAATGAAGGAGAAGAAAGAACCAACCAACATCAATCAAAAAAACACTGTCATAAACATCTCTAAACGACAGTTGAACGAAAATGAAATACAGGTTCTGGACAAAAGCTTGAACTATGCGTTAACACCGAGGTATACTTCGAAAGTAGATTTAATAACCGCAGTCGAAGAAACAGCTATGAAATTAGATCCTGAAGAAGCAGAAGAATACAGAAGTAAGGTTAGATCAGTTCTAGATTCATCTAGGCGAACTAAACCTAACCTCTCTAACCTAGAAGGGAGAGCGGCCATTTGCCTTAAGAATGACCCAACGATCAAAATTCTCCCGTCAGACAAAGGAAACGCGGTTGTGGTAATGGATATGGACACTTACAACAGTAAGATCCAAGAACTACTAGACGGGGGTGAGTACAAACAAATACCAAAAGACCCCACACCATCAATCGAAAGACGGATATACCTGACGCTGGCAAAACACAAGGAGGATTACCAGAAAACTAGACTTACCCTACCCTACAGCAAACCTCCGCATGTGTACAGCTTACCAAAGATTCACAAGGAAGGAATTCCTCTGAGACCAATTGTGAGCTCGAGAAATTCACCTTGTCACTCACAGCACAGTATCTGCTAGGTATCATCACGCCTTTATCGGGAAAAACCGAGTCTATGGTCAAGAATACGCAGCACTTCGTGGATAACATCAGAAACTTCTAACTAAACCACGAAGAAATACTGGTAAGCGTCGACATTGTGAGTCTATTCACAAATGTGCCTACCGATGCAATGATGAAATATTAAGACATCTCATAATTATACTTGCTTCGACTAGCTTCATCGCCGGTATTCGTACTGGGGGTAGAGTTCAACATCATGTTTAATTAGATTTATATAATACTTTAATTCCTTCCAAAATAAATTCAATTATAAATAACTAATGATTCAAAATATGTGTGATATTAATGTTGTATATCTATACATTATAAGTAGCTATTTTGCAAGTTACGAGTATGCGAGTTCCATAGATAATCTTTGTAATTGTACATGAACAACATAGATGATGCAATTGCTAAATTTAAGGTAAGTATGTTTTTTTTTATTCAAATAATACTGAATTATCACAAATTTAATATTCAAATGCACTGTATCCAGCCTTGTACACAGACCTTTTTATATCCTTTTCATCCAAATACATGTGAAATTAAATGACATCACTATTCAACGTACTAACCTCAACTTCTATTAAGTTAAAAAGGATTGTAAACTCACATATTAACATCATGTTCTTTTAGTTGGACTGCTTCTCCTTGACGGCGTTCCACTTCCAACTTGGCTTTGCTTTGGACGCCAGTAAATAAATCCCACGATGAATGATCTGCAGCTTTACATATTCTTCAACAGCCACAATTGTATAATTATTCTGCAGCATTGGAACTTTATTTTATCGAACTTGATGGCTGAATTGTATCGCTTACATTTGGAAAACAGAAGCACTTAACTTTAAAAAATTATTATTTCAAAAAATAATAATTGGCTCGTAAGGAATTGCTTTAAATAATAGCAATAATTTTATATTAATTTTTTTGCCAATACTCGGTTAACTTATTTCGATTTAAAATTAAAGCACGAAATCACTTTGTTAGCAAAAGAATCTGTTTTATATTAACAGAAGCCCGATATAAACATACGACAACCACACTTATTATTTAATTTACGATTATGACAGTTTCCGTTTGTTTGAGATGTTTTCACTTTTTAGGTTTTCCGATTCTTTCACCGAGATTGATTTCAAATTTGACATACATTTTAGTCCATGTTCATACTTTGCGAAAAATTAGAAGAGAGTAGAGAGTGAAAAAATTTACATCCTTATATAACTTATGAAATAGAGGTGGTGGCGTGAATGGTAATCGTATAATATAATAAATTGGTTGTAAATAAATGAATAAAGAAATAAGAGTAAAAAGTTCTTCAAAAACAAATCGTTAACTAGAGATACTAACCATTCACCACAAATAATGCCTTTGATTCAGTCGGTAGTTTAAAGTGGGCCAGTCCAATCTTTTGATTTGCTTAATTACCTCAATTTCTGCTTGATTACTTCCACTGAACATAAATAATAAAAATGAAATGTAACACTAATAAAAATGATCTCGGACGCCAAGTTATTTTTTATAATGCTCGGAATAACTAAACTGAGTTTTACACTAAAAATTTTATCAAAATGTAAGAATAAAAAAATATACAGACTATGTTTATTAACATGTAAAATGAAAGGGTTATATAAAATATATCTCAAAAATTCTAGTCTTATACTAATAATCATTAAATATGTAAATACCTGTACAAAATATAACACTTCTTCTTGAGAACCCCTGGTATTATAAAAAATAATGCAGAAATGCAAACCAAGAAGACGTAATCCTTGTGTCAATGTTGCGCAATATATTGCAATAACAATGCTTTTATGTTGTCAACCACACCCAAACTGGAATTTTATTTCTTATAAATTTGTCTTCTTGAAATTGAATAATCCGTTTAATGCATTTTCTTGAAATTTTCAAATAAAAATTGCAATCATAAAATGAAAGCGTACGCAACAGTAAAATTAAATGCGTACTTAAAATGTAATTAAAGTAACAATAAAAGAAAAGAAAGTAAAAGTGCCTGAAAAGAGCAAATGTTTTAATTTTTTAGTATTACGAGTTAAAATATCTTACCATCAAATCAATGGCACTTTTCACTAAATTTAGGGGAAACCCAAAAAAAAGCTTCCTGCATCTACAGCGTACCACCAGAAGTAAAGAAAATGGATGCTTTGAATATCAGACGATGTCAGAAATAAATCAACTATTGCGCGAACATATTGAGCAGAAAAATAATTTAAAGTGGGAGTATAAACCTTTAAGAAGATATGCACTATAAACTCCTAAAAAGATATGCAACTTAAGTTACACCGAAATGCAAATTAAGTTGCCGACCACATATTTACAAATCATTAATTAATAAAATTTTTCTTATATTTACAACCGAATGAACGAAAGACCTTAAATTAAATGTGTTTTTTGGCTGACAAATTTCATCGTTAGCTTTCGTCGTAGAGAGTGTTCTGGTTTGTCATCTTTAAGGCAGTTTAACAATATTTAATTTTAATGACCTCTAGTTATTCTTTACTAAAATGTAAATTTAATTTTTATAGTTGGCTTTATACGTTTCTGAAACTGTTGTATTAATAGCAGGCTGATGTTTATGTTTTAATTTTTCAACTTTGACAAAATTGTTTACAACATCTTTAACAATTTTTACAAATATTACTACTGACCAAGATAACTGTAAGTGTTATCGAAACGTTTAGATTGTATAATTTAAATACACCATTAAAAAACCCCAAAAAAGATAAGTATTTTATTATGAGTGTTAATGGTGAAAGTTTACATTTTCATACCTTAAATTACGGTATATTTTAATACAACTCAAAATGGGTTGTTACAAACTTTTTAGTACAAACAAATATTTCCATAGTAATATACCAATATACATAAAAACTTACTGATCTGTGATTGGTCCAATTTCTATTTTTAGTCATAACTTTTTTATTTATGGACCAATTTCAAAAATAAAGGCATTTTCATAATCTAGGCTTCATTTGATACCCCATATGACTTTCTTTAACATTTCACATTTTATCAAAAACTGTGATTCTTACCTAATTCCAAAAACTATTTTTACTTAAAACTAAATTATTCTATGTTCCACAGAAAAACTAATAACAGAATAACCTATTTCCAATCTGAAATGTCTATTTTAACACAAGTTCTATCTCAAGTTTCGATAAAATGTGTGTTTTTAAATTCCAACATTACTCGGACATTCATATTATGAACTTTTTTTGTCATTTAATTATGCTCATGTTTTAATGTCATTGAAATTGGAACTACATAGCTAATAAATTGTTCTGTAACTACTTATGTACCTAGATTTAAGTTATATTATAATTTTGCACACTGCGCTTTACCATATGTGCACGTTTTATTTGAATACAGTTATCTTGCATTATATTTTGTTTTAACTCAAGCTTATATTTTTCTATCACCATTATTTTGCTTATTTCAATTCATCTATATATATATATATATATATATATATATATATATACAGGGTTATTACAAATGATGTTCCCGATTTCAATTATAAATATTACTGGATTAACCTGTTTTAAGACCATTTCAGTTGGTACCACTGGAAAGAAAAACTCATAAAGTTTTGTTTACATTGATTTAAGTACGTATCAGCTATTTGTTAAAGTCATTTGTTGTCAATTGTGTAATGGATGAATTTGAAGACAGGAAAGCATTAGATGTGTTGGATTATCACATCAACCAATCAGTTATTAGTGTGCAACGTTACTTTAGAACCAAATTTAATGAAGATTCTCCTAGCAGTCACACGTAGTACTTTAATTTTAAGAGAAATTGGTGCATTTGTAAAAAGAAATCAGTCTGTAAGCAATGACGCTGTAGGGTAAGGGAAAGTTTTACGCGTAGTCCACAGAAATCTACTGTTAAATGCAGCAAACAGCTTGGTATACCACAGTCAACAGTTTGGAAAATTTTACGTAAACGTATAAATTTCAAGCCTTACAAACTTCAGCTTGTTCAAGCATTAAAACCAACTTTCTTTTTGTGAGAACATGTAGCCATTGATGGAAAATTAAAACTGTGTAAATGTTTAGTCTTTAGTGATGAAGCCACATCCCACTTGTGTGGTACCGTGAACAGACATAATGTCATAATATGGGGTTCGGAGAACCCACACACCTACATCGAGCACTTACACTCCGAAAGTTAATTTGTCTTGTACTATCATTTACAACAAAGTGTACGGACCTTTTTTCTTTGTTGGACAAACAATAAATGGAATAAATCTTGGACATGATGACGGAATGGCTTCTACCGAAATTAGAACAAGAATCCCTAAACTTCATTCTAGACTTCAAAATCGGCTGCCTGGCAGATGAATCGGCCATGCAGATCCAAGTGATGGTGCACTCTTGAACTGGCCTCCAAGATCTCCGAACATCACCCCCTGTGATTTTTTCTTGTGAGGAAACATCAAACATAAAGTGTATACACCACCAGAAAGCATACCTGAGATCCAACAACGGATTACCAGAGCTATCGAAACAATCGACCTGAACACCCTTAACAAAGTATGGCAAGAGCTTGATTACACGCTTAACATCTGTCGTATCACAAGGGGTTCCCATATGGAACATTTATAATTCTTGGCACCTGGAATGAAACTTTTTAAGTTTTTCTTAAAATGTAACCATTTTATTTTTTTGTATGATAAATAAAACTAGATTTATGTGCACTTGAAATCATGAACATCATTTGTAATAACCCTGTATATATATATATATATATATATATATATATATATATATATATATATATATATATATATATATATGTTTGCGACCCATCATTAGTTTCGTAAGTTCAGTATCCATTAACAAAACTCATGTCTCAAAATGTACAATTTTGACAATCTATCTCTTTACAAGAAATAATGTTGAAGGTTATTTACATTAATGTACGGGCTTAAATCTAATGCTTATATTGACTAAATTATAAATCAGGTTTAATTATACTTTTCACAAAACCGAAATACTTGTACATCTTACACTTATCTGTGAAAATTAAAGCTATATTTAAAATTATATATATATATATATATATATATATATATATATTTAATAGTGAATAAATATCAATTATTACTGAAAAATAAAACAAAGTATAAGAGATTAGGCAAATTGAGCTAGGGAAACTAAAAGAGTATTAGTATTCTGCTACGATAAAATCTTAAATGAGCGGAAATTATCTTAGTGTAGAGAAAATTACGCTATCCTTTAGCTCTAAACTTTTGCGAACTTGTACCTCACACCACCCTTAAATATTAGGTAATTGACTTTGTCACCGGTCACTTCTGGGTAAATATCACTACGGCACGATCGCTTAACACATTAACCGATCCGTTATTTTTTATATCATTAATATAATTGCACTTGGTTTTTAATTGCGACAGTTAAATAACAGAACTGTCCTTGATTTCCTTTAAGTAATACACATTGACAGTGCGATAATTTTTTCACAAGTTCTATCTATACGTTACTTAAATTGAGTCCGTACATTGTATTATTGTAACTATGGATGTTAATTTTATCGGAGTAGTTTGGGTTACGTCGAAACGACGTATTTATTCACAACTTAATTATAAAAAGTTTAAACGGTGTGGATCATGTAGTTGTATCGTACTAGGCTAGATTGGCTGCAGACTGGTTCGTTGTACATTGGTTGCAGCTTTGTTACGGTATAACAGGTAAAATTGGATTTTGATCGGCTAGTCAGCGACTGGAGTGGGTTTGCTGTACCAGATTTTGTGCTCAATAGGATAGTTTACAGTAAATAAGTCAACATAGGAGTTGAAATTGACATAAAACCGGAAAAGGGCGCCACAGTACTTGAAATGCACAATAGGGGTTGAAATGTCTAATTTTGACAGTTCACAGCGCGCTAAAAATACCCTAATAACTCGCTTACCTGAACGTAATCGCAGGTGGTCCTGGGACCAGCAGATCTTCACTAACCTGAAAGGCTTCAAATATCAGTCAATCACTAATCTGATCACAATCAATAATTTACTGCGTATTCAACCGTTCGTTCATACCCAAAAAATAAAAAAATACACACAAGAAGTTTATTAACATTTGTCAACCACAACAAAGAAACACAGAAATGTTACCTTACTCGAAGATGCCCCTTCGTTACACAAACACCTGGGTTAGACCTAGAGGGTGGACTCTACGACAGCGTTGACGATATGACTAATGTGGGGACTACGCTCTATTCTCTCTCGTGAGGGTTTCGCTTCCAAATGGTTCAAAATTTCAATAGGTTTTACGTACACTAATCGCTGAATTAGCACGTTATTTGTTAACTTTACTTTAGTCTAGTAATTTTCCAGCAATTAATAGCACTTATTACTGGTCAAACGAAAGCTTAAGTATTTACACGTTACTGGTTAGCTTTACTTTAAGTATGTACAAGTTCTGAATAACACTACCTATTTTACAAGAACAAAGCTTATTTATTTACGGCAAGCTATTTGTTTACGGCGAACTGTGTACTTAAACTCTTGAGATAGGAATGAATTTTTAAGTTTAATTTTATTCCGCATAAAAGCGATAACTCCTCCAAAGAACAGTGAAAGCACTAGGTTAAAATACGATCACCTTCTTGGAAACTCGACATAGTCCCTTTGGACAATCTGCACTTAACGATAAATTAGTCTGGTGATGGGTGAACAACTATATGCTCCCTGCAGAGGATGATGCCCCTACTACGGAAGTTACTTCAACACGGACTATGTATACGTCGTTCCGCGGTAATAACTCGTCGCTGTAACGATAACGTCTTAACGCTTCTATTTCTAAACTACTTCTCCGCCTCGTAAAAAATATTTTTCGCCATATCCTACTATCCTAATTTAGCCAATTATGAAAAGAATTATTTCAATTTTTGTACGCGCGCTACCACGAATCAAACTCGAAATCGAATAGGACAAAATTACGTCATCCAAAACATTCCTCAACCCACGAGTCTCGTCGCCTACAATTAATTTTGCAAACGATGCTCCATACAAAGTAATAATTTTATACTTAATCTAATTTAGTAAAATGTAATTTCCCTTTTATTTAACAAAATACACCAATATTAAAAATAACGAGAACATTTATTTACACAACCTAATCTATTCCTAGCCAAATTTAGAAAGGGGTTTTATTTTAATTAACTATCGATACTAACACCTAAATCACATTTTAATTTTTAAACTTTCATCTTAATTTTGATAAACAACTTAAATTTCGTTTTTTAAAAAAGAGTCTGCCTGCGATTATTGTCTATAATAATTTCGAAAACCTTTTGAATACGTAAAAGACAAAATAAAAACGTTACAATAAAGATAGCTTTCCAAATATTGATGCGCTATTCATTTCAATGGCACGGATTTATACTACATTTCGGAAGTACGGTACTAACAAATACGTTATAATTTCGAAATTAGCGGTAAATAATCGAAAAATCACGGTCACGTGACATTTTTAGTACTGGAACGATTCGGGATTCTGCGGCAGTGGTCTGACGATAGCAGAAATGGTTGAGCGATGACGAAATCTGCGAAACACGTTCTGACGATTTTTCCGTAGACGTTTCGGTGTGGACCGCGTCATCGACGTTTTTTCATGTCCAATGATATTACGTAGCACGGAGCTTAATGTCAACTATGACGGACATCGTGGTATTATGGCTACATGAGCCCTCCGATATGGCTACACGGTTATAATAGGGTACCGAGGTAGCTACGCGAGTGCATCTACCGCTTGGGCTATAAAAAGCTCAAAAGATGATTCTGATCCAACGTGTTTCATTCCCTCCCCAAGGGCGAAGGCTTTCAAGCTCTTTCAGTTGCAGGGTTGGATTCCCAACATACACGCATACTTGAAGTATTTATACATGGTGGGTCTAAGGATGGGTGCGGTCAGGATCGGACTAATTACGTCACGAACATTGAGCAGATCGTGCAACCACTGACCTACTATCTCGGCGACTGATGTTACAGCTCCGGTTTTTTGTGTATGTTGGTCGGTGCGTAGAGGAAAGCGGTCGACGAAAGTGAAGTCCAAGATGGGCTCGATGTTGCGCGTGGTTCATGTAACGTCGACTTTACTGGTTTTGTGTCTCACGTAACGCAACATATCCTTACAAATGAAGTTAATAATTTCTAAAAAACGAGACAAGCTCTATTGTTCATACACATCTTCGAAACGTATAAATTCTTCCTGAAGTACCTTTTCCTATTATTTAAAAATGCCGAATTTATATAAAGAAAGAAGCAGTGAATATTGAAATTCATGAGATGTTGTAACGAAAACCAGCAAAAGAAATGAAGAATAAGCATTTAATGGTAAATTACGAAATTAGAATCTCACCTGTTGAAATATCAACAATTCAAACATCTGAATATGGCAACGTAGCAACATTATTCCTTTGTAAAATTCTGTAAATGTTTAGTTCAGTAACGATGGTTTTGATGGATTTAATGCTGACGGTAAATACGCGAACGCCTTACTCTCAAACCCTAACGAACCGTATACGCTTAATCTCATAGGGCTGATTCTCTTTATAACCATATACTATTTGATAGGATTTAAAATTATTTAAAATATGTAATATGTAAACTGTCGCAATAAATTATGTAGTTAAGTATTACTGATTGACAAAACAATTGTAAATTGTTAAGAACAATGATGTTAGTAAGATTTGATTTAAAATATTTATATTGTATAATTTGTCTAGAAACTTAGTCGCGTCTTAAGATATTTAATATGTACAAACATCTTAACTGAATAGGGTAGGTAATTTAAACAGAATTTAAATTAAACTTTACAAAACATTTCAATCAATGCTTCGTGTGCAATATTTATAGACAAACTATTCATTATTTACATTAAAACCGCTTAATATCGACGTTTATGTCAAATTTATCGTCTAGTTGGATTTTAGTACGTACAGAAGAATAGCGCATTATGCCGCACGTGTTACAAGTTCCCTTATATTGACTTTCCCAAATAAATTTATACTCTAAAACTCAGTTTAATAAACAGCACAAATAATTTAAACTTTGTAGTATATTTGTCGAATCCTATAATATCTACTATATTTATTTTAGTATATTTATGGTACATAAAATAAAATATCTGGTGTGGAACACTACACGACCTTCCAAACCACTAAATGGAAATTAAAAGAAATGAAATAATATTAATAACATTTTTTAACGATAATTATGCAACCCCTTTTGTAAGAAATTCATTACGAAAATAGGCAACATTGTAAACGAAAAAAACAATAATCTATGTCAAACAGACGTTTAAAGCTTCATGACAGACAGAGGTTAATAGAGATCTATATGCTAACCTAATTAAAAGAAATGAATTAATTTTAATTTCAATTTTTTTAGGATAACTATGCAACCCGTTTTTTATATGAAAACAGGCAACACTGTTAAAACTTCATGTCAGATAGATATTCAGCCCTATGTTCAAAATGACCGCCATTATATTGTAAACATAAGTTCACCCTACGTTGCATATTCGCAAATACATTTTGTAACATTTCGGCACCAATATTATGAACTTCATGAGTTATAACATCTTGCAATTCTTGAAGAGTATGCAATCTTCTGCTGAACACTTTGTTTTTTAAATAACCAAAAAGAAAAAAGTCTAACGGTGTCAAGTCTGGCGAATTCGGTGGCCAACGATTTACACTAATGATTATATCTTCAAAGAAGTCTCGTAAATAATTAATTGTAGCCTGTGCAGTATGTGGGGTAGCGGAGTGATGCTGGAAATACCCGTTTCGTAATTCACGATCATCCAAATTATTAATAAATGTTTCTAAGAGTATTTCCCTGTATCTTGCCGCAGTAATTGTGCCATCGAAAAATACTGGTCCAAATATTCGTTGTCGCGACATTGCTATCCAGACACCGACCTTGATAGGGTGTAAGGTAGTTTCTCGAAATACATGTGGATTTTCTGCAGACCACGTACGATAATTTTGGCTATTTATGTAACCGGACAGATGAAAGCAAGCTTCATCAGAAAAAAAAGATACATCCAGTAAATCATTGTTCATCGTATTGTTGAACCATTGACAGTAGTTTACTCTAAGCTGAAAATCTCTATCTCGCAACTGTTGTAATACCGACACCTTCAACGGGTACAAATGTAAATTCTTCTTTACTGCAGTGTGGGCACTTCCATAGGATACATCTAAAAATTATTTATGTAAAATTATGTTTGTATGGTAAAATTTTTCATACGTGTTTGTGCAGATAGTTTTCGCAAAGATTTATTGGGGCTTGCATTCATCCTTGTTTGAATATCTGCCAAGGTGTCCTCTGTTAAGACAGTAGCCGAAGGTTCACGTTTGCGTTTTAAAACACTACCAATTTCCATGAATCGAGCTATCCATCGATTACGATGTTGACTAAATGTTTCGTAACTAATATTTTCATTTGGGTACTCAACAGTAAATTGATCGATGCATGATTGCAATGAATAATGCCATTGCCCATTACCATCTTGGAAGCCGCTACGAAAATGAGCCATAACAATGAATGTGTCGTGTTCGATTCAAAACGGCATGACGATTAAATTCACAATTTGAAATTCAGAATATATAATTTGTCTTGATATAGACAGTTTGTGAATAACTCAAGAAAATACAAAAGTGAAAAACGAAGGTATAATATGACATAAACTGACATAAACTAAAACTACTAAAACCACACTAAAAATCCAAAGCAGCCAACTGCAAAACACAACAATATTAACAACTAGGGATTTTTGTCATACCACTACAGTACACTTGAGATTGATCACGTCGTACACGTTATCCTGCCGTTACGTTATCATCTCTAGGTTGATGTGATGTATCGCATCTAACGTTTTTGTTCATAACGTGTTACGTTATCTACGTACGTTATCTGTCAACATAACAGCAGCTCTTAACGTCTTGATTTAACCTGCCGTTAGGATTTAACGTGTGACGGTACTTCGTTGCGATACAAATTTATAAAAAGAAAATCAGGAATTTTGGGCGCGCTTGAATTTTGCTTTATTCGATCAACTAAAGGATGTTAATAGAAGGTAAATTATATACCAGTATGCTATTAAAATTTTCAGTGAGGTTATGTGCTCACCTACCCACACATCAAGTTTCAGAAACCAAGAAAATATGCACAGAAGAATGCTCCGTGACACATCAAATCCATTTTAGTTAAGAGAGGAAGAATTACAAAGATGTTTTCGATTGTCAAGAGAATTAGCCAGATATTTGGTGGAAGTGCTGCGAACAAGGTCAAAGAAGTAATTCTTTGACAGCCGAAAACAAAGAATAAGATTACTATTATAAACAAAATACTTATTATGAAGTTAACTTCATAGGCCTTAGGTACACTTGCATTTTTTGCGACGGGCTGTTACCAGCGAAGTATCGTGCAGAATATACGTATTACTGTGGAGCGTTCGACACTCAGTAAAATTATATCTGAGGTGACATGTAATGGTGGAACGTTTAGTTGAGTTCCTCAAAGAGAAATAGAACGGCAAGCAGTGAAGCAAAGGTATGCCGATTTTTCATTGTGTTTAAAGTTGAGAAAGTCATAATTTTAGGTTTCATGAAAAGTTCAACTTCCCTAGTATTATTGGAGCAATAGATTGTATTTGTGTAGCTATTGTTGCTCTAAGGAAAAAAAAGGAAAAGGCCACGTATTTCATTCCCTCCCCAAGGGGGAGGGCAGACTGCTCGAGCTTTCTGAGCTCCTTCAGCCACAATCACGGATTCCCAGCATACATACATTACGTATATATGCATGGTAGGATTAAGGATGGGTGTGGTCAGGATAGGATTGGAAGGAACGGAGTTAGGGATCTGAGGGGGGAAATACTATCCCAGAATTCGCCTAAGTAGCCGCACATGGTGTGAATATACGCAGTGACCATGCTGCTACATGTGTATGAGGAAAACCCCCTGAAAAAACCTCATACAACGTAGACGATAACGGGAATTGAACCCATTACCTCCCGAAAGCAGGTTGTGTCACCACTGGGCTACCAGCTCGGTTTGTTGCTCCAAGAACTGATGACCCAATACCGTCAGGTCTGGATTATTATAACCGTAAAGAATTTTACAGTATAAATGTACAGGTGGTAAGTGATTAATTTTATTGCCATATTCTGAAATAGGTGATTAATTGCAATTTGAGATAGGTATGTGATGCAGACCTTAAAATTTTAAATTTTTATGCACGGTTTCCTGGGTCTACTTATGATTCAGCCATATGGAGTATATGAGTGCTGTTAAACAGCACCTTGAAGCAACTTACCAACGTAGTGCATTAAATGGTTAATTGGTTTGTGTCTAATTTTATACTTGATATATTTATACTAATTTTTATTTTATGCTGTCAGGAGATGCTGGCTATCCGTCGCAGCCATGGCTGTTAAGATCTATTGAGGATCATGTACCAGAGTCACCGGAAGGACACATTTTGGCAAGAAATACCACAGAAAGGAGTTATCGTGTTATCGTGTGCAATTTTACATAATTTAGCTGTACAGGTAGGCTTCGATTTACCAGTAGAAGAGGAGATTGAATACAATGAATTAGATGATAATTAGAATTATGAAGGTATTAATAATGTTGTGGTGCAAAGTGCGAAGTAACAGTCAGTAGTTTTTTAGGACAGAAAAGTTATTTAAATGAAGGGCGGAGAATACAGGCACAGTTTGTCAGAATCTACTTTACTTAGTGGACATTTTATTTTTCAATTACTACAAATGCAACGAATAAAAAATATATATATATATATATATATATATATATATATATATATATATATTCGAAATTCCTGTGCGTTTCCGAGTTATTTTGATTTTTAGTGTTTGATGTGGTACTAAGTTAAGTAATGTGCTTTATGTGAATAATTGAATATAAAGTTTTTAATAAAAAAGATATAATAAAACATTTAGAGCCATTTTAGTACCTAACGATCGTTTCTTTAATCTAAAATAAAATAAAAACAACTATAAAAAAAGTGAAAATCCACCCAGCTCTCCGATGAACTTAGCTAAAGGCATAATACAAAATCCACCTGTTGTGTGGAAATTAATTAAGGCGGTGTCCCAAAAAGGGGGAATTACATGAACGAACAGGTTGGTCTTATAGATGCACTTTTAACAAACACTTTAAATGTTGTTTTACTTATACCGGGTGTCCCACTAAGGGCTGCGAGGTAGGATATATGAGAAACTATAGGTGCTACAGCGTCGCGTACAAAAATTTCATAACTAAAATGGCCAAGAGAAACCAAATCGCTTTTTGTCGTATCTTCAACAACAGTAAGGGTGGGGTGTAATGAGCCAGAATTGGGTAAGACAAATTAATTGTTATCTTAATAAAAATTATTAAGATAATGTTTAAATAATAATTCATTTTATTCCAGTTCTAAATAAATAAATATAAATAATCAGCACTTTTGCGTGCGCACCGGTACCCCACTTTCACGATGTGCTGAAACGTTGCGACATTTCCTACCTAAAACTCCACTCATTCGCAAGGTTTATAAGCGAAATTATTGGCACTTTTCAATTAATTCTGTTTGTAGAACGCTTCTCTACAAATACTCTCCTGCCTCTCCGTTTGTAATAATTTATTACACCTGAAATTCTGTTTGTAGAACGCTTCTCTACAAATACTCTCCTGCCTGTCCGTTTGTAATAATTTATTACACCTGAAATCCTCTATTCGAGAACTTAACCGCCTGACTGCTCTTAAAGCAACTTCAATTGAATTAAATAGAATTCTAACACTCCGAAGTATAACCAATTTTTACGAAAATAGTTGTAATACCTAGAAATTCCTGTTAACAACCCATCCTTACGAAATTAATTGACGTCAAAGAGGTTTTGCGTATTATACTGGCCTTAGGTAGATTGACTGGTTAACACCGGCAGTCACCGGGACTATTATAGGACTTCTTCTAGTTAATGGGGATCATATAAGCCACGTCTGGTTGTCCGATCACGCGCTATAACCTCAGAAAACGGCAATTTACAAATCCCATCCTGAACCCCTTATATAGTTCTATATATTCAAAGTATCCTATACATAGAATAAATAGAATCTCTAAGATTCCTTAATTTAGACTATTGAGCCCACTGGATTGGCTATTAACGAAATTATAAACGAACACTCAATATATCCTGAACCCCTGTATATAGTTCTATATATTCAAAATGTCCGTTACAGCTTTGAATAAATAGAATCTCTAGAATTTGTTGATTTAGCTCGAGCTCCTTGCTTGGCTGTCAATACTTATAATTTATCCCCCTGTATATCAAATCCAAATTATTACCGAAAAAACTGAATTGTGTAAAACATTAAATTTATACAACTAAAAGTAAATTTTTACGTTTTACTTCAAAGTAAAAGAATTTCTATTTTACAATAAGAAATCCAATAGATTAAAGAGATTTATTTGCGCTTTAGCTATTAGAACTTTAAGATAATTATTCTTAGAGAAAATTAGTACTCACATTCAATTAGAGTGTAAGGAATCATCCTCTTTATGCAAATAAAACGAAGGTCAACGTTCCATTTTAGTAGTTTGAATGAACTCTTATCAATTTTCAGCAACACATTGTCGAAAATATTCCTGTATCATATGAACCATTACAAACCTTAAATTGCGAATTCCAAACGTTGAAAACCCCTTGTACATATTTGATTGTATATATTATTTATAGTTAATTAGAGTTAGTTTTTCCCTTAGTCCGTGTGTACAAACCCTAAAAACTAAAGAAATCAAATACAACCGTTGTCTAACACGAATTTGTATTAACACTAATCGTTTAATTATCAAAATTTCGTGTAAGGCCTGCTTTTCTTTAACCTGTTCCGTATTTCAAAACGTTACTTAAGAAAATATAAGTAATAAAAGAGCCAGTCCACGATAAAGATTTGAAATACGCTCTAACCTCGAATTCAACAACGTTGTCTTAAATTTATAAAATAATAAACAAAATAAACTTACCTGTCTAAATCACAGTAATCCTCCCGGGTTTTGAAGTGTACACACCCTTGTATTATTTTCACCTGAACACATTATTTTTGTTTGCAAAGAAACAAAACCACAATTATTTTATTTTTGAGCACTGCACTATAACGCGTTTGTTTACAGGAAATTCCCAAACCGACGAGCATAGATTCACAGGCGACACATGTCCTTAAAACATTATAAATCTTCGGATCTACCGCCGACATTTCAACGACACCAGCATTACTCCAAGGTACGGTGGGCTGCCCAGATACCAGGCGCTGTACAAACGAAGAAATCCCTTATAAATATTTTTAGAAACATTTCGTTTATTTTCCATCATTTTGTTTAACTTGAATACTTAATTGTTTACTAGAATATCATTTTTTTGTTACATTATTATTATAATTCCAGAAATTTTGTTTTAATATATGTATTAAACCTGGGTACGAAATTGTTTAACAGTTATGTAAGTCTAAAAACCCACTTCCCAAATTCCTGACTAGCCGAGGTTAAAAAGAAATCCACATAGTGGTAATTAATAGGTGTAACTCATAAAAGAAACCTGCACAAAATTATGGGCCTTACAGGGGAAGATAATGAAAATAATGAAAGGTAGTCAAATATGGACTTGTTTGAAAGACAATTTAAAGCTCTTTCAAATGATGACTTTTTTGGGGGCCATTAATTTGTCTTACACAAGCTAGAGGGCATTATTTAAAGAAGGTTCAGTGTTTTAAGATATTCTCGGAAAAATTAAATAGAACGGTATGCTTTTTAAAGAGTGGTTTTCAAGAGGACAAAATTACCTAAATTATAGCGAAAACCGTAGTTGGATATCTTTATTCGTGTTTGAGTTATTTCGAAATAATCTGTTTTTCAATTTGTTACACTCGTTACCTACGCTGCACGATTTAGTCAATTTTTCGACCTGTTAAAATCACTGGATTATTACTGTTTTACTAGTATTTTGTTGAATAGACTATTTTTCTAAAAGTAACTGCATTTCTATAATTTAGTCTCTGTAGTGCCATGAAAATATTACTTTTCTCAAGAAAATAAATTTCGGTATTAAATTGTTAAAATTATTGATGGTCACTCATACCTTGAATTCAACCTTATGTTTTGGAGGCACTGGTTCACAGCGGATTGACGTCCGGGTGATAAGTGACTTGCACGGTCTCTTCCTGTTTTGGTTGTTGGCGAAGAGGTTTCTGGACTTATTTAGCCCACCGAGCTATTTCGGTTTTAAAATCATTTTTCTAAATAAGTTGACATTCTGCAAGCGTTTAGTACATATGATTAATAGGTAGTACATGCTACAGCCATCAACATATCTGAGGTTCGATAATTAACTAAAAAGAGATCAATACATTTATTAACTAAAGAGGTTATACATAACCTCACTAGGTTTTCTATAAGGACACATTAGTTTTGTAACCTAAATCGTAAGGAGATAATCATATACTATGTTGCTTTTTGGAACAGACACCAGCTGTTCTCGAACTTGTACTTTGGTTAAATTCATTTCTTAAAGATTGTATAGTCATTCTCCGATTAACTACCTCATTGAAGAGGTACGTTGTACATACTGGGGTATACCTTGTCTTATACGTTGTACATACTGGGATATACTTTGTCTTATACATTGTACATACTTGAATATACGTTGTCTTATACGTGGTACATACTCTGTGTATAAGTTGGGTAAACCTACATTTTGCCTATTAAATGCGTTTTACTTCATACATATTAGCAAGATACCTGATGCAGACTGTGCAACACCTGGTGATGAATAACTGGTAAACATTTGGTCGTTGCATTGGATTTTCAGGACAGGCTACCTGGATATTGAAAGCTAAGTTACCGATTACACCTGTTTTGTATTACTTAAGCTTGATGCTTTAATTGTTGCATTGTGTAAGATTGTATAGACATATGTTGATTGAAATGATAAACAGTTAATTATGTACTTTACTAACTATTCACTTGCACATTAATTTGCTTATTGTATGTTGTGCTCAATGGCTATAATGCCGATTTATATTTCATGTATTTAAACTGTAGAAAGAGTAAAACTGTTCAAATGAATGATTTCGGCTTTGCGGTTGGTAAGTGTTATTACTGTTTAATTGTACATTGCCTATTTTTCATAGCATTATATTGACTGCTTTGCATAGAAGATGGTATGCATACTACAATATTTTTAATGTGTCTCTACAATTAGGAATCCATAAATTACAACTACTTTGGCTGTTTAAATGTTAATATCTATGCTTCATCATAACCTAGCTTTGAAGATCCATATGGTATTACCTTTTCATTTGGTTCTTTTTTTAATTACATTTATTTGATATTATTATATAAATTGGAAACTATAATTCTGGGTGGCTTGCTATAGTGTATTTAAGGGCATAAATATTTAGTGTGTAAGCTTTGGGTTAACGTTTTGTGTGTAATACAATTTAAATATTTATTTGAAGAAAAGTATCCTATACCTTCGGGATACAGATTAGTTTATATCTATATATACTCGTATTTAAAAGCTATATACTAATTTTATGTGATATTGGCATATAATATATTACTTGTATTTTAGGACATTCTATCTTGTAACCATTTCTTTTACTGCCCAGATCCTTCCTTACATTCGTTGCCTAGCTAGGAAAGTGACTAATTCTCTCCGTTTATCTAGGACTGGCTGTTAATCGTTCTAGCTGGCGCCCTCTCTTCTCTTTAGGTACCACCTGCATCACTGTAGAACCCATCCCACTTCTCTACTTTGACTGAGCTCTCCGGCAGCCCTAAGGCTATCTTCTCTGTTACGGTAAGTTAGTAGACAACATACAAATTTGCACGTAAAAATTGACAAATAATAATATTAGCTATAAATCAAATGTTATTATGGAGTAACAAAGTGTTTTTCATCGAGATACCCATGAAACAAAGTTTTATGAATCTAACAAATGACTAGATTGCGTTGTCGTAACTTTGTTATAATTTGTTCTAATTATCGTTTGGTGATTATCTAGTACTTTGTTACAATAAGTTTAGTATTTATTTTAATCTCAAATTCTCCTAAATTTTCTCAAAAGTATTTTCAAAACTGTCTTATTCTACCGCAGAAGCTTATGATATGTTAGCCGTGTACTTCCAGTGTTATGAGAATGATTGTATGGCCGAACGGGTATATGCAGCTAACTATCCCGATGGAAGACATATTAGTAGAATAGTTTTTAAACGTGTAGCTAGAAATTTGCGGGAATATGGACAAGTACATCTTATTCCAGTACCTAGAAGAAATCGTTCACTCAGAAACGAAGACAACATTATCAATATTCTTACCTATATTCAAATCAATCCTCATGTAAGCACCAGAATAATTTCATGTTATTCTACCGCAGAAGCTTATGATATGTTAGCCGTGTACTTCCAGTGTCATGAGAATGATAGTATGGCCGAACGGGTATATGCAGCTAACTATCCCGATGGAAGACATTTTAGTAGAAGAGTTTTTAAACGTGTAGCTAGAAATTTGCGGGAATATGGACAAGTATATCTTATTCCAGTACCTAGAAGAAATCGTGCAATTAGAAACGAAGAAAACGTTATCAATCCTCATGTAAGCACCAGAATAATTTCGTTAAATCTGAGAATCAGTAAATCGATCAAATTTTGAAGGATTTTAAATTACATCCATATCTCGTTATTCAGCACCAAGCTGTCAGAGACTGATTTTGATCGAAGATTAGATCACTGCCACTGGTTAACATCTATGATTGATGAGGTTCTTTATTTTTTTTCGCGAATTACGGACTCATGAATCCATTGTCACAAGCAGTGCAGGAAAGAACTTACATAACATGCATTATTGGTAACCAGTTAATCCTCACTGGATGCGTAAAGTCAACCATCAAAGTCGATGGAATGTGAATGTGTGGTGTGGCATTCTAAACGGACAGATTATTGGGCCGTTTATTTTTAATGGCCACCCAAACGGCGAAGTATATTTAAATTTTCTAATCAATGAGTTGCCTGCACTTTTGGAAGACGTTCTTTTGCTAACAAGAAGAACCATGTAGCTTCAGCATGATGGATACCCGGCACACTTCTCTCTGGGAGTTTGTAATTTTTTAAACGAAAATTACCCTAACTGCTGGTTAGGACGAAGCAGTTTGTTTCCATGGCCAGTTAGGTCTCTGGACCTTAGTGTGCGCGATTTTTATTTGTGAGGAAGAATAAAAGATATTGCTTTTGAAACACGCCCTGCTACGCCAGAAAATATGGTTGAACGAAATCGAAATGCTATAGTCAGCATTTCCAGAGCTGTATTAGATACCCGGGCGGCGTAGACTCAATCTTTGCATTGGGAACGACGGAAAACATTTCGAATATTTGTGAAGATATAAACTGGAAAAGGATGAAACGTTAGACGAACGCACGCAACTTTCGGTAAACACAATAATGGAACTTCTGACAATATGCATTAGAACTACATCCTTCCAGGTATAAGACAAATTCTACCAACAAGAGTTTGGGATGGCGATGGGTTCTCCACTATCATCCATAGTGAGCAATGTATATGGAAGACTTTGAGGACCAAGCGATATCCGAATTCACAGAAAAACCAAGGATGTGGCTTAGTTACGCGGGCAATACCTTCGTAGTTTGGCAACACGGCAAGCATAGGCTAGATGAATTCCTAGATCATCTAAATAGTCGCGCACCCTCCATCAAATTCACAATGGAATTGGAGTCGGAACAAAAACTGCCATTTCTGGATGTACTTGTACACAGGAATGACAGCTCTTTCACGACAAGTGTATACAGGAAACCTACCCACACGGGGAGGTACCTACACTACAATTCCAATCACCACAAAAACGTGAAGTTAGGCGTGGCAAATATATATAATACGATAGAGCAAAAACAATATGCACAAAACAAGAGGACCTGAACAAAGAAAAAGAAAATATCGCTAGAACATACAAAGAAAATGGCTACCCCGATCTAACACCTAACCTAAACAGGGAAAGGGTAACCGAAAAAGAAGAACCTAAATATACAGCGATAATACCATATATACAAGGTACCTCAGACAAAATACGAAGGATAGGCAGCAAATACAAGATACGCACTGCCTTCAAATCGACCAGAACGCTCAGGGGAATACTAACCAAGACCAAACCATACAATGAAGATCAGAATTCCAAGAATTGTGTATACAACCTACCATGCGAATGCGGCAGAGCATACATAGGAGAGAGAGAGCAAAGTGAGAACTCAGGAACATAAGTCCAACGTCTGTAAGGGCGAAACAGAAAGATCAAGAATCGCCGAACATGTCTGAAACGAAGACCACCGCATACAATGGGATAACATACAGGACGAGAACACAACTCGTCGGAAACTCTAAGAAGCCACATACATCGCACTAGCAGAAAATCCAATAAGCCAAGCTAGTGTAAAAATGAAACCCATATGGATTCCAATAATACGCGAAGAGCTTAAGCACAATGCACCTGCGCAAGAAGTTATATATATATATATATATATATATATATATATATATATATATAGTTCTAAAAAATGTATATTGGATTACTCAGTGCCTTAGCGGTAAAGGTGTCAGACTAGTAAGTGAAAGGTACCAAGTTCGAATCTGAGAGTAGTCAAGTGCTTGGGAAAAAATTATATATAACATATGAATTCGACTCAAGTGCGAAAACAGTTCTTCTCAGGACTAAGCCTGATGACGGAAGCAGAGTCCGCTTCCGACACGCCGCGCTCAAAAAGCATAAACTGTGGAAATAGGCCGATAAACTCCACTAATAGGAAACCACAGTTACAAAACACTTATAATACAGAATTTTGTCATGGTTACATTTTAAGACTTATGTTTTGTGACGTTATTGTCCTTTCGTACTGCTTGACTACCTTTCATTACAAGGAGTGGGAATTTGAATATTTAATTATTTATCATCTTTCTCCACCCTTACTGTTGAAGATACGACAAAAAGCTATAAACCAAACTGACGCAGAATTAGTCAAGCTGTTTGTTGGTGTTATTAAAGTTGTACCTAACACTGAGTATTTTTGGAGAAAAATCAGTTTTTTTATTAGCTATAGCAGTTTCGCCATCTTGCGGCAGTTATAGAAACTTAAAAATATTTTCTAGCGATTTCTCTTGGCCATTTTTAGTAATGAATTTTTTTACGCGACGCTGTAACATTTATAGTTTCCCATATATCCTCCCTCGCCGCCCTTAGTGGTACACCCGGTATATTTGTGGAATTATATTAAAGTAAACTTACCAATTAACCGCAAACAATCAAACAAATTCCAATTAGCAAAAATTGCTTCATTAAAATAAAAAAACTTAAATTAAACCAGATTAAAGAAAAATTTAAGGTACAAACAAAATTAAATCAAGGTTAAATATTGGCCAAGTTAAAATAGTTAATTTTTAATGTCTGCAAGTAACATCTGAAAGAGTTACATAAGGCTTGCAATTTCCAATTAAATAAAGTATAAACATTTAATCTTATGATGGAAAGTAAATGGATTAAATCGTTATTGCTAACTTAATGGAGAAATAGACAATAAATCTGACTTTAACGTTCAGATTAGAAGATAATGACCCAAACTGAAAAGGGGTAAGTAACGAAGAGTGTCAGTTAGTCTTTTTACCTTGTTATGGATTTACAGTCATAAAACCTTTTCAGTTGAGTACTACTCTTTATTTACAGCACAATACTTTGTTGTTTTGATTTTATTCTCAACGTTTCCATTCCACAGTTTACAAACACAACGACGTTTTGACCCTTACTGATGACCCCTACAAATTGTTCGTACAATTTTTATAAAAAGCGCACATAATTGTAAATTGTTTGACATAAAATATGAAAAAAGCAAAATTTATCTTCTTCTAGAAAGTCATAAAAAATATTTCAAATCAGCCGTAATTTAGTAGGTTGTCATAGAAACGAGTCTGACAAATCGAATACCTTACTATACACGAAATCTAGTAGGCGTGTGCGAAACCATCTCAAAAGGAATGATTGACAATTCTACTCTTATCTGAGACAAGCTTTATGATTAAAAAATAAAAATTGACTTTGATAAGAGCGTGAAATGATATTTTTGACTTTTGGCATTTTGCCCATTTAAAATGAAAGCGGAAATTAAAAGTGTTTGTTTAACATCTAATTAAATTTATTAAAGCTTCATGAAGTTATTTCCTACTTCCATCCGTAGGCAAAACGGTTGAAACCAAGTTTTTAAAAAATAAATTCTATTTACCTTGAAAATTGAATTATTTCCGTCGAGGACGTAGTCCGCATAAAAATGTCAAAGTGAAATAAAACTTGGTCAAAAATAATTAATTGTATTTCAGGATTTTTCAGGATTTTACTCTAGAGTAAAGAAAAACTAAGCCATTTAAAGCTCTTATCGATCTCATTGAAGTTACATCCCTGTTATGTAAACATAAAAAGAAGATGAATGAGGATTTATCTGTTACACTTTGTCATTCCTATAACCATTGAATATCAAATTCTTTTTACTAACTTTTATTTAAAACTACTCGTGTTATAATCCATATTTATTCCGACTTTTAGAAGAGTGACATGCTATTATTGCAAGACAATCGTTTATCATTTGGTATTTATACAATTCAAGTTAACGAGGGTCCAGCTAGATTTATTACTAAATCCAAATCTTGCCATTAGCATCACGAACACTTTTTCCTCTTTAACTCAATTTTCTAATCAGTCTAAAGGATTATTTTTCTTCCGGTTTTGTACGTATATTTGTGAGTTTAATTTTGTGTAAAAATTTTTGGGAAACTTTAATCTTTTAAGCTCGTATCTTTGAGATGTAATTTTGTTTGGAGCTAGATAAGAACGAATTCATGTTTTTTATGTAGAATCAGAATTCAGCTTAAATTCTTATCATGCACAAATGGCTGGATGGTATTTATGTAATATATCAGCGATCCAATTTGTCCAAATATACAGGATTATGGATAGCAAAACCATTTATTAAATAAAGCGTTGTATTTGAAGTGAATTTCAATTTATATATATATATATATATATATATATATATATATATATATATATATATATATATATATATATATATATATATATAAAATTTTAGTCATTCCTTACTTTTAATTTCTAGTTATTAACATAACTGTGAAAGGAAGCGAATCAGACTACATTTATATTGCATAAATCTGTTTTTTACTTTTGGATCGTTTGTAGTAACAGATGTACATATTTAATTAATTTTGCATGTACCATATTTATACACAGAGTTTGTAACAAAGCAGAATATATGAGAAGGTAATGTTTCTTTAATATCTATGCAGGTTGTGTTATTGTATAAGATTACTAATATTTTGGTTGTATATAAAGATAACCGAATTAATCACGGTTTTATTTCACAGTCTTAGGGCCGATTGTGCAATTCAGAATTACATTAATCTTGGAATTAAAAAATGTGATTGGTGTATGCACCTGTTAAATACACCATTCTGTCAAAAAATGGCTAATCACATTTCTGAGTTCAAGGATTAAAGTAATACTGGCTTAACTTACTTTTGTGCAACCGGTTCTTAAAAGTAAGTTTTGAAATCGCCTTTTTTTTTGCTATCGCTAAATCGACTTATTTCATCATTTTACCACGTTTGACAAAGTTCTACCAATGATGTCAGTGTGTGCGCGCGTCTGAGCGTGTTAGTGTGTGCGTGCGTGCGTGCGTGCGTGCGTGCGTGCGTGCGTGCGTGCGTGCGTGCGTGCGTGCGTGCGTGCGTGTGTGTGTGATAGTATCCACTCCAGAACCATAATACTTGCATACCTGAAATTTTGTATTTAAGCTTCATTTCATTTCTCTCGGAGCTAATCAGAATCTTGGGAGGAATAGAGCGGCGATAAGGGAGGGTTTATCAGGGGCAGTTGTTGGTTTTTTATCAAATATGTCTGAAACAGCTGTATATCTGAAAGATACCTGGAAATAGATCTTCAACGTATCCATTATGTACCATAATCTGGGGCTACTTGGTCACCCTTTTCCGACTTTAACCTAAATATTTTGTGTCCGGTTAGTAATATTTGGATCAATTTTTTTGGCATGCCGACAAAAGCATAAGGAAACATTTAACATTTATAAGAACCCCATTTTTTGTTTAATTTTTGAAAAAAATATATATATATATATATATATATATATATATATATATATATATATATATATATATATATATAGGGTGAGTCAGTTTTTTGTAGACAAACTTTAACAGGAGATAGAACACATGCTTCTAAAAAGAAAAGTTCCTATAAACATATGTCGTAGAAGGCTTCGTTTTCGAGATAAGGGTGTTGAATATAATTTTTTTTTCTCAAATTTTCATTATAACTCATAAACCAATGCTTAGATTTTTTTCATGTTGGGGGGATAATGTCTATTAATTAAGGGGCATAAAACAAGCGATAAGAATGTTCACAAACTTGCACAGTGGCGGAGTGGAGGGGGTGCTCAACCCCTTTCATAAACAGAACTTCTACGCCAATGACTATTTTTTAAAAAAACTGTTATTTTCATTATCTACATACAGTTTAACTAAAATAATGTACCTTCTTCTGTTTCGAAATTCTTGTGCGTTTCCGAGTTATTTTGATTTTTAGTGTTTGATGTGGTACTAAGTTAAGTAATATGCTTTATGTGAATAATTGAATATAAAGTTTTTAATAAAAAAGATATAATAAAACTTTTAGAGCCATTTTAGTACCTAACGATCGTTTCTTTAAAATTTCAAATACATTTTCATTTATAAATAGGTAGGTTATCGGTTTTTTTTAGTATCCATTGTTATTATCCTCGTATAAAAAGAAATGCATAATTATTATTGTTACGCGGTCAATACTTTCTGTATAATTATGTATGTATCAATTTCGCCATAAACATGTATGTAGTTTTTAAGTGAGATTCTAATAAGTTATAGACCGCTGCCCACTTGCTCTCATTAAAGAGCCGCCACTGTATCAAGCCATACTCAAATACAAGACTTTTGTAAATTGAAATCTGTTTAGTACACTAATTTTAACAATCCTTATTTATTATTGTAACAATACTTAATTAATAATTGTAAAATTAATAAAACTTCTCAGAGAACGATTTATAAATAAATAACAATAACACTAGTATAATAAAATTAGACACTTTGTTCAAAATGTAAACCGTTCTTTTCAATACACATTTCACAGTGACGTACAATAGAACGTCTTAAGTTAACTAAATGATGCACCCTTATTTCATTGCAACAAAATATGATACACCTTGGAAAACAAGTAAGTATTAAATTTTATATTTTGAAACGACAGTTTGACTTTTTACAAACACTTGCTTCATCTTGAATAATTTCACTATTATTAATTATTGTTTTTAAGTTCAAAAAGTTATTTCATTTGATTTGCCAGCTTTTAATTAGTGTAACATGCCGTTTACATTTACAAATAGCGAACAAGCCGACATTCATTTTATTTATGGGTTCGCAAATGGGAATTCAAGGTACGCAGCTAGGGAGTATCGGAGAAGATTTCCAAATAGACGACAACCTCATCATTCCGTTTTTGTGAGTATCCATCGTCGATTTGTTAACCAGGGTTTGAAAAATTTAGGTGGGGGCCGACAGAACAACCGTGGACGAGATAGAATTGGAGAGGGTATATTGAGTGAATTTAATAGGAACCCCACGACAAGTACTCGACGTACTGCTGTGGCTCTTGGTATTTCCCAAAGTAAAGTTTCCCGGGTTTTAAAACGGGATCACAGACGCCCATATCATTTTCAACCTGTTCATGGTTTATATCCAGGTGACGCCGAACGAAGACTTAATTATTGTAGGTGGGTTCTTAACTCCATTCAAAATAATAGAGATTTTTTATCCAACATACTGTGGACTAATGAAACCTGTTTTACTCGTCGTGGTATCGTAAACTTTTACAATCTGCATATATGGGCACATGAAAAACCCACATGCCATTTGACCAAGAAGTTTTCAACATGAATTTAGTACAAATGTCTGGATTGGAATTTACGGCAACCACGTGTTTTGACCTTATTTCTTGCCACAACGTGTAAATTCAGAAAATTTCCTACAATTTTTAGAAGCAGAACATGTTAATATGTGGGAAGACATTCCTTTGAACTTAAGAGGATATTCTTGGTTTCAGCTTGATGGACTTCCGGTCCATTATGGCAGAAATGTAAGAAATTGGCTAAACAATAACTACCCGGGGAGGTGGATAGGTCGTGGAAGTCCAGTGGCGTGGCCTCCTAGATCCCCCGATTTAACAGCACTTGATTTTTTTGTATGGGGATTCATGAAGGAAAAAGTGTATACCACTCCGGTTAATACACATGAAGAACTTCACAATCGCATCAGAGATGCTTGCAATGAAATAAGGGTGCATCATTTAATTAACTTAAGACGTTCTATTGTACGTCGCTGTGAAATGTGTATTGAAAAGAACGGTTTACATTTTGAACAAAGTGTCTAAGTTTATTATACTAGTGTTATTGTTATTTATTTATAAATCGTTATTGCTAAGAATTCTTATTAATTTCACAATTATTAAATAAGTATTGTTACAATAATAAATAAGGATTGTTAAAATTAGTGTACTAAACAGATTTCAATTTACGAAAGTCTTATATTTGAGTATGGCTTGATACAGTGGCGGCTCTTTAATGAGGGCAAGTGAGCAGCGGTCTATAACTTATTAGAATCTCACTTAAAAACTACATACATGTTTATGGCGAAATTCATACATACATAATTATACAGAAAGTATTGACCGCATAACAATAATAATTATGCATTTCTTTTTATACGAGGATAATAACAATGGAAACTAAAAAAAACCGATAACCTACCTATTTATAAATGAAAATGTATTGGAAATTTTAAAGAAACGATCGTTAGGTACTAAAATAGCACATTAAGTGGCTGCATTAGATGGCTTGCATTTGCAGGGAATGGAGTTATATAAATATCATGCTCCTTGCAAGACTGAATTACTGCAGGCGAAAAATGGCTGGCTAAATTATCGCCAACAACAATAGTTCTAGCACCTGGATGTCGTGTTTCCTTTATATGTGGGAGGAGAATTTTAAAATACCAAATCTCGAACAGATTCATATCGAACCACCCAGAGGGGCTGCTGGCATATTTTGTTCCAGGAGGACCGCCTTCTGTCCAGTTTTCATATAAATTCCCAGATTTGCAGACGACCATGGGAGACAGTAGATCCCCTTTCGCATTTCCGCACACCATAATACTAATGGAAGTGCGAGAGTACTTCTGTACCCTTTCAACCCTGTTTGTGTTTCTCGGGATCACCACCTTTTTTGATCCAGGATCATCTGTGACATTTGTTTTGTCATAATTATAAATATTTAAATCGTCTGCTTCATTTAAAGCTTCAGTCATATTGTTGAATCTGGACCTCTTTATATTTGATGCCAGACGAATAGATAGGTTGTTTCTTTTGATGAAGGAATCTAGGAAATCTTCTCCGGGAATGTTGTCTTTGAAGACCGGAACTGTTTTTCCCTGTTTGTCAAGGTACTTTGCAATTACAGTCCTTACATCCAACCTGATTAAAGGGAAACCCCAATTGGCCACCACTCCAAGGGTCTCAGCAATACTGGCTTCTTCTTCAGCCGAAACAATTATTGGACGGCCTACTCTTCCAAGATTTTTTCCTAGAACCTTCCTACATAACGTTGTTCGAGGTACCTGATATGTGTGGGCGGCTAATTTTTTGGACATGCTACCCCTAACCGCCTCAATGGCTCTATCCAGATTTTTTCGATCATAGTCCTGGTAGGACTTTGATCCAGGGGTTCTTTGGTAGGTTCTCACCATTTTCACTCACCTCTTACTTGAAACAAACGAAAGGGTCCTAAAATCCTAAAAAACAAACCGTAAACAAAAAAAAATGAAAATTACGTCATAAGTGACCAAGTTACCCCGGGGTGACCAAGTAGCCCCGGTTTACGGCACTACGCAATTTTTGATACGAGAAAAAAATTCAATTCGAATTTGTGTTTGTTTAATATCTGAATAACGATAAATTTTATAAGAAAACGTGAAGATATATTTTTTAAAGATAATTAATTTCACCTAACTCTTCTTTATAAAGTACTAGCGTGGAGCTTTGCTCCTCACTATGGTCACAACACACCTCAACAACCGTTTACGATATTTATTTAAAGGTAACGTTTTTCTTATAAAAAAAATATAAAGCATAGCAGATACCTTATTTAAAAATATAAATTTTAAAAATTTCAAAATTCGGGAAAATCAAAATCATGAATGAATCTAATGTGCCTATTTTATTGGGTTAAAACCTTCTTCGCATTATTGCCTTTTTGATGAAACCATTTTTGAGCATATCGGTTCGATGGTTTCAAAGACTATAACGGATTTAGGTAGAAACAATTTTTGTGTTCTATAGATATAGATTTTAACACGAAGCCAAATTATATTAAAAATTAATTAAGTAAAGACTGAAACCGTATTATCGATATTTCTATAGAAGGAATTTTTTTTTAATTTACATGTATATTAACCTGTACCTGACATAAAGTTTTAAACGTCCATCTGACATAGAGTATTGTTTTGGTTTTTACAATTTTTTAATTTCATTATAAACGTATTTTTTTAGGATAATTATGCAACTGCCTTTTTAATACGTTTATAACGCAAATAGGCAACAATGTAAAAGCGAAAACAATAATAGCAGTAGTGAGGCACTATCCTCTCCACTTTTTCTTGTGACGCCCACTTTTTGTGGCGCCGTTTGAATTTCCAAGGCCGGCCACGTGGTTGACCTCGGGTTTGACCTTGAGAATTTCCGATGACGTAATTTGGCCTAGGAGATGACCCCGGGGCTTGGCATTGGTGTTGGCCTTGGGTTTCCCTTGGAGTTGACCTTAGGCTAACCAAGGTCAGAACTAAATCTATTCAGCGGAAAATTTGAATTTGAATTTGTTCACGGCCCTTCGCCCCCCATTGCCCCATGGTAGGAAATAGTATTCTAATAAGAGGGTCCTAATGGTAACTTGTAAGAGAGGTATAGGAACTTGTGTTAGGGTCTGCGCCCTCCTATCGTGGCCCCCTTGGCGCAAAATTTAAACTTGTTTGTGTCGCCATCTAGTGGTGTATGAACTAATGAATGTTTTCAGTAATAGAGGTGGCGCCACCTGGCGGTATATTTCCAGGACAAATTAGGGTTTGTGGCGGTATCTAGTGGTATATTTTTAAACTAGCGAATGTTTTATGTAATAGGGATTGATGGTGCCCATCTATTTTCTCTCTCTCTCTCTCTCTCTCTCTCTCTCTCTTCTATCTATCTATCTATCTATCTATCTATCTATCTTAAATTAAATCTTGACAAGCGTGGTTGTGTTGTTTCAGTGCCTAATAAAACGTGTCGCATGCTGTCGATGTACAACGATTAGACTGTCGGTCATACTGTTCACCTACTCTGGTTCAACTGATGGTATTTAGGGCATTCACATTGGTTGCGTCGTTGAGAACGTTAGTGGTGGCTTGTCTAAGTACGAGTTCACGTGAGGTCGATCATCATAAGAATTCTTCAGTCAGGAGAGTATTGCCCACTTCCAGAAGTTAGATTAATCTTATGAGCAGCATGTATGGTGCAGCTTAAGGCGTACCTCCAAATACTAGCTACTGTCTATACAGCGTTTGATGAATTTGACATTTCGTTGCAAGAACATAATACAGCTCAGTATTTCGGCTACTTATTAAAGAACTCTGCGTACACGTAGGTACGACTTCTTGTCACTTAATTTATGTAGTTATACGTGTTAGAAATCGGCGTAGGTCTGATTTAAATATTTGTAGCTTTGCCTGCGGTGCCGGTCAGTGGTCAGCTACTGGTCGGCGTCAACAGACTTTTGGTAAAATACCCCCCCCCCCCCCTCCTCCAAACGACGGAGGAACACAGTAGAGTCAATTGCCGGACAAGGATTTCGAGAGTGTTTCCCTTTACCTTTTTCTCACTTATCAAGATAAAAACTATCTTATATTTTAAGTTCGACCACACAATACATATTTACAAAATTTCATCTAAATATTTTCAGCCGTTTCCGAGATTAGACTAAAAGAACATCAATACACGAGTTTATATATATATATATATATATATATATATATATATATTTCTTTGAAATTTCTTTGAATAATGTAATTTGGTGTGCTTCTGACACGAATTACGTTATGCAAGGACTAAAATAATTAGATATCTGGTAAAAAATAACGTTGCTCTTTTCTTCTATTAACTTGCTTTGATCAAATACCATATCAAAACGTAGTAGTTGGTTTGTTTACTTTATTAAGAGTTTTTCCAAACGAACCGTTCGTGTAATTTGTATCAAAGTTTTATCGATTGTTGTTTTTTACTGAATTGGCTGTCGTTTTCAGATTTAAGTAAATTGTTCAAGCTTTCCTAATACAGACATTATCTTTAGATAAAGGATGATTGTTTAATTACACTTTTGTAAAGTTTAACGATATTTTAATGATAAAGTTAAAATTTTGTATTAGGATTAATTTCGCATTGTTATTCCTAACCTTTAGCCAAACTGTGCTCTGTTTCCTTTTTTAAATGTGTCTGGTATTACATACGGTATGTTCGATTAAAGGTGTGCACTAATTATATCTTAATAACTGTTTAGCCGGATCTCATTGTCGAGATTTATTCCAATATTTAACCAAAGGGATTTACTGTTAGTTCTAAAGTAGCTGCGATGAGATGGACCTGTACAGATACGTGCACTTAAAGTGATTCACTGTTTATGGATGTTTATAGAAATGTCGCATCAATGACACAATTAGGAGACTAACTGACGTTTGCTTAACTGTAAAAGTACTGGAGGTAATGTTGATGTTATCATACCTGTGTATTTGTTTTTCGCCGTGTTACAAATGAGGATTTTTTAGTTGGAATAGGTATATACAGCAGGTATCATTTAGCAGGTTGTTTTAATGGATATGCTGCAAGTGATAGGATAATTTTTCAGGAGCTAATAGATGAGAAAAAAATTATGCTGGATTTAATGCGTCAGTAACCAAGATTGTAAAGCAATTGGATTTTCCAGAGTTCGGTACGGTCGGTACTGAAGATGATCCTAAAATAAGAATTAATTTGGACGAAGACGGTTTGGTTCTCAACAAACACGGTGAATTATCAACTGTCTGAATGAATAAATGGAAAATTATGTGTAAATACCTGTTCTCTTTTGACAAAATAAAATACTGTAGTCATGCAGACTACTACAGTATTGACAAAATTTATGGTACTAATTCAATTAAATCTAAAATTTTCCTCAAAGTGAGTATCAATTATGGATGGGTAATTTTTTTGTCTCGTTATTGTAAAACGAAGATAGTTGCGGCATAAGCCAATTGCGCACGAAACCTTCAACTGTAACATCGCCATCAAAACATTGTCCTCCAAGAGCTTCTTTCATAGCTTCAAACGGGTGGTACTTGCAGGGCGATAAGTTGGCACTATAGGAAAGGTACCTTAGTGTAGCCCAGGAAAATTTTTCAATTTTTAGAGTTGCCAGGCATTGTGTTGCACCAGAATAACATCTCTTACGGGAAATCCACCTCTTTTATGAAGATACGCCTTATTGTCTTGTCTAAAATTAGGCAGTCGTACGTCGAACTTACAGTTTGACGTTCGTCGGGAATATCAATATGTAATACTCCTTTAAAGTGGAAAAATACAGTTGCCAAAACCTTTTCAGCCGAGAGCTGTGTCTTTGTTATAACAGTGGCAGATTGGTCTTTCTTTCGCCATTTCGTACTTGCTTGTTTTGATTACGGAGTGCAATTGTGCATCCACATCACTATCCGGTGCAAAAAACCTTCCTGTTTAGACCCATAGTGGTTCAAATGTCACACTACCATACGATTCTGTTTTGATGTTCGGCGAGAAGACGAGGACGCCTTCCTAACCCTAAGTCGCCAGTAATGATCGCGTGAAAACTTCTCGTTTTTCTAAACGTTATTTAAGCCATCGGTGGTTTTACGTCTTCTTTCGTAAGAAATTTAACTGTAATCGAGCTAGTTACTGAGGTTACGTTCACTAGCCCCCCCACCCTCCAATGAATACAGAAATCACACCCCTGTTTTTTCACCGCACTATCGGTACAAAAAGAATTCCCGTTTTAAGAGTCATTTTTTAATCAACACGGATATTAATTAAACTGTTACACTTCGTTTTGGCTATAATATTTATTCCTAATTTTCACAATTTTATGTTACCATTTATATTTCGTAGTATTTAAATAACGACAGTTTATTTCTCCAGCGGGAAAGGGTAAATCGGAGTTGTGCGTGAATTACGATGTCAAAATTCTATTTCATGTTGGTTTCGTTTGCCGTAGAAAATGTGGTTCTGGTGAATGAAAAAATAATGCTTTTAATCTTCTCAGTTTTTTAACTGCATCGCTTAATGCGGATTTTTTCAAAGCTTCAATAACTAATGGAATTCGCTTTATCTTTATGGGTTGGACTCCATTAATGCGTTTCGACGGATATGTACCTTGAATTCACACTGACCAGGTTTTCTTTATACGCCTAAGCATCATCCTAGGTCTGATCAAGCGGAACGGGTAAACTGTGTTTTAAAAACTATACTGGATTCGTACGTTAAGTCTAATCAACGTGCTTAGGACGTAAACTTACCGAAAATAGGATGTGAACTGCTAAGCGTGATGTTAATGGGTATTCTCCGTACTTTGCTTTTTGTGGACGTGAACATATCTTATGTGGCGATCTTTTTCCTGATCCTGGTAATCTTACCTCTCCTCTTCTAGATCCTCGCCGTGATAAACTTCCTACGCGTACTACCAAATTTTATGATTCACTTCGCCCAGACATTCTCAAACAGATGAAAACTACTATACGTATTCAGAAACGTTATAACTTTCGTCACAGTCATATACGCGATAAAATCGGCGATTCCGTTTGGAAAGGATTTTATTTTATCTGATGCGACACGGCACTTTAACGCCAAGAAGTTCGTGGGTCTTTCCTTATACAAAAAGTATTGTCTCCGCGGACTTACAAAGTTCAAGATTCTACTAGTAAATCGTCCGGAATTTATCACGCTCTGTTTTTTATATTAATGTGGCCACGTGCAAGTAAGCCCGGGCAGCGACGTTTAGGCACGCACCGTTAGGCGCGAGCTTTTAGACGCCGATTCATTAGGTGTGAGCTCTTTTAGGCGCGCGAACTTTTAGGCGCCGGAACATTAGGCGCGGGTACAATTAGGCGCCATGTGGATACGTTTCAGAATGGTGTGGACATGCAATGGAAAAATATGAGCGGTTTTTCAATAGTTTTATTTAGCTTGAAATGTATGTATGTATGTATATATATATATATATATATATATATATATATGTGATAAAGGTTTTAATATAAAACTAAGGCATATAACCCACAAACTGCATTGTTTATTAAATTAAATACTTATTTAATTTTTTATCGGGTTGTCCTGCTCCAGTGCCTAGTCGCGACCATGCTGTATCTTTTTTAGCTCATCTATAAATTTCCAGAGCACTGGATGGTCCATACCTAAATCCGTCTGCATCCGACGATGAGCTGCTTCAGCATAATTATTTGTATCAGTATCTGACAAAACTCGTATGTACGTGGACCACAAACATGGTGGAAATACTGCTGGCCTTCTACCGTTGCCCCGTCGATTAGGACGGCCAATGTAATTGTCCTCAAACCATTATAACAAAGGTTGTAAATCCTGTGGAAGTTCAATTTCAAGTTCTTTGACTGCGGCGTCTAAGGAAACCATTGCTTAAACCTTATCGTTTTATAACCTTCAATCCCTTTGATTTCATTCCCTCATTAAGGGGGTTGAATAAAAAATGTAATCCGCCAGCTTGCATGCATATACGTGCATATACATAACTCATACTCCCGCTCGATAATTACCAAACTACATTTCATAGGTAATGTTAGAATCATTCAAGTAGCGCCTAACTGTACCTGCGCCTGAAAGTTCGCGCGCCTAAAAGAGCTCGCGCCTAATGACTCTGCGTCTAAAAGCGCGCGCCTAACGGTGCGAGCCTAAAGAGGCGCGCCTAAACGTCCCAGACCGAAGTAAGCCTACACTTCATATAAGCGGGAAATGCTGAAGGTAAAATTATTCATTTGCGAAGACGTCTGCGAAATTTCTATTTTTACCTCCCGCATTTCCCTCATACATGAAGTGTAAGCCTACTGGCACGTGGTCACATTAATGTAAAAAACATGGTGCTTCGACCGGATGATAATTAATTAATTTGAAATTAGTCAATTATATTGCCCAATTGCTTAATTAAGAAGAAAAGCCTGCAAGTTTCTCCAGATTAGAAAGCACGCTTTGAACTGTCATCTATTCCTGTTCATTTCCTGAAGAGTATTTGCCGGATCCAAATTCCAAGAAAAGGTGCTTTGTTTACAAAATAAAAGAAATATTTCCAACATCAGCTTCAAGGGCGAGTTTAACATTTCCTTATTGCAAACAGATGTTTAGAAAGATAACATTTCCGTTCTTGCTGCTTTGGATTATATGCATTATTTTAAATAAAGAAACATGGTTTATTTGCATTGCTTGCAGCTTGAATTTTCACAATTTAAATTTAAATTTAATTTTTGCTAAATTATGCAGAATAGCGTTGCGCAAAAAAGAGAAAAGTGTCCATACAACTATAATGGAGTCTTTAGTTAGAAGCAGGGGTTATATTAAATCAAGGCTAACCCGGTTTACTACCTATGCGAACGCCTTAGAATCTTTAAATACCAGTGTTGATGCACCGCTAAGTTCTATAAAGCTGGTAGAGTTGCAAAAAAAGTTAAATGATATTCTTCCATTATTGTCTGAATATTACGAAGTTGATATTCAAATTCAGCAACTAGATGCCGAAAATTGTGATTTCGAAATGGAGTTCGAAAGCTGTTACTATTCAGCAATAGTCAAGCCGAAGATTTGTTGAAGAAGTATGCTTCTGTGGAAGGTCCACCTAGGCCTGCTTCTCCCAGTTCTAGAGTAGGATATAGTCCTCTGCATTAGAACTCTACCTTTCGCTTGCCAGTAATTTCCGTTCCTAAATTCTTAGGGTCGTCCAGTACCGATGACTGGATGGAGTATTGTGCAATATTCACTAGTTTAGTAGCTAGTAATGCTTCTTTGACTGATATTCAAAAATTGCATGATTTGAAAGCTAGCCTGCAAGGTGAAACAGCGCTAGTCATCAGTTCGCTAGAATTTACTGCTAGGAATTATTCTGTAGCTTGAAGTGCTCTATGCGAGCGATATAATGATCCCAGGATGTTAATTATTAATCATTTTAAGGTCATCGATGGCCTTGAACCTGTTCAAAGGGAAAGCGCGGTTAAGCTGCGTAAGATAAATTGTAACGTGCAAAAATCGATATAGGATCGATTGTATCATTTTGTCTGGTTACTGTTTCTAAAAACTACCTTAAATAAGTATCTGTGACTTAAACATTTACTAATGTGCTTTAAGCTTACTCGTATCTATTTCTTTACTATGATGATTTACAATTTCTGTATTTACGGCATTTACTAATGAGTATGATGGAGTAACCAAAAATGAGATCGATTTCATCATTTCAGACAAAAAACAGATAGTTAAAGATGTAAGTGTTTTAAACAAAGTATCAGTAGGAAGCGATCACAGAGCAGTCAGAGCTAAAGTGAAAATCAACTTACGGAAAGAAAGAGCAAAAATGATCAATAAAGGGAAGAACACCACCTGGAGCCCACCAGAACAACCAAAAGCATACATTGATAACATCAATAAACTTCTAGAAAACGACTCAGAAAGAAACTTAAACATAAATGAACATAATAAAAAGATAGTAAATGCAATTGAAACAGCAACGTCCAAGTTTTGCAAAAGAAGCATCACAAACGAAAAACTCAGCGAAAATACAAAATTCTAATGAAAGAACGAAGAAACCTGAAAGGAAGCGCCAAAGCAAATGGCGAAGAATACAGAAGATTAAATAAGGCCATCTCAAAAGAAATTAGAAAAGATATAAGGAAACACAATACCGAAATAATAACGAAAACAATAGAAGAAAATAAAAGCCTGAAAGTAATGAGAAAAAAGCTTACAGAAGGCAAAAGAGAAATATGTAAATTGAGAGATGAACACGGGATTATGAAAACAAACAGACAAGAAATACTCAAAGCGGCCGAAAATGTTTACAAAGATCTGTACACTAGTAAAAAACCACATCATGAGAAACCAGTAGTCAAAACGCTGATAAACCAAGGATCGGAAACACTCCTACCTATTACGTTATCGGAAGTAAGAGCAGCAATAGGCGAAATGAAAAATCATCGGTCACCTGGAGATGATGGAATAGTTATCGAAGCGATAAAAGCTGGAGGAGAATGTCTCATAAGCTCTCTAAAAGAATTGTTAATAAATGTTTGGAACAAGGAACCATACCTAGTGGCTGGAAAAATGCAGTGATAATACTGTTATATAAGAGAGGAGATATTACAAAATTAACTAATTATAGGCCTGTCAGCCTCTTGACACATATGTATAAGCTGTTTATGAAAATTCTAACAAAGAGATTAACACCTAAGCTGGATTTCTACCAATCAAAGGAACAGGCGGGGTTTAGAGCGGGATATGGCACAAACGACCACTTACAAACTATAAAGATCTTGATCGAAAAGTGTATCGAATACAATATGCCATTAGTTCTGATCTTCATAGATTTCGAGAAGGCTTTCGACACGGTGGAACTGGAAGCAATATTGGAAGCACTTAATCAAAGCCGAATAGACTATAGATATACGTCATTAATTAGAAATATCTATAGAAACGCTACATCAAATGTAAAGGTGTATGAAGACTCTGAAAATTTAATATAGAACGTGGCGTAAGACAAGGGATAACATCTCACCCAAACTATTTACGGCGGCTTTAGAACTTGTATTTAAAACACAGAATGGCAAGATGTCGGTGTCAACATCGATGGACAAAGACTAAACCACTTACGATTCGCCGATGATATTATATTGATTTCGGATAACTTACAAGATGCAACCTTTATGACCAAGACACTAAAAGACTCCTCTGAAAAATAGGACTAAAAATAAACTTCGGAAAAACAAAGGTCATGACAAATTTGGTAATGAGCGACAACATAAACATTGACAGCAACACCATACAGCAAGTACATACATATAAATATCTAGGACACGAACTTAAAATTGGGAGAGACAACCAAACACACGAAATAAACAGACGAATTGGTCTGACCTGGGCAGCTTTTGGCAAGCTGAATTACATTCTAAGATCAAATGTCCCAATGTGTTTAAAAAGAAAAGTGTACAACCAGTGCGTCTTGCCAGTGCAAACATATGGAGCGGAAACTTTGACATTAACAAAAAAATCAGCTAATAAGTTAAGAATAACACAACGAGCCATGGAGCGTGCAATGCTGGGCGTAAGCCTCAGAGAACACATAACAAATGAGGAAATTCGAAGAAAGTCAGGAGTCCAAGACGTCATTGAAAGAATCACAACGCTGAAGTGGAACTGGGCGGGTCATCTAGCGAGAATTCGAGATGGTCGGTGGACCAAACACATTATGGAGTGGAGGCCCAGAGAGACCAAACGAAGTCAAGGAAGACCACCGACGAGATGGACTGATGACCTGAAACGGATAGCAGGAAATTGGATGCGAGAGGCACAAGAACGACGCAACTGGAAAAGCTTAGGGGAGGCCTATGTCCAGCAGTGGACGCAAATGGCTGTATGATGATGATGATGATGGATTAAATGATTTCTTTCAGCACGTTTACTTTTTCTCTACGTTATACAAAGTTGTTCCATTACTGCAGCTAATTTCTACTTCACATATGATTTACTCTTATGGCGTGTACGTTTTTACGTTTTACGAAAATTATTTCTCTCTCGTATCCACCTTTGTATTTCAAAGGTTTACTCGTTTTAGTTCCCCTAGTTTAATGTATTAAAGCTTTCTGTAGGGGGATTTGTTATTTTGCTGTTTGAAAATATAGATTTCTTAATAAATACACTATAAAAAACGGTTTATTCTGTTAGCAATACATAAAATTCTATTGTGATAACAATGATTTGATAGGAATATTTTTCAAGTTGTAAAATTGTTTCTTGAGGCGTTGGATTTCTTTTCAAAACTGCCATTGCTGTGGAATGTTTGAAATTTCTAGAAAATTTTCCTTTTTCTATTTCGCAGATGTTAAGCATAATTTTTTTCAGAAAATTTTCACAACATAGTGTCGCTTTGTTGTATAGAACTTACATAATAAAAATAATTCACTCCACCCACACATTTTCGGTAAGCCGTATCAGATCTCGTTAACCTCGTTGCAATTAGAACTTCCCTTTCAGGTTTCAAACACAAAAGAATTTCATATTACTTCTTCAAAGAAATAGCTGTAACCTATTGGTTAAGAGATTTACACTAATTCTCGCATTCGACCTTAGAGGTAACATAGTCTCACTGAATAAACACCGTTCTAATAATTTACATTCGCTTTAGTATGTAAATTTCCATATAACTTTACCGTTACGACTACAACAAAGTTCATGTTTACATTTGGTTTCGTCTTTGTTGAAGTACCCGTTCTATATCTCTTCGGCTTATTGTTTGAATTGCGTTTCTGATGAACTGCGACCAGCTGTGTCTCACATACTAGGGATCGCATGTTCGTTGAAGTTACACCTATACTGGAGCTGGTGGAATCTGACTACCTTGAATAACGCATAAGTACTCGCAAACACAGGTCAGCTCTTCCCTTTTATCGCATGTATAAATTGCATTTAGCAGATTACGATTGCCTGCAATGAAATTAAGTACATTTACCTTAATTCTGTTAGCAATTATTTGACAAACATTTTTACCTGCGAATACAATTCGTACCTAAATTGCCTTCAGCAGGTTACGATCGCCTACAACGAAATTAAATACATTTATATTAATTCTGTCAGCGAGTATTTGCTAAAATGTTACCTGTAGTGTAAGTTCGGTGCCAGTTTGATATCCGACTGCAGCTAATTTTAACACAATTTCTCTCATGTAGAACTGCTATGTGTTAGTTAAACCATTCTTTAATCTGTTACGCACAATCAACGATCAAATTGTGAATGATTTTTGTCAAAATTGGTTTTATGTGCCATACCTCTCTATTTTGGGGATAATTAATTTTGTACTAGTGTTCATGTGGTCGCGCGCAGTAGCTTTGCTGCAACTTTTTATGCTTATACCAGATGTAACTTTTTGTATATCGTGATATTGAATCATGTCAATTGTTGGCGCGAGATTTCGTGCTAGTTTATCTGCTACTCGGTAGCTCAAATATATAGTATACACTATCGTTTTGAGGATAAGATTGTTCGGACCAATTTCTTTTCTAATTTAAATTGCTTAATTACTAATATTTTTTATTCGAGATAAATTGAGTGGACTGAACAAGCTTTTCTAATTGTATTTATGGATTTTAATCAAAAAGGGGGTTGTATTCCGTTTTGCTAAACGAAAGGCAAGCTGAATTATTTAACTTTTCTTTCTTATAAGTAACTGATTTAATAGGTGAATTAAATTGGTCTTTTCAGGTTAACGTACGTAAGATCTTGCGTCGGCCGGAAGGGGTAATGTTGTTTTTGGTATTATAATTATAGATTATAAATTACTGAGGGCGTAAGTACAAGCTCACGACTTGCCCTCGTCAATCTCATTTTAACTTAAATTTTTTTTTTGGGGATAACATACATACTGTGTATAATTTATTTCATTTATTATTCATATATTTATATAGTTATACTATAACGTTTGGCTTATTGCCTCCTTTGTTGGGAAGTTAAAGAAAAAATACATTTACGTTTGTTGAGGGAATTTCCACTTAATTACTATTCCTATTACTCCCTATTTCAAGCTTTACAGGCTCTCTACCTCTTTCAAGGAATAAGAACCTACTTTCTTTGCCTTCTTTCTTTAAAGCTTGTGGCGCTTATTTCGGTTCCTTCCTCACTAACCAAATTCTAACGTAAACTATCGTATCGATACCTCCAAAACAGCCATGCAATCCGAGTGCTCTGCGGCACTCGGACAGTTTGATTGAGTTTTAGCTGAGTTCACTCATTTCTCCCCTTTTATGCAGTGTAGTGGTTAACACGTGGCAAAATGATGTTTTGTTTAAATATTTTACAGCATTGAAGTCGTTAGCTTCAGAGTCACAATTACTTGAATTTATTATTACATTCATGGTTTCTAAAAATTGGATGTCAATACTTCACGTGAATGGGAGGTTTTGAGAAATTCTCGAGGTTCTGAGTTACCGTCACTTGGTGAATTCAAAATTCAACACAAGGAGAATGTGCCGAAACCATCGAAAGGGTTTTAAAAATCGTTCGTTACTAATACACAAAGGTGTATTCATTGCAAGGGTAATCACACACTTAATCGCTGTGACGATTTCAAAAAACTTTCTGTTAACCTTAGAATTGAGAAGGTTAAAAGTCTTAAGCTTCGCGCGAATTGTCTATCAAAAGACCCTTTGTTGCTCAGTGCAATTCCAAATTTACATGTTTCAAATGCAAAGGCAAACACAATACGTTAATTCATGAGTATAAACCTCTAGTGTAAATCAACCCTGTTGATCAAGCAGGACCTGCAGGAGTCGTGGCAACCTCTGTTGATAATACAGACTTCGTCTGCGCTTTCTGCTTCAACGACATGCTAGCTTTATTGCCTACTGCAATTGCAAAGGTAATTGTTGATGATTGCACAGCGCACACTGTCCGATTGCTAGTGGACTCGAGTTCTTAATCCAATTTTATTAGATCAGATCTATACAACAAGTTAAACTTACCAGTTAGTGATGTAAACAACATATTAATTGGTTCGCCTATGTTTTGGAATCTTTTCTGCGTAGGTCAAATCTAATTGGGCGATAATCTACCGATTCTACAAAAAACTCGATTTGGGTGGATTGTATCCGGGTGTGTACCATCGATTTCATCTTACCTTACTCAATGCAATCTTAACGTGGTTAAAGATTGATACGATTTGTTAACTCGGTTCTGGCAAATAGAACAATATCCAACTGAAAGGATATTATCACAAGAAAATGCTTGTGAAAATCACTTTATTCAGACCACCAAACAAAACTCTGATGGGAGATTTGTCGTTTCAATTTTATTTGAGACTTCAACTCAGGTATTAGGCGACCCGTTACACGTCGCAAAAAATTAATTTTTCTCGTTGGAAAAGCGGTTGCAAGCAAAACCAGACAAGAATTTTATGCAAGAGTATGAGGACTTAGGTCATATGACGGCTGTTGATCCCGAGTCTTTAAAGATTTCCTATTACCTACCTCATCATGGGGCATTAACAACTAAGCTTCGTACTGTTTTTAATGGGTCCCAGGAGACTACAAATGGTAATTCGTTAAACAGTGTTCAGACGGTTGGCCCAACCATCCAACAGAAGTTATTTTCAATCCTAATCCGATTTCGCAAGCATCGGGTTGCACTTGCAGCCGATGTTGAAAAAATGTATAGGCAAGTCCTGGTTGATCCCAGCCACACATGTTTTCAGCAAATCTTATGGTGCTTTTCCTCCTCTGAGCCGTTACTACATTACACTTTAAATACGGTTACATACAGCACTGGTTGGGCCTCATTCTTGGCCATTCGCTGCCTGGTGCAGTTAGGAAGCTACTGTAAATTTTCCTTTTGTGATGCTTCTAGAGCAAGTAAAGAAGTAGGTAGGGCCTTGCGTGTTAGGTGCCAAGATGATTGTCCAGAAGCTATGGCTAGAGCGTTTATGTTGGGACGACTCTGCCCTCCAAGAGATATAAATACAATGGAAAGCATATTGCTCGGAGTTGAATGGTTTAAGTGATTTAAGCGTAATGCGCCATGTGCTAGCAGAAAGTCTTATTAGTATTGAATTTCATGGGTTTTACTTGCCTCTCTACATGGGCACGGAGCCTGCATTTTCATACGCTCAATTGACAGAGAAGGAAAAGTTGCAGTTAATCTGCTTTGCTCCAAGTCTAGAGTTGCTCCCCTTAAGCCGTTGAATATCCCTCGACTGGAGCTTTGTGCGGCAGTGCTCTTAGCGAAACTGTCTGAATAAGCAATCAAGGCATTGAATTTATCAATTTCTGAATATTTTTACTGGTTTTATTCAACTATCGTGTTAGGATGGTTGAAAACAAATCCAACTACGCAGACATTTGTGTGTAACAGGGTAGCTGACATTCAACAGGTCACCACTAATGGGATATGGCAGCATGTACCAACCAAACTCAACCCTGCAGATTTATTAGCGAGAGGAGTTAGTCCCCATACATTGAAAGAGTTCTTTGGGGGAGTGGGCCTGCTTGGTTGCAAGAGCCAAGATCGTGTTGGCCTTAACCACACACCACTTTTGAAGTCTTGCCAGAAATGAAGCCAACGCCAAATTGCATTGCTGTAAGTGTTGATGTTACATTTCCCTTTGATCGTTATTTCAATTTAAACAAGATTATTAGAGTTACTGCATATTGTATTCGATTTCGTAAGAACTGTTCGAGTTCCTTGGAATCTCGTCCAGTTGACCTTATTTATACTGATGAACTTCGAGATGATCTAAATATTCTCGTTAGACTTTCTCAACAGGAGTTGTTTGCAAATGAGCTGAAAACGTTACAAAGTGATAATGTATTAAAGGCTGTGGCCTACTTTCTTTACATCCATTTGTGGATTCCAGAGGTATGATTGGAGTTGGAGGGAGACTTCATAATTCCGAGTTTACTTATGATAACAAACTTAAGAGAAAGGTATTGGATTGTTAGAGCTAGAAATCTTGTTAGAAAGGTCGTACATGAGTGTGTGAAATGTTTTACATTTTCGCCCCACACAACTCTTATAATGGAAAATTTAGCCTCTTCACGCGTTACGCCTGCACCTCCATTCCACACCACTAGCGTTGACTATGGAGGCCCCTTTCTTATGAAGGACCGCAAGGGTCTTGGTTGCATGATCATAAAATGCTATTTATGTCACTTTGTCTGCTTTGTAACTAAATCGGTGCACTTGGAACTAGTTTCTGACTTAACTACACAGATGGTTTTGATGGCCCTCAGAACGTTTTTTTCACGTAGAGGTAAACCCGCATGTATTTATTCCGATAATGGTACCAACTTTGTTGTGCCAATCGAGAACTAAAAGAGTTGGGTATTTTTGAAAGAATCGATGTGTTGGCATTGGAAATTCAGCTGCTAACCACGGGCTAGATTGGCATTTTATTCCTGCCCACAGCCCTCACTTTGACGGGCTCTGGGAGGCTGGAATTAAGTCGTCCAAATTTCATTTAAAACGTGTTATTGGTACCACTTTACTAACATTTGAGATGTATACTTTATTAATACAAGTTGAAGCCAGTCTTAATTCTAGACCTCTTAATCCTTTAACATCCGACCCTAACGACCTCAAACCACTGACGCCTGGTCATTCTCTCATTGGACGATCAATAATTTCTGTGCCAGATCCAGATATGACTGAGCTGAAAGAGTCGCGGTTTTCTGTTTTCATAAAATACAAGGTATTAATCAGCAAATACGGAGACGGTGTCGAGAATATATATCAGAATTGCACCAGCGTTCCAAATGGAAAAACACAGGCTCCTAGTTAACCATGGACTCTTTAGTCTTAATCAAAGAGAACAACCTGCCACCTTTACAGTGGAGGTTAGGACGAATTATACAGATGATATCCTGGCAGTGATGGAGACAGTCGTATCGCGTCGGTTAAGACGGCTAACGGAGTGATAAAGCGCTCGTTTGCCAAGTTGTGCCCATTACCCATAAGTGAAGGTGATAAGTGACCTAGTTTAGTTTAGTTATTAGAATTTAAGTCTTCCTTTGTTACCGTTACTTTGTTCCTATTTCTGTATTGTTTGTATCAAATCTTGATTATGCTTGTAATAGTTTAAGTCCACACAGTCCATTTCCTGCCGTCTCAGCAGCAACAGTGCTCTGCCGACGTATTGCTATTTTAAATTTATAAATGTAATTATGTTGTTAGAATTGGTGTAGAAAGTTATAAACAGAAATTTCGCAGACGTCTTCGCAAATTAATGATTTTACATCCAGCATTTCCCGCATATATGAAGTGTAGTCTTACTTGCACGTGGCCACATTAATTAAAAAACAGTCTCTTCTGATTCTTCTGGACCTATAACGAACCTGGTACAAACCTTCTAACTATTCGTGACACCCGAAAACGCCGTTCTCTTGTGGGCGTTCCTCGGCGTAGGAAACGCCACAAGTATTGAGTTTATTTGCCTTCTACGTTTGGGCGGTTTGGTTGGGCGTTGTAGGAAGGAACTAGGGAAACCTCTCCTTCATCATCTGTGATCGAACATCCAGTCCCTTCACTTCTCCTGTCTGCATATCTCCTGAGAGCCTTTCCCTTAAGTTTCCTTAGGGAGATCATTTCGCTTTCCTATATGCACCTTTTCATCTAAATTTACTCTAGCTTCCTGTTTCACTGTCGTGAATGAATGATGTTGCGACTGGACATAAGGAGAACGGGATGGGTTCGCCTTCCCTGTGAGAGCTTCGGTGACCATGGGATCCCAGGAAACAGAGTTAATGGGGTTATATTTTCGCCGAAAATAAGATCTCTTTCTCTCCGAATATCTCTGAATAGCACCTATGGAATTTTAACTGTGTTAGTTGATGGTGACATAGGGTTGAGTTGGGGTTTATAATGGGCTCCTTGTTACACTTATTCGGCAACGATGTCAAAATTTTGGGCTTTCTTTTCCTGAGGGTTGGTATGGGTCTTCTTCGGAGTTTTGGTTTTTAGGCTGCCGGCCCTCATGTTCGGCTGAGAGTGGGATATTCTTATCGGGGTTGTGTTTCATGGTTTTTAGGGCTTTTTGTCCTGAGTTTATACTCGAACTGCTTACTTCATTGTATTTTTTTTCCTACCTTTTGTTTCCTCTACCGAGGTTTCAATTTTACTGGGAGGGGTTGCTACACTTCGTTTTAACTATAACATGCCGTCGTGCATATATTTGATTGTATTCCTAATTTTCAGTATATTTGCTTCACAATTTCGCTTTACCATTTCTATTTCGAAGTATTTAAATGATGGCAGTTTATTTCTCCAACAGGATTTCTGAAATGGGAAGGCTCATGGGAGTTGTGCGTGAATTGCGTTGTCAAAATTAAATTACATTTTCGTTTCGTTTGAGGTAGAAAACGTGGTTCTGCTGAATGACAGAATAAAGATTTGAATTTTCCTAGCTTTCTAACTGGATCGCTTAATGCAGATTTTTTCAAAGCTTAATTAATTAATGGAGTTTGCTTTATCTTTACGGGTTTTTTACTTTATCAATGCGTTTTCACGGATATATACTTTGAATTCAAGCTGACCAGGTATGTGTTATCTCTAAACATTACTAATTCTACTCATTTTTAGCTACTCACAACTTACATAATGGTAAAGGGATTTCGAAAACTAAGATCTTCGTATTACTTTATATTCATACGTATATTAACGGACAACTTGTATTCCTACATGATCTTATGTGAATACTGATAAGCAATTTATACTTATTATTTTTTCTACAACCTGATTAAAGTCAGGGTAAGTTTTAACAGGAAAATGTGTTAATGTGAGTACTTTCAATAATTTCTTTTGGACTATCGTGGGAGAATAGCCTTATCTCATATTGCCTTCGTGGGGGGTATATGCCACCCACATAATAACTTCGTGGGGACATAGCCACCCACATGTTTACTATCGCTTGGGCAGATTCTAACCACCTGCTATTCGACTGCCTGATTACGCCTTTGTGAAACTAAAATTTGGCGGTACTTTCAGGAGTTTTTTGTTTACTTAGTAGCTAGGTTTAAAAACAAGACCGTTATTTCTAAACGCTTTTTTATCTCTAAACTGAAATATAATTTAATTTCTCTTTTACTGTTGAGGGTCAAAGAGCTCCTGTTCATTTTCTTTTAAATTTGGCAAATATAACTATTTAGTTGACCTTCATTGTGTTTGATTGACTATTGTATGTTCTACTTGTTATTATACCTATATAAATGTAAGTGCACTCTCTTACAGCTTCACTTCCCCATTCGTAGTTTAGGGGCTGTCTTGTCTTAAACTACGTGGCACCTTAGGTATTTATACTATTCGGTCACACAATCCACGCATCCAATGCATTACGGCCTTAGTAATCCAAAAATCAGCTAAGCTTGACCTATCTCTTTACGAGTATATTCTATCTGTAGCGTATTTCGGGCTAAGGTCAAAAATCGTTTTGAACAGGTCACAATACTTTTACGTTTATGTAGAAGAGTTTTAAAACCACCTAGTTTTCATGATGCTGATTTCTCTTAAATCTGTCTTTAACATTTTATCTATGGTTATCAAGTTGGGAACATTTTTAGGCACTATCTTTTACTATTTTTGTGAGCTATCTTATGAGTTTCTGTGTAGAACCGATTATTCATTACGAATATTATACATTATTTAATTGATTGGCGGTTAGATTTAATTATGTTTCTCCCAAACACTCACAGACACACACACACAAATATATACATACATATATATATATATATATATATCTGATCTATAGTGAAAGACGTTATTTTGTGTAACAATGAAAATGAATTTTCGATTATATATTGCTGTTGCTTGAACTCTAATAATATTTTTTACCCAAGATGATTTGCTGGCGTTGCAATTATTAATCAACTCAATCATATTAATATGAAAATGTAAACTTTCACCATTATCACTCATAATAGAATACTTATCTTTTTTGGGGTTTTTAATGGTGTATTTTAAATTATACAAGCTAAACGTTCGATAATACTGACGAAGATAACTGTAAGTGTTATCGAAACGTTTAGATTGTATAATTTAAAATACACCATTAAAAAACCCCAAAAAAGATAAGTATTTCAATCATATTAAGTTACACTGATTAGCCATTACGTTCTAATTTTATACCAATGTGTTATCGCATACTCGTGATTTATTTGTATGTCTTTATATAATAATTGTTATGTAATATTTTCATATCACTTGGTTTAAATGCACTCATAATACGGTAGACATAGGGGTTACTTCGGTTTTATTATGTGTGCATATCTGTATGTTAACGAATTACTTGTGATGCTCTTCCTATTCAAAATATTTCAATTAAATCAATTTTCTATTCAAAACACAACATATATGGCGGCCGACAGGCATAATTAATTGTTACCTATTTAATAATTACATTCTAAGTTTATACATAGAAGTTAATGAAGGGATTCTTTATAGGGGAAAATCTGGGACGCTGCTGGTGGACCTCAGTAACGAACGATTCTCACCCCTAGGATATGCGGATTACTTAGTCATCCCAGTAGAAGGGAGTCAGAGAGCGCATGCAAAGGGCAATATTAAGCGTACTGGATAAACGGACCAGGGCTAACACATAGCAAGACATACATATACGGACCTTGCATAAAAAGGAATGCAAGACTGCTCACGCTAAGCAGGATACAGCTTGGGATCCTTGCCGGCCTCCTGACAGGACATGCGCCTGTTAAGGACCATTTAAGGCAGATCAAGAAATTTAATGGAGACCCCACATGTAGATTTTGTAGTGAGGAACCAGAAACAGCTACACACATCATTTGTGACTGTGACTAGCTGGCTGCTAAAAGACTACGGATTTTCGGGTACTCAAATATAGAACCGGAAGACTAAAGCACACATTCCGCGAGTAACTTGTGCGCTCTGCTACAGGGTGAAACAAACCTCTAGGGAGAACACAATAAGCCATATAGGCTGCAGTGTCACCGGAAACAACTAGGTAGACGGACCCAAGGTAAAGTTGTACAAAAGTCGGTAGTTCCATTTAAGCAATGTCTAAATTGGACCGTCTAGTTTCATTGAGCATATAATTTATTAATCATATGAAACAAAATACTTTCCCTAGTGTCATTACAGCGATAATAATTTATTATCCGTCGCTAACAAAATTAAATTGTACAGACACGTTTCTTCAACAAAGATATTTGGGATTTCAGGTAACACTACAGTTTTCCTTTATTTAAACATAATTTGATGCATAGGTAGTAAAATAAGTGAACTTTTGCTCCGACAATGCGACATGACAACAAAATCAGCAAATTTGACATTTAATATTCAATGTCACTCAAATCATTCAAAAATGATTTACTTAGCGACTGAGAAAGCTCAAATAGCATTAATTTGCGCAGAAACTAAATCTACCACTCGAACAGGGACGATATTTAGAAAAAAATTTAGTAAAAATCCCCCTTCTGTGAGTATTATTAAAAAGCGGCATGTAAAATTTTTCCACAGTTACTTCAAGTTACTTTCAACAAGATAGCGCACCACCTCATTATTCATTGGTGGCACGAGATTCATTAAATAATTTATTTAATCAAAAGTGGATAGGTCGAGCTGGACCAATTGAGTGGTCACCGCGATCTCTGAGTTAACTGTCCTATATTTTTTTCTCTGGGGATATGTGAAGGACAAGTGTTACAACTTAGAAGAACTAAAAAATAACATTAGGAATGTTAGCGAAAATTGTATTACGCCAGACATGTTTAAAAATTTGATTTAATATCAGTTTCAATTTGACCAACATTATCACTGTTATCCTAAAGCCGACAATTTTTGAGATACAGGTCGTTAAAGTTTCAAAAATAAGTTAGACAGTTCCAGGAAAGGACGTTTAATTTGAATAGAAACGAAAGTATTACTTACTTGAACGAAAAACAGTTTTAGTAAGGTGCTCAAATTGAGATCCTCCCACTTCTTGATAGTAAGTCAACCTACGCTTGACTACACTTCTTCAAGTGTATGAGGTCGAATAGATCTAACTTCAATTCTTTGAATTCTTTGGGTCGACAGACGTATACTTTCGACTTTAAATAATCCCACAAAAAGAAATCCAGTGGAGTAAGATCTGGAGACCTATCTGGCCATCGATAAACCCCCTTCTCCGAATCCATTGATTTTGAAATATTTCGTTTAAATTATGATGAACGTTCCGTATATGGGGGGTAGCTCCGTCTTGCTGGTACCATAAAGCTTCATTTGGTACGTTCGGGTTAGTACCATTTGAGAACAGCGCGATTAATTCGGGTACTATTTGCCGCCTTAAAATGTCTAAATATTTTGCACCAGTAAGATTTCCGTCTATGAAAAACGGGTCTACGATTCTGTTGCCAATAATTCTCGCCCATACGTTAGGTTCTTGAGGGATTTGAGTACGGGCTTCCATCATTTAGTGATGATTTTTAAGTGCCCAGCATCGACAATTTTGTCTATTAACGGTGTCCTTTACACAAAATCTGGCTTCATATGAAAAAACGATATTTTTAACAATAAGCGGATTTTGGTTACACCGGTCCATCATGTGTTCGCAAAATTCTAACCTACGGTGATTTTGTAGAGGTGCCATTTATGTTTTTCTATGTAAGTTAAAACTAACCTGTGACTGATGTCATAATTGGAGGGGATCTTTCATGTGGATTGTCTTGCGCATCGATTAGTAATCTAATTGCACATCTTCGACCAAAAAAAAAAAACGATTTATAACATTTCCAACTTTTTCAGTATCTTGGAAATCCCTGATTTCGTAACTTGCTCTGCATATGGATATTTGTTATTGAATATATTGGATACTTCGGAAAATGTTCGAATCATGCCATCACACCCTCTCAAAATTAATATTTCAATGTTTTGTTTTACACTTAATTTTCGCCACATATTGTACAACTTCATGTTGGTTTAAAAAATACTAGATTAAATTAAGATTTTGATTGAAACGTATGTCAAACAATAAGTAAACATTAATGAAGTGTCAAGTTTACCATACCATTTAGATTATAATCTGAAAATAAATTAAGTTGTATAAATGTCAGTTCCTTTAGATTATAATCAATATAGCCATGCCATGTTGACAGTTCACTACCCTTTACATATTGCTCGATATGAAATTTAACAATAATTATTGTAAATCTGGTTTAATTTTAATATTATATTGAAAAAGTGTTGCGAGAATTTAAGCAAAGGTTGGCTTACATTCAAGAAGTGGAAGGATTTCAATTTGAGCAACTCATTTAAACTGTTTTTCGTTCAAATAAGTAATACTTTCGTTTCTATTTAAATTAAACGTCCTTTCCCAAACATTCACCCAAACGTCCATACTGTATGTACCTTCTAAAAGTATAATTAATCTCTCTTACTCTTAAGTAAGAGTAAGATGAAATCCCAACGCAAGTTAGCGTTCAACAATAGGAATGCTTTTCTTTGTACATAAAATAGTCTATCTTAAGAACTTCTGCAATCTGACATGTTGTACTTATTTGTTATTAAAAATAGCTTGCATATAAAATGTTTTTCGACTTGAATTTATTTTGCTATCGCGCTGAATGTTTTGGGTCTCACCAAGCGTGATCATAGCTTGATTAAATTTTGTTAAATTTGCTCTTTGAGTAATCCTTCACTGTTAGCCTTAGACCGTTAGGGGCTGTACTAGTTTATCATCTTCAAGTCAATCTAATAATAATACTTCCTCCAACCCATGCTATCCCTTTCTCTGTTGCTTCCTCCATCTTGTCTTTCATTTCCTCTGCACATTTTCCTTCGCAGTGTGATTTCTATTTTCTCTTTGTAATTCTGTACGTTTTCAGTCGAGTATATTTTTTTGTTGTGTGCAAATTTTCCTTCTTCAACTCCTCCCTTTCTCCCCCTTTCACTATCAGCTAAAAAAGCACTAAAATATACAGTTTGCCCTTTCAATAAAAACGAAAATGTACTACTAATCGACGAACATCAACACAAAGATTTCCCCGGGGTGGTTGAATCCTATCTATAATCCACAGGTACTGAAAAGAGTAACACCCTCACGATATCTTCACGAAATGCCGGGTAGAATATAGGTAACTACATTTCTCGCCCCAAGCTGCCGGCTGCCTGTGTCAACAGCCTATTACTGACTAATTACAAGAATCAAAAACAAAATCTTGTACCCCACTTCCGCTTCTATTAAAAAAATTCAATAATAAAACCGCAGAGTGGACGTTTACCAGTAGAAAAACAAACCTTCGGCTAGTGGTGTCCATTAAACAAACCCGATACCTAGAATTGAGATGACAAAATGTTTCAGTAGCAAACCCAATTCTACCAAACAAATCTTCTGTAATTTCCCCATTGACAACTTTATCCATAAATTAACTGGTAAACTCGAAGTATGCAGAAAGTCTTAACCGCTTGTCGCTATCACACACGATAATAAAATAAATTTAAGCCGTCAAATACTTAATACTGTTTCTTAAAACTCTTTACAACAATAATAAAATTTAATTATATGTGATTTACATTTTTGGTATCGATATTTAGGGAAACCTCTTCACTAAGTTGAGAGGAAGCACAAATTAGTTCTTTGTAAATAGAGTAGTTTTTATGTAAATATATGTTTTTGTTGTTTTAAATTAGGTGACCTTCGTTAAATGCAGTTGAGGTTGCATCATATAAAATTAAATTGAAAAACGCATTAAAATTATTACGTTGCAAAATTACTTTTAGCCGTAATTCCAGCGCTGTTTCTTTTGATAAGGTTTAGTTTTAAACAAAGAATTTGGCTTTACATACATGTCATTAAAGGCCAGCGTTGCTAAGAAAATTTCCATTTACCATATATCAATTACTTAAATAAGGTTTCGCGAAGAGGAATGTTTTGTTGACGATGCAATTTTCCCCGGCGATTTTCGAGTTTGACTGGAGTACCTTTTCTTTAATTGGCTAATTAAATGGAAGGGGTTTAAAAAACCAATGTGGCGACAAGTGAAATTATTCACAGGATCAGAAGTAGTTAGGCGTAGAAGCGTTAAGCTTTTCGCCGTTCTCTGGGGAGGTCTTCGCTTTTTACGGAAAAATCCAACGTTGGTTCCCTAGTTTCAAACGTAAAGTTCACAGATCGCCGTTAATCAAATAATCTGCTGTAAATAAAAAAGCTTTTCGTGATTTAAATGTATTAAGAATTATTCAGAACTTGTACATTATTAGAATAAAGATAATAAGTAACGCGCTATAAATAAACCAGCTTTTATGTATAGTTAACCGAGAATAAAAGGCAACAAGCAAAACTAGAATAGTGAGGTAAAGTGAACGAATTTCGCGTACACACAATCAATTGAAATTCGATTCAAAACACGAGCTGAAAAAGGAAGCAGTCACTAGCTAAATGATACTGGAAGTTTTGAGCGTCGCCTCAGCATCCATCATATCGTCGAGGTCACCCTCTAAGTCCATCTTAGGTGTATGTGTAACTAAAGGGCCTTTCCAGGTAAGGTAACATTTCTGTGTTTTTTTCTATTGTTGTGGCTGACAAACTTCAATAAATCCTTGTGTGTATTTCATTGTTATGTTATTTGTATGATCAAACGTATGAACACACTGTTCTTATGGAGATTAACTTCTGATCATTTTATCGTTTAAATTTTTAAGACCAGTGCATTGATACATATAATAATCTAAATTTATTTTAGTGTTCTATATTAGTTTTTTGGTATATTTAAACTACAGTAATTTTAGTAAAAGGCCGTTAATGAAACTAGCTAGGATCACAGCATATTTAGATAAACTAGGTGATCCAACTCGCATAGAACACAGTATTGTATCCGATGTTTTATTATTTATTTACATTACATATCTTTAGGTTATTGGACTTGTTTTTTTAATGTGAACCTATTATTACACAGCATCTGATTACACACATATTTAGTGTTTATTATTTTTTAATTTTCTCATCGAATTAACGTTATTACATTGTGGTTAGTTAAAAAAAAATTACGGCCGAAAGCTTTTCAACTGATTATTTAATTATAACGTAACGTTTAGAGGCTGATGAATTACTGCATTATTTTCTTTTATAGCTTAATCATAATTAATTGCAGTTTGAGGAATTTAATTTCACGTGGTTGTGTACAGAATTAAAGTGTTCTTTTTTTGGTTGCTGAAGTGAAATTACTTTAAGAATCGAATTTTTGAGTAACGCAACGTAACAATAGATTATTGTTTTCTTATCAAATTAGCGATTGATTTTTGCGGCACACAATTATGTTAATTAAACGTGCAAATATTTTTAAAGCCTTTCAGGTTAGCGAGGTCTGATAGTCCCGGTGCCACCTGCGAAGATTACGATTACGTAAGCAAGTTATTTGAGTATTTTTAGCAAGCTGTGAACTGACGTAATTAGGTATTTCAACCCCTATCGTGACATGTCAAATACTCTGGCGCCTTTTTCCGGTTTCATGTCGATTTCAACCCCTATTTGGACTTACGATACCATCCCAACCGCTAACTAGTCGAGCAAAATCCAATTTTATCTGTTACTCCGTTATACTGCCAGTTTTTAATGTAACACCATAGAAAACATATGTACGTATATGCAGGGCCCTGCATCTTAGCTCCCGCCTTCTACCACATCTTAATGATTTATATTACAAAAAATATTAAAATTGAGCAATAAAATATTTCCTAGGCACATTTTAAAAATATCTACTCTTTCAATTTGATTAACCATTTCCTATACCCAAACCCACTCGTTTTTTGCCAACATCTTTTATATTTGTAATGATACTGATATGTTTCAAAGTTTCAGAGATGTTCATCAAAAGCTGTTTAGACATAGCAAACTTATGCATAGCTTTATTTCAAAATTATTGTGATATCGTTAACGTATGTATAAATAAAGTTTTTGATATCAATTTAGCAGGCACAACTGAAGGCGGTTTTGAAAAGACCTTGCTGCTTTTCTTAACATGTCGGGCGTAATACTCTCAAATTCGTTCCTTATTCTTTGTTGCACATTTTCATTGATAGTTGGCGACTCTTGGTGAACGATTTCCTTCAACTATCCCCACAAAAGAAATACAGTTAAATCGGGGGATCGGGGTAGCCAGTTACATGGACTTCCTCTGCCAATCCAACTATTTGGAAAGAATGCATTAAGATGATCCTTGACGTGAACGGAATAATGGGCGGGGGCTCCATCGTGTTGCAGCCACATTTCATTCCTCATAGTCATTGGAAAATTTGCACATCGATTTTGCAAAAATTCAACATACATAGCTTCATTCAAATGTCCGTTAAAGAATAAGGTTTAGTAGCATGTTCACCAATAATTCCACCCCAAACGTTTATTGACCATTTGTGTTGATAGTCAACCTGCTCGGATTCTGATATGAATAGTAGTGGAAGTTATGGCGATTCACAAATCCATTTTTGTGGAATGTGACTTCATTCGAGAACAAAACCTTATCAAAGAACAGAAGGATTTTCGGTAACATAACATATAATTCATTTTCTTCACTTCGAACGCGTCTACTCTCAATTAGTTTTGCATATTCTACATGTCCCGTTTGTATAAATCTTTGTAATAAACTTTCCAGGCTTCACTTGTCTGGTTGTCTTCGTTCGGGATAATTCTCTGTATAAACATTGTTTGCCAGAAAAAAGTTTCTTTGACATTCCCCTAGTATAAACATCATATATACGAGCTTATCTTTCTGGTACTCCATCACATGAAGCACTTTTGTCAGCAAAACCACTTAAATCGATAATTACCGATTAAAGAATAGTTGTAACGCAAATAAATATTAGCAACACGTAACGAACAATGTACAAAACGTTAATGTTTGTTTATTTGACAATTGCAAGCTGCTTTCGCTTACTCTAATTAATGTTTACTCTAATTTGCCTTGGTCTAGCTAACCGGTTTTTAATTATATAAAAAAAAGGGAGCTGTTCACTGTTACTGGGGTTGATCGCTATTACCTGGTTCGTCCATACTTGTAAGGGTTTTAGACGTATATTATGCCTATTGTTTATAACTCTAAATATTTACACTTAAAACTATCGTATAACTAAAATAGAGACAAACAACAAACTGGAAAAGTATTTTAAAAGTAAACAAAAATAAATAATGCAGCTTCTACTGAATCGGGACCTGGTTGATTCGTCTTCGGATGGACGCAGTTGTTTCGGAATTGGTCGGTGGTGATACTCTGCTCGGTACGTTTTCTATGAAAATATGGTTAACGAGGTGTTTAAATATTTTAAGAACCGGACCTGTCCGGTACCTGTCGGCAGCAAAATTTTATACAGTTATTATAACTGTGATGGTATATGTTTGTCGGTATGATTTTTAAAGAGATTCGTTTATACAGAATACGAGTTAATATTGCCTTTATAAAATGCAACTTTTATACCTTTAACTTTTATGAAATGGAATTTTATAGAAACTAAATAATATTTACCGTGTTTTATTAACCATCTATCTATTTTGTCTATCTATTTTTCAGGTACAGGATAAACTAAACGTTTTACAGGTACGGTAGACTTGTAGAAGGGTTCTCCTTCAAGTCTGGTTTATCGCGATAAGTGATCAGGTAAAGGTTCAGGACCGTTAAGAAGTAAAGTTTTCCCTTAGCCTGGGAAGGGCGTAAGACCTTTAAATCTTCAGGACCTTTCGGTGTTTAGTACTGTTAGATAAACAGGCTGACGAAATTTAACAAAGATGTTAAATCAGGAGGTTGCTATCCTCTGGATATCTCACGATAGGTGAACGGATAGGAAAGCGGTTTATTACGTTTAGTGAGATTGAACAGTTACGTATTAGGTTCCTAATTTACCAAACTGGGTGACCGAAACATGATCTAACTGCGGGCGGCTTGTTGCTATCAATCTGTTAGTTTTTTGCACTTCGGTTTTTAATTGTATTGCCTAATGTAGGCGTGTTTGTGTGAATCGGTGTGCGGTGTATAGGTGGAGTATCAATTATAGGAATCTGGGCAACTACCCGTCACGCTGTTTAATTGGTAACCCGGAGAATGGCAGAATTTCGGCGAGAACTTTTCTATCAAATGGAGTAAGTAAAAGCTACATCGTGCGAAGTCGTTCACTGGTGTAAGTGTGATGTTACCGCAGGTAACCGCAGATTGGGGCAGTAGTAAACCCTGGTGTATTATATAAGAGTAGGTCGATCTGGGCTCTCGAAAGAGACCCATCGGAAGAGAGTGAACAGGAATAGTCCTGAGTCTCCAAACAGACCTAGGAGAACCAGTTGAGTTGACCCAACGGAATGAGAGCGTCTACAGTGCGTGTCGCGGTTCGCGGTTTTTTTAGAATCCGCGGCGTGTGGAGACGGCTCCTGGTCGGGCTTCTAATGCCGTGATTGGTAAATAGATTGGCGGGGATGTAAAATTTAAAATTCACGTCGGAGGGGACATAAATTCATTATTTGATGATTTCTGTAAATTTTAATTAAATAGGATAATTAGCAAATAATCAATTCAAAAAAATTTGGTAAAGGCGGCTGGCTGTTTACACAGTTACCTCGCATTTTTTCCATGGTCAGCTATTAGATGCCTTATCTTATTTTTCCCAAGACGGTATGATAACGGTAGTTTTTTTTTACTTAGCTTAGCTTACGCTTCATGTCTAACGTATATATTTGAAGACAACAGAAGAGCGTATTAAAAAAAAGATACTACTCCAATTATAGAAAATATCATTAAAATTTGTTGTAAATGGTATTATTAGTATTACAAATCTATGTCTAATAACAGCTTTTGATGAATATCTCTGAAACATATCTGTATAATTACAAATATAAAAGATGTTGTGTACTTCATTCCGCGCCTAATAGGAATAAAATATACTGGTATTCCCTTTAAAAGATAGCGTAGCAAATAAGCTATCCTATGCCGATTGCAAAATATAGGGTGTTCCATTTGAAAATTTCGAGAAAATTTACGATTCTTGTTTTGCACATACTGTATAGAACCTCCAATATTTTGTGTAGCCATCTGTATAAAAATAAAACAAAAAATATCCTACTACAAATAATAATTAATTTCGTTTGTTCTTGAAATATACAGATTGATCAACACATGTCCATTCAGACAAAGGAATTGTCATATCTTTGAAAGCACTCCTTATAAGATGCTGAAATTTGGTTGAGATAATGTACGAAGCGAGGAGAATTCAAATCTGGAAAAATATATAGTGTTCCATTAAAAAATATATGTTTCTGTTGTGCTGGACTTATGGGCCACCCTGTATTTGTGAAAATATTTTTAAAATGGTGCTGTCTAGCAAGCATTTTATTGCTCCATTTTAATATTTTGTGTAACTTGTCATTTAGATGTAGCAGGAAACGGGAGCTAAGATGCAGGACCTTGAATATATATATATATATATATATATATATATATATATATATATATATATATATATATATATTATATATTTATTGAGATGATATTTATTAAGCTAAATATCATTGTAAGAGAGATATAAGCTCAGATTAAAAGCTACATTAAACATAAATTTATTGCATTGGAATTGAGTAAGCGTGTAGGTATAGCGCAAATTGTATAAGAACAAACTAACATAAAACTAAGTATAAATGTGATTATAGAACATGTTGTTAGCTATTTAAATCAAATTTGATAAGCATAAAGGTGTAATCATAGATGAACAATAGATTTCTTCATTATAATAGTTTCCGAGCATTTTCGGAATAGTAAAACTATGTATTTTCATTCATAAAGTACATGTAATGCATTTTATATGAGAATATTCTATATTCTGGTACCATAATATGCTGCTATGCTAAAACAAAAAGGAATTAAATTGTATTAATCAACATAAGGTGAGTAAAGGACATGTAAAGATTGTGAATCAGAACAGATTTAACAAGATTCATAGAACTTATTAAGTTTAAAAGTGAAATTGAGCAAATATTATGTTATAAACTTACATAATAGTGTGATTAGGAAGTGTTACAACTTAAATTAACATTCTAGATGTGATTTAAGCCTAGAAATTCTGAATCCAGGTCATGATGAGTTTCAGCGCAGTGATTGGGATAGAATGTTTCAATATAAACCATAAAAGTGTTAGAAACTGGTGAATCCCTATGTATTTTGGGTCATAGAGTCCATTTCTGTTTATTGTTTTTCTGTAAGATGTACAATAAGTTAGATATAAGTAAATTTGTGTATGAAAATATACATATTTGTTAGATTTTGGAGAGATTAGGAATTTTGAAAGGAAATATGCCACGTGAGGTATCTATGGAAAGAAAATTTTGCATAGAATTCAAAAATAATAATTATTTTTAAATCTGTCCAATTACAAGAAAGTTATATGTAAAAATAATAATTTACAAAAATTTCGAAAATGATTAGCCAATGAGAATTAAGCTGTGTTCTGTTTGTATTAGCAATATTTGCAAAGGTGGTTTTTCAGAAGCTATATAAAGAAGTGGCAAAAATTTGTATGGCTCTCTTGTAATTTTTTAAAGTGTGAACATGTCACTCCATGTGTACATGAATAAAAGTTTAAGATCTTACATGTGGTTCGTATAACCTATAATATTAAACAATTGAAATTTAGAATTGTAAATAAAAATAAGGTTAACGTAAATGTTATTCCTAGTGATGTGTTGTCGGTCAATGTAGAACGAATTATTTCAGTTATTTCGTTTAAATGAAAAGTATTTTAGCCAAGTTACCATTGGGTTATTATTTTAATTGAAATAAAAGTTAAAAGTTGCAAGTGCATAATAACTTTGAATGCAGATAAAATTACTGTATTTTCGAATACAATAACCTGAAAATAAATTGTTATGTTTATTAATATAATAAAATAAATTAAAGTGCTTTTGGAAAAGTCAGAAAGCGAATATTGATGCAGCATACCTATGTGTTTTGGTGCTGTAGACCTTCCATCGATGGAGTAAATAATTACGCAGCATATCCACAACATGCTGATTCTGTACATCATCCACCGATGGATCAATAATATAAATGGAAGTCGAATTACTTCTGAATTGGAAATTGGACCAGCTGAAAGAAAATGTACACTATGTGAGTCTATGAATCTTTTATTTATTTAGTTGAGGTTACGTTAAATATTATTATAGTTATTTATGTGCATTTATGTAAAGGATGCAAGTGAACTATATACTAGTCTGGAAATAGTTCAACTACTTATTGATTTTATGGTGATTCAGTAATACTTTAAAAGAAAAAAAATACTTACCAAAATTATATCAAAGTTATTGTTTAGTCATGACGTAATGCACACATATAGTCAGGTCAAGAAAATTCGCATGCGCACAACAATATTTTTGCAGATGATACAAGGTGTTTGAATAAAGTTAAAATATACACAATTCCAGATTTAATTAAAATAATAATTGAATGTATTTTACAAAAGAACTTTACATAAATGTTTAATATTTTATTTTAATTCTAATACTGAACTATACTGAACCCTATCCCTTGAGATGCTAGTCGAGGCAATTCATTTAAATAGCATCAACAGTAATTATCATATTAAATGAGAATGATGGCACAACGTGCAGAAGTTGTAGTAGAATACATTATAATTTACTAACACAATTAATTTCTAGCGTTTCAAATAATTCATTGTGGTGATAAATTTATTATTAATCAATAATCAAAGTATTAAAAATCTTTATTAAATATATTTGCCATCTCAATATATATATATATATATATATATATATATATATATATATATATATATATAACTATTTTCTGTTAAAGTTGAATTAATAACTCAACTAAAAAAGAATATGTTGAACAAGGTGGTGGAATATACAGAGTGCATTTCATCACCAAAGTGGCGCGGGTTTAAACATGACCGAGGTAGCCGTTTTTCTAAAACTAAGAAAACCAACAGCACTTCTTTTCGGATGGACTTATAACTTATAACTGTAGTCCGTCACAAAACGTTGTTTGACACGCTATAGATTCCTTTAGTAGGAAAAAATTTAGTGACGGGTAGTGCTAATAATAAATAATGCGCATTGATATTCCCGTTGGTGTCGAAATCTCGGCCCAGAAATACAATACAAAAACATAATGGAACGCAAACCCTAGTAATACTGCAGATGAGTCTAATCAGCCAGAATATTTCTATTTAAAAGTGTAACCTAGATTATGTACAAAATATTATCCACATGTCACTTCAATGTTTTAATAGCCAAGTAAATATTTTATAAATACAATATGTTTACTGCGTGATATTTTAATATTTAAAGTGAGTTATTTATTGAGATTGTCATCTGGATGGGGCTTAATACAGACAAAGTTACAATTTGTGACCAAATATTTAAAATAATGTGGTAGTCTAACCGCAAGCATTTTTGCTTAGAATTGACTCTGTTTTAACTGAGCATAGAAAGTTTGACGTTATTCATTCGGAAAAAGTGCACACCTTTACGCATAAGATTGCTGATGTGGTGTGTGCAACTGAGTGGTGAAAGGAATTGAATTTTATAAATTTTACTTTATAAAGTAAGCTTATAGAATGTTACCTGTATTGCTTGGCTTTGTAGTAAAAGTTGTCATATTTATAAGGATAAAAACCGTTATTAATAGTTCTTTGTGCTAAAAGGAATTAACAAGAAAATGTAATTAAAATCTGGTATTAAGATAAAGCAGTTTACTCGCGACAATAATTACATTTTAAAATTTAGGACAACGAAAGCTTGTTTGTTTTATAGATACTAAAGCTTTTATGTGTAAGCAATCATATTTTAAATGTACTAAATCACATTAATCTATAAATAAATCGTATTAAGCTTTAAGTCAGAAAATATTTAAAGGTAAATAATTTTCTAAAACCAGTTTTAATTAACAATTGTTTTAAAGGTTAATATTTATATTTTCAAAGTCTGAAAGAGAACTTTTCAGTTTAATCTTAAGAAAATCAATTTAAGTAGATTATGCAAACTGCTTTAAACATGAGGCTTGTGAAAGTTCTAAATAGGAAATTTATTTAAATGTTTCTTGAGCCCAGTTACACTTTATGATTGGACCGCATTATACAATAACACTTACAATTTGTACTATTACTATTTGTACTTTCTTATTTTAGTGAACTGAGAAACGTTGTATGCTTATGCAAGAGAAACTTTTAATATGTAATTTAAAACTATAAACGTTCATGGATAAAAAATCATAAATTAATGTCACAAATCCGCAATAATTATGCTCTGCCCAAAGATAACATAATAAATATAATTTTTTAGTTAGGCATACCTGAGGTTCAGTAGAGAGTAGAACAGTGACACTTGTTAGGGCAAAAATGGCAGTAGAACGGAAGTAACGGATAAAAAAATGGTGTCGATAGCTCAGTGGAAAATGGGCGTGGAAATATACTAATTTAGGCGTTTAGGATAGCTCGTGATACATACAATATGGGTTTGCCACAAATCGATTGGACGCCAGGATGTTTGTAAATATCAGTACAGGGGTCGTAGTACCTAAATGCGAAAGGTTCAAAGCCAGTCTCGAACAAACAAAAAACTTACGCACCTTTATTTTCCGCAAACCAGGTAAATCAGTGAATTACCAGTCGGTACTTTGGTTTCTATAAAACTTCAAAACATTTGCATGTACTCGCAAGACAATGGCGTGCTAAAAGCTGGTCGGTCAATGCTCTTGTTGGCGTGGGTGGTTATGAAGTGTTGATCAATAGTAGATATATGTTGATTAGTTAGTGAGCAACAATAAAATTGTAGTAAAAGTGATCACGAGAGTAAACCAGAATTGAGCGCCACAAGACTTAAAAACAGTGAATTATTGTTTAAAAGAAGAATAATCTCGGTTTATTTAAATTTCTCCAAACAAAAAAAAAACAATGAAGTTGGCATAAATATATACGATATGTCAATCACCAACAATTATCACAGTCGGATATTTATATAGGACGTATATATTGACACCTGTGACTGGTGATCATACTACATTTTATTCAACAAACTCAATGAAAGAATAACCTACTGTCGTACAAATATCGGGCGAAGCCAAGCTGAACTACATAAATAATGCTCCCGACAGACAAAGATTAACGTTACTGACTTTTTTCAACTTATCGGGTTGTTGAAACATCTTTCAAGGTTACCTGAAAAGAAACATTGTCACATCCAACAACTAAAGATCAATTTAAAGTTCGATAACTAGACTTGCCCTTGTTTCACGTTACCCACAATAATCAAACATTCATAAAAACATATTCAATAAAGATTTGTTCAGTGCACCACTTGACTTTAGTAACAATTTACATATAAAAAACCCAGACAATTTAAATTATCCACTGAACACTCAATGTGACACAAGTTATACCGTAACTCCCTTTCCTGTGAATGAAATTGACTTTAATCTGCCTCGGAACTAGCTCAATCGGTTCTTGTACTTCACAAGAAAATGGGGTGGTTTGCTCGCTTTGTAAAATTTGCCCACATTGAACTATAGAATTATAATGGTTTAAACGTATATTGTCCTATTTATTTACAACACTAAATATTCATACTTAAAACTAATCTATATACAGGATGAATTAAATTAATAAGTTAATTCTGCACAGTAAAAGCGTTATTCTTAGCTGAAACGGGATTGGGTCGTCTCGTCCTTCCGGACAGTGTAACGGCCGTGGCCTTCAACTTACCCTGTCCTCTGGATTTTCTGTGAAAATATTGTTAATAATGGCGGTTATACTTGCAAATGACCCAGTTCACGTCATATTTTAATTTTAATTAAAATAAGTTATGAAAAGAAATAAATAAATATTTTGAAGCTGGTCCTGTTCTTTTACAGGAGCTACGAGAAACAGGAAATTTTGTTATGCCGTTATTGAACACTGGACAGCAGGTGCCGGGATATAAGATAACGCCTGTCGTTCCTTTTACTTAATTAAATTATATCCAATATAGAATTTACATTTTAACTAAATTACTATTAACTTTTACTTAAAGTAAACGCTTTTACGTTCTTACTTCTATTTTGCGTATATTTTAAAGCGGGCTAATCCCTTTATGTGCACGAGATTTATAATTACTGGGTTAGATCTATTCTAATTGTTGATCGTTCTTTTAATGAGATAACATCGGTCGGTTTACTGAGCGTTTAGACTCCTTGGGTGGAAATAGACTGTGCCTTATGTGCTGGATCTCTCACGATGGGTGAGCGGTCAGGACAGCGGTTATTTACGTATTCTTAATTAAAACGTACTACTCGCGTGTTTACACGACTTTCGGGGCTTCTTTAAGAAACTAGGTGAGCGAGTCTGATCTACCCACGGGTGTTTGGTTCCGGCACTTTAATGATTTTGCCTAGTGTAGGTGTATATGTGTGAGTGTGTACTATGTATAGGTGGAATATCATTTACAAGAATTTGGGCTAATACCCGTTGCGCTGTGAAAATGATCTTCCTGGGGTTGACAGAATCTAGGTAAGCACTTTTCCATTCAACGGAGTAAATGAACGATTACATCGGGTGTCTAACCCGGCGTGGCATCGGTCATCTGCATATGTGTAATGTTGTATTCTTTACTTACGCGCATTCAGCCTCAGATTTCAGCAGCTATAAGCCCCGTTATCTGTATATGGTGTTCGGTACGTACAACGGTCGGCAGATGTCGGCGGAACGGATCGGCGGACAAGTAGAGAAGTAGTCGGCCGAACGATTACACGAACAAATAGTCGGCGGAACGGAGCGACCTATAAGCACAAGTAGTACAAGTACAAGGGGAAGTAGTCCAAGCACAAGTAGAAATCCGGTAGCATGTCTCGGGGTTTATAGAGGATCCACGGAAGGTGGAGACGGCTTCTGTGTAGGGGTCTTCAAGTCGGGATTAGCGGACAGACCGGAGGGGACTCTGACGTAGAAAAACCTTCGATGTTTTTGAAATTAACGAAAAAGAAAATGCGATAATAGTCCAAAAATGAAGAAAAGTACTAGTTTTAACACTAATTCCTTTTCGAACGACCCAAAAATAAATGTCACAGCTGACAGTCGATAAACAGCACTAAACTGCCACCGGGTGGCTGAATATTATCCAAAAATATCCCCAAAGGGGATATCTTTAACAGCTATACTTAAACTCGCCAACGAATGACAAATACCCCTTCTTACAAAAATCACGTCATCCTTCTAATGGTTTCATGAAATGTTCATACCCAAATTGCATAGTAGACCCCTCCCATAAAAGAAGCCGACTTAATATCTAGAAACGATACGCACGCATCCTGTTTTTCAAACGGAGGCCCTGTCCTTCAAATAAATTTTCTATACTCTCCAACAAACAACTCAATATATACAATAAACTGGTAAACTTAAAAAATGTAGAAATATTTACACGTATCTGAACCTTTCGTTATCAATCACGATACTAACGACTTTATTCCCAAAGACTTTGTTACTTAAAAACTTATTTCATCCAACAAAAAGTTAAATTTCTTATCGAAACTGTGATAACTTTAACGATAAAGTAACAATTTTCAATGACGTTATTTTAACGCAAACTAAACTATAATTAACGATTAAATAAAAATCCAAATATACACTATTTAAAAAGAAAAAAATCTTAAAATCTCATATTAAATTAATTTTACTATCTTACATCGTCAACGCGTGGATCTGAATCGTAATTTAAAAACTTCAATCTACTAACAACAAAAAAACCGAGAAAATCTATGCACCATCCAGCAAATTGGAATAATAAATTCTATTCCAATTTGTAATAACGCCAAATATCGTGAAACAAAGTAAAAATATGGAACTAAATTAATGCTTCCAAAACTCATACTCGAATGGATACAAACATAATAACCTATACTCCATTCACGGAACTGGGTACTATTAAATATCCTACAGTTCGAGAAAAGAAAAGAATCCATGCTTCATTCTAACCACACGCGACACACTTTTCGACATTTTCCTACTATTAGGGGGGATTGGGGTGCAAACGGTGCCACTTGAGTGAAATTTTCTACGAAAATCGGTACAATACCCGGTTGATATTCAGTAAACCCACAGCATTTTGTGAGGGTTATCGCAGTGCGACCTTTAAATTACATGCAACGTATTTTTAGAAAAATATTTTAACATTTAAAATTATATCAGTTTGAGGACTAAATATATAATAAACAGATATTTTTAATTACGTCAAGGTTGAAAAACCCCTTTCTCCGCATTCCTTCATCGTCATTTACTAAAACTGCGTAACACTTTCTCTTTTTTTTATGAGATTATTGATGAAAAACTACGTGACAAGGAAATCATACTAACCAGATTCCTTTCACGTTTTTAAATGGTCACAGGGAACAATATAAATTAGTAAAACCTTTTTATTCCGCTCAAATTGTACAGAAACAAACGTTATTCATTCCATTAACTATTCCATTGTTTACAATAAAGACATGTATAAAAGACAACAGTCAATAAATTACAGTGCTCGGAAAATTACAAACTCTGTGATAAAAATTAAAACATTCCAAAAACTAGGAGCACACAAGCACATGCAAACAAAACAACTTGCAAATAAATAAACTGAAACATAAACCACCAAGCATACAACCTTGAATTCGAAAAATTTATAAAAAAGATAAGCAATGTGATTAATTCTCTCCCCGAAGCTGCCCAAGCTTTCCACGCCCATTCAGCCATAGTCATGGATTACCAACATATATACAATAAGTATGTATGCATGGTGGGATTAAGGATGGACGAGGTCAGGATTGGATCGGAAGGAATGGAGTTAGGGGTCTGAGGGGGAAGGTACTATCCCAGAATTCGCGTAAATATCCGAACACGACGTGCGTATACGCAGTGATTATACGATACCACTATATTTGCATGAGGAAGACCTCTTGAAAAAACCTCATAAAGGTAGACCTCTCGAATGCTAAGGACATTGTGTTACCACAGAATCAAATAGCTCGGTGAAAATTTGGCAAACAAGTAAACAAACAAATACTGAAATAAACAACAAACATACACCTACAAACCTTTGGTCAACGTGAAAATCTATTTTCCCACATCCTCAACGAAACTAGTGTATCAACATATTTTTGGGCAATAGTTGACTCAAGTTCTTGCCTACAATCATGACGTAAAATTTCTCTCTTTGGCACCAATGAAATTAATTCTAATGTAGCCCCACGAAATTGGTACATAAATGTAGATTTTGAACCAGTATTCATCGTAAATACATACCAACACTCTTAGATCACAAAACGTTGCCCTTGGTAATTCAAAGAAACTATTTTGTCGCAACGCCAGCAAAATTTTGACGTCTTAGGCAGTTTAGGAGTAATTAGAGGGACGACCGGATGGATAATGCATTTTTCTATTAAGTATGTGCTAAAACATAGTTCCTACGTAGCGTGTCTGAACATATTAAGGAAGTCTAATTTTTGAGCTATAAACGGTTCAGTTTTGATTTTCATCAAATTTAGGCTTCTTAATGCTTGCGTTTTAATGTATATTGGAATAATCCATAAATAGTAAAAGACTACATAGCGGTAAGGCAAAGAACTAAACATATACGCGCTAATGCATTAAAACAATCTTCACATTCCACCATGGCCAAATTTGGCCCGCTACTTTTCCCCTGGGGTCCGAATTGAAATTAGGTTACATAGCTATAATCTAAAATGCATTAAATACCGGTT